>KI915046.1:2245448-2290066 GCA_000473445.2 Anopheles farauti
AAACGGCCACTGGAAAATGTTTCGCTGCTCACCGTAACGGGGGTAAATGTTGGCGAAAAAGCTTCGATTTCTCACGTGTGCCGTTGGGTGAGAACGGAAGAGCACGAGCCAACGAAGGGGTGCTTGATGAGGTGGAAACGTAAAACTATAAGAATGACGCCTAAAAGTACGCGAGATACACGAGAGCAGCACACCACGACGGGATACAGAGCGAGTACAAAAATCGAACCACTAGTAGTAGCATCATCCCCTTAGTACACACGAGAGTCGGAGAGAGTATTTGAACGAAAATAAAAACATCCTCAGCAGTAGCAGCAGCAGCACCGACAGCGGCTTCTCCTCTTCATACCCCGAGCAAACGTTGGAAGAACACAGGAAAAACACAATATAACAATTTTCGGTTGGATATCATCAAAAGGACACGCCTTTCGAGTGTCCTGATAAGGGCACTCAAAAACCAATCGGACGACGATGATGGGAATATGGAGAATGGCATTTTTTATGGTGAGAGCGAGCACGGCGCCTGCAAGTGGGCGTGTCTAGTGACGCGAACGAAGCGTGGAAGTGTGCGTGCGGCGGTTTGCATTGCATTGCGTACTGCGGAAAGAGAGGCATGCTGACAATAATGGCGATGTTGCCCTGTGACGGGAAACGAATAGCGGCGTGAGCGAGACAGAGAGCGTTCGCTACGGATGGGGGAACAGGAAAGCGATCGAGAGTGCGAGAGAGATAGCAGCTCACGGTGAGTTCGTTCGTCATTACGCGATCCGAGAGATGGAGATGATGCTGCAGCGAATGGGCCGCAGCCGCAGTTCGTTCATTCCGTTTCTGGCAGACAGACCTCTTAAACCGCTGCTTGACGGACACATTCTCGTGCGTCTCGAGTGGCTGTGTCGCTGTGTGGTTGCACGTTTTTTCGTTACCGTGTTCCCGGTGGGATCCTTTTGACGGTTGCCCGCTTCGCCCAGTGTACCGTCCGTCGTCGTGTGTACGTGTGTTGCGTCGAGGAGAGATAAGGGTTAATTTTGTGTAAACACACGGTGCGGAAAAGTGACCAACTCATACTCCACAATCCGGGCTGCAGAAAAATTAACGGAAGAAAGCGAGCGAAAAAGTGGCAAGGATAAGAGAAAGCATTACCATCGTCTGCCGACTGACTCGGTTTTAGACAAGTGGGTGTGGAAGTTTACTCAGCTTACGAAAGGTTTAGCTTGAAAATGCAACTTAAGCTACCTTTAATCAGTGTGTTCGCCTGAAAATAATCGCTGTTCGAAGACGGTATTATTAAGATTAAAATTCCCAAAATTGGATCTCAGCTCAATGAACGAATCGAATGGAAATCCAAGGTGCTGATAGTGTTTTACTTAACCGCATTAAAAAAGAATCAAATTAGATTTAGCTATCCTTGCGAGGAAGAAGAATCCGTTTCCAATAGGGCGAGTGTTAGTGTCCGTGTGAAAATTGTTGACGAAAAATGTATTTATGTGTCCGTATGCGTTTTGCGAAAGAACCCAACCGAGAGGAATGAAACAATAGTGCCAGAAACAAAACATCGTGCAAATAAAACGCATCCAATTTGAAGGCAAGTGTGTGTGTGTGCGTGTCCGTGTGGCAAGTGTGATTTTCATATTAACGAGCGATTTTTGTGTGCCACGCACTAAGCTTGCGGTGAGTCTGCTCCCTTATCCTGTCCGGCTGGCGTGGAAAGCGAATTCGGGTACATGTCCACCACGCTATCGAGTGTCTCTGGAGTGTATCCAGACGATTCCGAGCAAGAGCATGGACTGTTACCGGATCTGAATGGTGTCGATCTGGTTATGAGCCTGTCGCCCAAGGCGCCAAACCACCATCACCACCATCACCACCACCACCATCTGACCAGCCTGCAGCATCTGCAGAATCTGCAGCATAACTCGGCCCTGCACAGCCACTCGACACCGTTCAGCGTAACCGACATTCTTAGCCCGATCGAGGAGTACCGCAAGCTGGAATTGACCGCGAACCCACCATCACCGTACAGGTGAGTTTCTCCCCAACAACCAGTAGTATTTTCATTTTGCTTTCCCGAAAATATGACCCGAA
This sequence comes from Anopheles farauti, assembly GCA_000473445.2. Classification (NCBI taxonomy): domain Eukaryota; kingdom Metazoa; phylum Arthropoda; class Insecta; order Diptera; family Culicidae; genus Anopheles; species Anopheles farauti. The sequence goes on from KI915046.1 coordinate 2,247,531, forward strand.
AATGAAAGCGTCTAATCGATCTCAGTTTCACTCGACAGCATTTACATATTTTCTGAAAAAACAACTCTTCAACACTTTTTAAACTTTACATTATTCTACATTTAGTTTACTCAACCATCGCAAACCTCACCTCTTCATTTAATTTTCTATCAAAACCATAACATTTCATATAAGATTATACTTTTTTCTTTATTTTACGAGTTTTAGAGTTTTACGAGTTACGATCATTAATATGTTACGTATTTTAACAATTTGAGAAGATGGCTGTTTTGTTTTAAATTATTTTCATTTTTTTATATTTAAAATATAAAGCATTAAATATTAAATAATTAGTATTTATTTAACAACAGAGATTTAACAGATTTAACAACAATATTTTTGAAGTAGATGCCATCTAGCAGTTTTCTATTAGTGAATAAATTTTAACCATGCAGATTTCAATAGAGGGCATCAAAATGAGATTTCAAAATGCCTAAAATTTTGTAATGTTGGTTTTGTACGTCTGAAAGTATCAATGTTACATAAATATAATCTTTCAACAGGGTGAAATAATGTGCACACCTTAAGAAAATATTAAATTTACTAAAACTTAAAATAAGTTCAACATTTGCAAACGAATTGAAGTTTGTACCAAAATTGCTGGATTGAAGCAAGTGACTCAAACGCAGGCTTTCGTCAATTAATAGAGTTAAAAAAAGCTAATTCGTGGTTTCGTGTGCTTCTAATGGACCATGAATGAACATAATTGGCTTCTGCTTTGGCTCACTTAATGTTAATCAGACTCGTTACCGTTGCATTAAGGTTCCAAACTAATTTACATTGCACAACCCACTATTGAAACGAACGCTTTCCCTTGCGATTCACTTCCAGCGGCGGCAGCAGTGTCAACTCACCGAGTGCCCTTGGGCCGAATACGACCTCCGGGACCACGACGACAGGCAGCAGCAGCATGGCGAACCCGTACGCGATGGGTCCGCTGTATCACAGTCCGGGCGTGCAGAGTTACTGTGCGCCGACGGACAACCTGTCTCTGGCCGGCCACTACACCGACATGCGCAACTCGGCCGCCGCCGGCTGGTACGGTTCCAGTGCCAGCGATCCGCGCTTCGCAAGTAAGTCGAAAACCATATGGGGGGGTGATTTTTCATGGTTCAGGAATCAATTTTTTAACACCTTTCAGTTATTGAAGTTTTAAAAATAAAAAAGGTTCAGTTGCCCGAATGTAAACTCCAAAACACCACGTCTATCTTAAGGCACCGTAATCCGTGTCAAAAACAAAATCAAATTCCCATTCACTCGGCAGAAACGCACCTCCGCACCCGATGGCGATTAAGAAGAAGGGCCCCTTTCGAGGAGCGTTTGGGGCCGTGTGCAATTTCATCACAAAATATGTGCATTTTAACTGTATATTTATCCACCACCCCCGTTCCGTGCGTGACGTCCGTCCCCGGAGTCGGTTGCGATGCATCGGGTTTTGCAAGCATAAACAGGCATGTTGACAGAACGGTACCGGCGCGATGGGACCTGAGTGCAATCGCAGGTGGGTCTTCCCGGGTTTCACTTACCCGGGTGTGCATATTGCGAGCGGTGCATATGCACATTCGGTGCATAACGATATGGCAAAACGGACCCAAGAGTGTGCAAACATTGTGACGACGAGCAGGCACTGTTTGCCTGCGGAGGAAGTACAGTGCGCGAGAGCAAGAGATATGAAAAAAAAATTGCAAGAAAGGGTTCCCGGAATACAGGAATACGAAATACGGGAACCAACTCCGGGATGATTGACACTCGGCGGTACTCGCGTGGAGTGTACCGTTTTCCAAACCTACTACTACTCTGTGTCGCTGTATTACGATGCACTGTGCTTGTTTCTCCTCAAACATCGGATCGGAAGTAAAAGGAGCAGAAACTCTATCGTTATGTTTATGGGCCAGATATGCTTAGAGTTTGCAGGCGAATCGTGATTGTGACTTGTGTTTTAGTGACGACGAGAGGATTTGGGAGGGAGGAAGAAAAAGAAAAAAAAACAAAAGAGAAAGTGAAAGGAAAAGTTACGAGATGCGTCTTTTTGGTGGTATCAACTAGATAAATTGCAAAGAATTAGGATGGTGAGAAAAAAAAACAGAAAGTTACACCATTGCAAGTTGAAACGAACAAATACGTAAAAAATATAAATTAATTATAGAACAAAAAACAACATTTAATCTCTTTAACGCTGCTAATCGTAACAGGTTGATTGTTTTAATGGGAAACCGCAGCTTTATAACCTCATCAGTTCCGAAAATCGCTAAAATTCCTCCAATTTTACCTCCGCACAGCAAATAACGAGAATAATCACAATGATCATGACAATAGAGGCACCTCCCCGCTATCAAATTACCGGCACGGACCTGTTCACAGCTACAGCCAGGAAGCTAATCAAAGTGTAGCCTTCCCTAACCCTACACCCATACCACGCGTGCCTCCGAATCGCTCCGGGGACGGATTTTGACAAGGATCCTTCTCCTCCCCCGTCGCCATCGGAAATGTCGGTGCGAATGGTTAGCTGAGGCAATATTTTGACAACCAATTTGCCGCACAATTATACCCGACAGCCGAAGACAGTGAAAATTAGATTTTCGGGTTAGAATAATAAGTGATTGGTCGACGGGGCTGAACAGACGAGCTAGGGAGCGCCGAAGGGATGCTGCTGCTAGAGGTTACGCAGTTACTCAGCGGATGATCACAGTAGACTGCGCTGGGAATGGAAATTGTACGGATTGATAAGGTTGTGGAAATAAGCGCAATATTTTTATGATGTGAATGTTTTGTTTCCCCTGTTTCTGTTATTAATCATAATTATTCTTACGTCAGTTATTAAGATTAACGTTACTTAAATGAATTCAGAGCTGCGTGAATTGCAACGCTGCAACGAGAGCCGTTTGAAAAAAATCAAATTCTATGTTAAAGCTATACCAATTTGAATCTAAGCAGGATGGGCAAATGAGCATTACACATTAGATTGTGTATTTTCTTAATTTTTCGTGACAAAAAACGCAACAAAAGCTGAATACTGAATAATTTTCCTACTTGTGCTATAAATCCGTTTGATTTGAAAGAATCACAGTTGCAGATATTTGGTAAACAAAAAAGTAGTGTATCTAACTGGATAAAATGTTCATTCATCGATCATATTTTAGAAAACATTCCTTGTTCGGTTGCTACTAACTTATCAATCTCTGCGGGAAATGAATTCAACTCCTGCTAGTGACCAGAGGGAGAAGGTAGGTTGCGGGTGCGTCATTTCACGCGTTGTTTCACGCCGAACAAAAGCAAGACCGCTAGGGAGAGACTGCACCAGGATGCTTGCTCGCATGCTACACCGAACGCTAGGCCACCAGGCGGAAGTGATCAATTTCCTAGCTGCCGGAGGCGTCCGGTAAGCAGGACCACTGTTTTGCTTCATTCCGTTCCGCCCTTTCGTGGTGATTTCCTCCTTGCAAAGGGATGATGAAAATGAAAAGAACGATAAACCAACATGAGGCTGCCTTTTTTTTTTCTCTCAGTCGCTTTTTTGTTCGAACTTTACTTGATCCATGGCGGAGGACAACACCCCATCGCCACTGCCGCTAACGGCAACGTGCGGCAGTTTATTACCGGAATGAAATTATGCGTGTACGTACCATCAGCGGTTGCTTTGATTCGTGCACGGAATTTAGGGCGGCAGAAATATGCTGCATGCCCGGAACCGGGGTTGCAGCCGGAAAATGGAAACAATAAATTTTCGATTAAGTGCAACCGGTTTGAAGTGGTTGCTTATCCAGCCACGGGGCGTTCATCTTCTGCTTCTGGTTGCGGTTGGGTGACCGTCCGTCGCTACCACGAGCGATGAGGGTTTGGGTGTGATTCTCGATCGACAACGGTAGTGGGAACGAACGAAACTATCAAGCGGGCTCGCATCGAGGCGGGTGCAAATTGGTTGAATAATAACGACACTGACAAAGGATAACCGGAGGACAGGAAAATAAATCGGATCAGAGAAACGGAAATGTCCGAGCGCGGTTCCGGCTACTTTCGTTCTCGTTTTTATATCCCTAGAAGTATTTGGACGCCCGGTGATGTGTCTATCATCTTGGCGCCGTGGTTTCGTGATTTTTTACACAAAATCTTTCCTCCAGGAAACTATCCGATATGAGTTGGACAAAAACAAAGCACTTCGTACCAGGTTACCAGCGTTGGCAATAGGATTACATCTTCGTGATGCTATCGTGATGCTACAATCCGTTCCCCGAGTTCGGGTGGGTGAGGGTTTTTGCAAGTCCCTGCAAACATGACCACGCGCACAAACCGTTGTTTGTCTGGATTTGTCCACTCGTGTTTTTTGCCTTGTGCGGCTCGTAGATAAGAGGATTGTCGCTAAGATATTCCGCAGGCGATATCGGGTCCGGTGTGATCCTAGGTTTTGATTCTGGGTATACATGTTATTGGCACATTAGTTTTTGTCCCTTCAGTTCATGCAAACAGACAGTACAGGATTAGTGGGGAAAATTGGAAAATAATCGATTGGTATTGAATGGTTTCAACGAATGGATGAAAATTGATTTTTGCTCGATCACGAACGTACCAGAAAACATGATAACGTAATGCAGAAACATATTCGAAAACTACGTTAGTATACAAAGTTATCGCATGGTACGTTTTGTATACTTTATGTACTTAAAGTAGATTTGATTGTTTTTTGTAGTTCAAAAATCATGCTATGTTTTTTTTTGCATTTTGAACCAAACCATTTGGCCTGAATCAATATGTGTTAAGAACATAAGATTTCTCTAGCAGATTTCGTAAACCTGCACAGCTTCGTGGCATAGTATGTAAATCAATTCGTCTCTTTATCTGATAATATTGAATAGACGTTATGCTGTCATGATACAAATTATCCAAACAATTATTTCATTCTACTTCTTTCGAACCCCATGCTTGTCGAAAATCATACAGAACAAAAGCGGTTCACCTATTTCATGTGATCACTTTCAATATCCGAGGAAGGAAAAAAGCTACATCATCGCCTCATTGTTCGCTAAGCATGCAATGAAAGCATTCTTCATCACCACATCACCTTCCAGCAAGTGGGACTGGTGGCATGAAATTGGAGAATTTTATTGCCTCGTGCACGAGTGTTGATGGTGTTGACATGGGGAATTCTTTCGCTCGTGTCTCGTGTTCTGTGGCAGGACAGGACACGCTGAATGCTGTAAGTGAAAGCGATGGATTCGTCCAACAGTGCTCGTATCATCGCCCGAAAACCGTCCCGAAAACGAAATCGTATCTGATTACCTTACCGAACCTTTCTCTCGAGCCTTTCTCGAGCCTGCGGCCACCATTAGGAAGTCAAATTTTCGGCTAATTTCCTTAAGAAAAAAGGTCCGTCTTTTCATCCGGTGCGAGGGTGAATCCCGGTCCGGTAATATGAGCCTTTGCGGCAAGTTGCGATGATTATATCCAATGTGTGGCGGAAGGTGGCGGGGGAAAATGTGGCATGTGTGGCTTTCTCCGGAGAATGTAAACGACCGATGCCGGTTAACCCGCCCGGAAAACAATATCTACTTTTGCGTTGAATAGTTGAGGTTCCGGAGTCATTTTCGCCTTCAGGTTTGTTCCGTGCGTGCGAAGGGCTACTTAAACGATCGCATTCGAGTGCGCCTAAAGAGGGTAGATGTTGAGGTATGGTGGGGGGGAGGGGATGAAGAGGCAGCAGCAGGAGGACTAACGCCGAAAACGCAATCGAAAGAATGTAGTTTGAGGTTTCGCTACGCAGTATGTTGGATAGTTTCGGCACTGGTAATTGGAGAATGTGTCAAGAGTGGGCTTATTAGGAATGTTCCTGGATTGTTGGGTGTATCTTTCAAAAGCGATTGGCCACGCGCTTGGGTACAGGCGGAGCGGTTACCGTGCTGCAAATAAATATTTATCAAGTCATCCTCTCCATTTGCTACCACCGCTGCGAGGTTAGAATTGCTCGGTTAGAACATAGCTTAAGCCTCAAGCCTTCTACTCTACACATCCAAGAATTCTTTTTCCCAACCACCATCCAGCGTACCGACTTCCAACATCCACCCAGAACCAAGGGGTCACGCAGGGCGCACTGTCGAATGGAGCAACGTTTGCCGAGCACTTGAAATCATATTATAATGCAAATTGCTTGCTGGAACGGTGGTAAACAGTTCCACTCCGTGTTATGCAATTCCGGTTCCATTCATATCGTCTGCCCGGGGAGTTTTCTTGGTTGGTGAGGTTTTTAGCGGAACCGACGATGCTATTGTTCTAATTGTTTTTGAATCACCGACAAAACATAGAGACAGCGGGGAAAATTTGATTTGAATAAATTTTTAAAGTTTTCCATTTCAAAATTCTTAACCTCATTCTGTCCCTTTTCGTTCCAGTCTCGCGGTTGATGGGCGGCTCGGCTGGCGGTACGATGGGTCACGCCATGTCCAACATGGGCAGTCTCGCGGCGTGCAGTGTGTCCGACAGCAAACCGATGCAGTTCCCACTCGCCCAGCGCCGAAAGCGGCGCGTCCTCTTCACGCAGGCACAGGTGAGTGAGTGGTGAATGGCCAAGTGTCCGCCATCGAACGACCGTCCCGAGGCTGGCTGTCGTAATGCCTGCCCGCCCGACCTTGATCACGGATGATTTCCGGCCGGGAAAGGATTGTAGTTTCCAGTTGCGGCAACTGCTGCCGGATCGCAGTGCAAGTCTGTGTCGTGTGCACGAGTCAGACCCGGGTGCGGTTTCGAGCGCACCGTCGCATTCGTTTGGAGCGTGGAGTGAGGCAGAAAGCTTTCGCAAGCTTTGTATTCGTGTGCAAACGATGCGTTGTTATTGACATCCGTGTGGCAACGTGACCGCATGCAATTATGAAACATGTCATGTTTGTGCGATGTTGTGGTCAAATCAATTCGATTAAGCACGGCGAACTCGAACTGAGCGAACTGCTTCCTCGACGTTCATCTCCGCTTGACGTCAGCCATAACGCTGGTGTTTATGTGTCAAATACAGGCACGCAAACGTTGACATTAGGCTACCGTTTCATAGCAACACAAAAACACATCCTAACTCAGCTACTAGACCCGACGCTAGTGCGACGTGTAGTGTATCGGTACCTTTCCCGTGTGCTACCGTTCTACACGCGGCTCCTCTAGTCTCCCTTTCCGTCCATTGTCGATCGTATCCGACTCCGACGACAGGCCGACAACATCCCCTGCCTTCCGCCAACGCCTCGTCCTATATTAGTTTGCTGATGAAACTTGGCATTTCATTTCAAGTGCTTTGTAAATAGATATTCCTGGCGGACGGTTTTTTCCCTCCCCGTTTGCGTTTACTCTTGCCGCGCCCCGGCCTACTGAGGTCTAACATTGTGTTTATATAAAATGAAACAGCAGCAGCATTCTTTACCCGTGCCCGCACTACTGCCCACGTTCTAGCGAACCAGAGAGAATAGGAAGCACCTAGCAGTCCGGTAGCTATTTCCAATTTCCCCGCCACCCGACCCCGCTTCCGCGCCTTGCACAAATATACGCTCGCGGACATTCAAATATTTTACTTAGATTTTTGTTTAGAGTCTAAGAATGGCCTGCAGGATGCAGGAGGTAACGAAAGTTTTTTGACTCCGAGTGCCCGGACTTGATGAACCCGCCATCGGATTGCATCACTGTGAAGAATGAGCAAGCCCATTTTCCGCCGCAACGCAATTCGCAACACCCGCTTGCAGCGATTGTGTGTGGGTGTGTTTGTGTGAAGAGAATGAGTTTTTTGAAAGCAATTAATGTTGTTGTGCTTACGCCACTTGAGCTTCTTTCGTAATAATTCCATTCAGCGCTTCATTCGCTTCATTCAGCATTCAAAGTTGTGCATCGCCTTCAGTTTTTCTTTTAATTTTATCCGTAGCACTTTGACCGCATATTATACTGCGAACTATATTGTTAAAACGAATGAAAAATATTTGGAATTTACCAGAGGCTACTTAATTGAAACGAAAAAATTAGTCAAACCGCTTGGGGCTAGCAAATCAAGGTACTAGTGACCGGTGAACGTGCAAAATATCCCCAACAAAACCATCGCCCTAAACGCGTAACGCTCGCTCAAGGTCGAGCACGATCAGGATCCACTCATCCCGCACGAAGTGACGTGCCGTCGGACAAGCTTTCAACAACTGTCAACAGAGATCCACAAAACCAACACCGTGCCGTGCTCAAACACGCTCCGGAAGCCGAAAAGTTTACCGGCCAAGCCCGGCATTAGGCGCATTCGCTACCGACGCAGTGAGCGCAGAAAAACAAAGATGTCAAAACATACGCGAACCGCACTGCGCGTCGGCTCGTGGTTCAATATTTACATCAGTTTTAATTTTAAGTGGATGTCACCGAAAGTACGCCAACAGAAGCGGATCCGTTTGTCTCTGCCTCTCTCGCTTGTGCCACATTTACCGCCTGGCCCATTGCTACTTTGGTAGTCTAAAATCTGGGGAAAAAGTTAAACAATCACTCATTCATTCTCTGATCGCACGTCTCGTCTCAGTTCAACCACCGGCAGTCGTTGATTGTTAATGTTGTCTACTGGGATCGATTTGTCAATGTTTTGTCACTTGATTCGGCGGTGCAGATCCAATGCCAACACCGTAGGAGCGTAGGAGCAACCTCATAATAGGACCGTTTTGGGTACGTGGATTAGAGAAAATCCCCTAGTTCAGCTCGTCTAGCGTGGAGTAAAACGTAATAAAATAATCTTCGCAATTGACGACAGGTTGTGAACGTTCCTTATTCCCGTTGCTTTTTGCAGGACATGGTTTAAATATTTGATTAACTTTCTCAGCACAGTCTGCTGCGCTTGGGTCGGGTTTGTCGCTTAGTAACGAAGTCTCTGAAACAAATGCACGATGGGGACATTACGAGTTTTGCACAAAGCTACTCCCTCGTAAAGCCAGAAAGTTTATCATTACGTTCTCCACGGCACGAGCTGCGGCACGGTACGGTTAAGTCCAAAACAATCCCAACGATTAAAGTGATGAAAATTGAATGGAAATGCGAACGAAGGGCGAAGAGATTATCACAACTTTGTCGTTTTAGCTACCGTTTTGTCCTGGCTGGCAGCCCCAGAGGTTAGCATACGCAGCACCGTTTGTTTGTCAATACTTTTATGCATGTTTCATGTTCGTTCCGACCGATGCCATCCCGAAAGCGCAAATATTTGATTTCGGCCGTCGGGAACATTTCGGTGAGGATGGGGAGATGCTCTCGCCCGAGATTGGTCGGCGTACGGTACGGAGCCGGTGAAACAAACCATTAGTGTGGAAGCGTCAGGGACGACAGTGGCAGCGTCAGGGAGACGACAGCCGGTTGCGTTGTTTGGCTTTTCAAAATGCAATTCAAAGATGAATGCTTCATAAGCAACTGCTGAGAGGAAGGTCAAGTGAGAGGAATTCACCTGCTAGCCCACTTGCTGTGATGTTGTTTCATTTTATCTTAGATGCAATAATCGTAATTGAATGATATTCCGATAGCCCACGGAAGAAAGGGAAATGAAGGGGGCACTATTTTTATCTCACAGTGGGATACTTAGCACACTTTCATGTTTCACACTTTTGACTATTTTATCTCCAATAGTTAGTTGGTCGCTTCTCGTTTGAGATTCAGATCCGGTGCAGATACTGAAATACAACTAGTCTAGGCGCCGTTACTACTTTAAACCCAAACCGTAAAATGTGAATGTAGTTTATTTAACTTTTGCCAAGTAATGGTTATAGTTAAATTATCAATACATGGAAACTGAGAAAAAATACAATAGTTTGTTTTTGCTTTTAATAAAAACATTTTTTTAAATTTATTTCGGCATCAAAATAGTCACAGTAACTGTGACTAGCCAAGTAGGATCTCGACCCTTACTTGCAAAGGTTATCACTTTAGTGCATTGAAAAATTTCAATTTTAAATCAAACTCTGTAATGCAATAGATGTAGAAGTAAGGTTTTTGCTCAAATTATTTATACTTTTTTTTATTCATACTGCTTTCTACTCTACTCTTCAGGTCTATGAGCTGGAACGAAGATTTAAGCAGCAGAAATATCTATCCGCCCCAGAACGCGAACACCTAGCCAGCTTAATACATCTCACGCCAACACAGGTAAGCCAAAAATCTACCACGTTTAAAACGACGGCGCAGTAGAAATAATATTAAACCGGGATGTTTATTCCTCTGGCCAGTTGTTTTTGTTCTTTCACTTTCACATCCGTCACAATAAATACGCAAAAGTGTGAAGATAAATAAACAATTCCACTACAATCACTATTCGCGATGCTGATTTGATACGCGTGTCGCTGACAGTGCACAGCGCCAGCGTGTGTATGGACCAGTGAGTGTCATTTATGTTGCTGCATCTCTCTCGGGAACCCCGTTGAATTTGACAGTTATCCCTGCGCGATGGGCGAAATCCGGCAGCGGAAAACCGACACCCCATGCACGCGATAATATTTCCTTTTTGGGCGTGCGTGAGTGCGTGTGCGGGAATCAACTAATACACCGTGCGATTATGACAGCCTTTGCCTCCACCACCACCACCACCATCGCCATTCCGTTCCGGCCATTTAAACACGCGTTGTGGATGCTGCCGGTGACAGTTTGTTTGGACGACCGGGTTAATCGATTCTAATCGCTTCCTGGCCAGCCGTTTGCATTTGTTTGCCTTTGCGCCGTGCGTCGTCGTCGTCGCCGGAAGGATACACAAATAAACTAGCTCACGTGCGGTGAAATAAAACGGGCCACAGAAATTTCTAGTGCGCGTCCTTGTTCCCTCTTCGCTGGTGATGGATTGGGTGTGGAGGTGTGAAAAGTCGTTTCGTGTCAGTAATTGCGGAAGCAGAGCCATTGTAGAGTATAATTTGATAGCACTGAACGTTTGTCGTCATTCTCACTTATATTAAACCTATGCTAATTAGTAATTGATCTGTTGAATAGAAAGAATCCTGCATTTTTTACCAAACTGCACAAGATTCTCCATAATCTATTGTTTTGAATTTCCTGAATTTAGTTTCAGTTGCATATTTTTGACACTAAAATTGTTCATATTGTTGCTATTAAAAGCTAAATGTATGAACTTAAATCCTGCGAAACTTAATACTGTACATGCTCCAACTCAATTGAATGAACATTTTTTCGCTTATATATTCATAAATACACCGACATTCGATTTCGAACTTAACATCTATAAGTATATTTCAAAGTTGATGTTCTAGCTGAGATGATTTCTAGTGATAGCAGTGATGTTATTCACGTGGAAGATTAGCGAATTCTTCAACCAGTTGAATCAGTAGTTGTTTAAAAGCAACTGTGAGCAAACGATACGCACGTTGTGCTCCATTTTGCTGAACTAATATTTTTAATTCCTTTCATTTTTTGCACTCCATAACCTTCTTGCGATTTTAACCTGGTGTGAAAATCCCACCAAAGACCAGAACCAAAAACCAACAGTACTCGGTTGGCCTTAATTGTGCACTGACAATGGAATCACCTCTCGAGAACTCCTGGCAGGGGTCCAGTTTGCGCTGCATTATGGGGTATTATCATGATTTCACGGGAAAAAAGGTTTCTTATTTCTCTTCCAATAATTGTGCTGCCCATACATGAAGCGTACGCCAGCAACAAAATAACAACACATTAATCAGATTACCGACGGCATGTTCGAGTGCTCAAAAGCAAAAAAGCTGCCCCATTCCCGGGTTTCGTGCCGGAAAGAGGATGCGATCCTTAACAGCAGTACAACAAAACCCCGTGGTTCTGATACACGGAGAAAAAAGAAGCAGCCTTCCTCTGTGCAGTAGCTAACCCTGCGGAGTGTAGCTTAAGCGTGAGGAAAATATATAAAAAACGCTAATATTTTCATTGATAATTTCTTTGCAAAACACAATCGCACACCCAACCAATTCAAAGTAAATCAGGATCGCAGGAGAAAGGCGAGTAAAAACATGTTCTGAAAGGTGTACCACAATGAAAACGACAGCCTTATTTTTTGTGGGTCGCCTTTGGCCCGACAGTCTGGGTGGAAAGGATTATAGCACCTGAACTGATGATTTGTTGAAGGATCAATTTAAAGCAGCTTTTCGAGCACTCGATCGTTGCCGTGCCGCGGATGCCACTGATGAAGATACATTTTTTAGAATTTCATTTTAAATGCTGGCACTCGTCGTTTGACAAATGCGGATCCCCCTTACTGGAGTGGTTTTATTCAACGCCATAAAACGCCCGCTCGAATGTGTTCGTGTGCTCGAAAACTGAAACGCCCCAAAAGCGGCGGCGCCACGAAAATGAACCAACACAACATACACATTCAAACAACGAAAAAAAAACTGCATAAGCATAAATGTCATCCACTGCATCCACTGCACTCGAGTGAGCTTAAGTTTTTGTAAGCCTCCGCTGCCGCCGTCCATATTGTTTCTACTGCTCCAATTTGCACATATACACACGCGCACACTCTAGCGATTTGGCACACATACGTGCGCACGAGAACCATATTGCATCGCCAACCTCTGCTCGCTTCTCTGACGATGTCACTTTTGATTAACGGTTCAAGTGACACTTCGTTTTAGAAATTCAATTTGACAAACGAGACTGTCAATTGAAATCGAAGCAACCATCGTGCGGGTGGCGCAACTGTTGTGTGGAGAGGAAAGCAAGGGGCGGGGGATGGTGCACCGGCGTCAAGAGTGTCATCATAGATTCTTCCTCTCGCTCCCGCACATCATCACGTTTACGGGGGTAGGTTTTGAGGTGGATGGTTTTGCAAAAAAAATCGCACAAATACATTTCTCCTATACAATGGAAGGCGCTGCCGAAATTGTCGTTTCCGAAGCTCTAACATCGGTGTTGGAGTTGGTTTGTGAATGAGCTAGGTGGCATACGACACCGACGACCATCTCCGCCCGTCTCTTCTAACTCCAGGGACGGGCGGATAAAGCGAGCGCATTTAACATAGACTGGTGAAAAAACACATAATAAAACAAGGTGGAGCCAGCTTTTGCGATTCTGTGTACATGTGTTGAATCCGGAACTAGCCATTGGGGGTTCAGTTTCCTGGCATCCGATACCAGTTCCATCATTTGTTTTATTTGATTCATTCAAACGGAGCTGCTGTCCATTGTTTCATCGATGGTGGATGAATATCTTCTGAACATAAATAAAAAGAACGCCATCACATATTTCCTGCACACCTTCAAATTTCTTAGCAATAATGATAAATGAAAAAGTTTAAAGTGTTTTTTGTAAGTCGTTCTAGCTGAAGAACTGCTTACAAATTTTGTAAAAGTGTTTCATTACTCGTTCATAATGAATCAGATGAGATTTCATGAGATTTCTAGAAGTATCTTTCTTTAAAAATATTGATTGTATTATTAGCTATTCATGACGAAAAAAGCTTGGCTGATGTTGTAGAAGTTTTAATTTCCTACCTTACTCTACCCGAAATGCACAAACCAGGAACGAGCGTAATCTTCTCTCAGCGTACCAACAAGGGGTTTATGCTTAGCTTTCACTAATAAAAACAAACGAAACGTTAGATATATAAATGGGATTTTCCACCACAGGTGGTTTTTCCTCTAAGTGCAAGTGTCAAAAGTCATTCTACACACTGCCGGAAGCTGTAGCCAGCGACGGAATTTCGGGAAACTTTAGCAACACTCTACTGCAGCCATTTGCCTGAACTGGCCAAAAAGAAGCTCTTTTTGGATTAGCGAACGTAAACATAGGCAGCTTGAAATAAGACTTACCGAGAACAGGAAGAGAACAGATTTGTGGTTTCTGTCACAATAAACATTACTGAGGACAGAGGGGTATGATCAAAAATTATTTGAAGACAGTGGAAGGCACAAGGGGAAGTTAAGATGGATCGAACAAGACAAAACATTTTTTTTCTCGAGAGAGCTATTTCAAAACGAATAGAAAATTTCCCGTGATAAGGAAATGGTGTTGTGATACGCTGTCTGCAATACGATAAAGAACAAAACGTTGACACTGTCTAGAATAACAATAATAAGCTACATAGCATTACCCATAAATTGCTCTCTTGTTATGAATAGATTGAGCCTCAAATGATACAAATTGATCTCTCTCTAATCCTGTTTTTCTATACTTAAGCATCCGTTCAATCGCTGAACTTCTATGTCCGTAAGGTTTCAGTTCGTTTTAGCAAGGTAATACTCTTCGAACATTTCTACGATAAACACTGTTTAGAACCATCGTACACAAAGATTATCATTCGCGAGCTGAAAACTGCTGACGTTTGCCACATTCCCCACTGTTTAATCGTAAAATACGTTGCGAAATATGACCGAAACCACCATGGGGAAGAATCCATTTTGTTCTGCCGCGCGCACGATTGCAGCCACGTTCGTTTCCGACCCCATTGCATTGCGCATTACGCCGGGTGGTAGACATAATATTTGCGTGCGGTTATCGATCGATGCAAAGGGCAGATGTTGCCGGTTGTTGCTGCTGCGAAGTTGATGCCGAGCGGGCGTTGTGGACGTAGCGATTCAGGATCAGCAGGACGAAAATCAGGACGAATCGAACGCTAAGCCGACGGTGGAGTGGTTTTGAAAGCAGTTCAAGTGCTTTTGCTTCTTATTTTCATGAGCATAGCGTTTTATTCGTTATTTTATTTTCGTTTTTTCCACATTGGACCCACCGTTGCCGGGTTGCGGGATCGTTCTGCTGGTACGGGGGTAAACCGTTCAACACGATTCGGAGCGTTTCGCAACATGGTACGACACGCACACAGCGCTTTCACGAACCTCTCGAACCGTCAAGGTTCAGCCGGAGATGCTTGAAGCGTTCGGGGCTTCACTTAAACATCTGGTAATCATGACCCTACCGATTTAGGTGCAGATTTGCTATATGCTTTTTTTCTCCTTCTGTGTGTGTATGCGCATGTACGTCCGTCTGCGTACTTATTTAGCGTGTCGACGTGCATTGCGCCGGCCATGACGAGGGGAGTGTGCGGAAAAGGTAGCCTTAACTACAATACAATTACCGGATGACGGTGACGTTGGAACATATTCCAAAAACCCTATCTGGAAGAGTAATATCGAAGCGCCAGAGATCGCATATCGACGACCCGGGTTTTAATTCTTGTTTGTAACTTCATAATATTAAATTAATTCGAAGAAGGACAATAATCTTATTTTTGTCTACAGCAAACATGCACATTTATGATATATTTCTATATTAAACATGCTTTACAGAAGATGGTTTGAAAATAATCTAAAATAACATCTAGTATTTAATGATACATAATCCTCAATGACTTGTATTATAAAAAACGCAATTTGAACGGTTTCAAGAAAAGTGAGGAAAAATAACTATCGACAACGACAAAAAAATGTTTCATAAGAAGTAATAATATGCCATCGTTATGCATTGCAATTCATAACTATCACAACACTTTTTGTTAATCGAAGAAAACAAAATTTCACGATGCATAGTGAGAACATTATCAAAGTAGCTTGAGATTTTTTTTTATCTGGAATTCATATTTTAGTTTTGAAAGATACTGCCAATTTATTAACCAATTTATTTTATTAATCTTCAATGTTCAACCTCAAAATCTAGAACAAAAATGAAGAAGGAAAAGTCAGAATTGGCTCTTCTGTCTTTGAACTACAACATGTGGTATGCATGTTAGGCCGATGCCGAATTTTGCATACGCAATTGAATTTTCACCATTAAACTTATTTTAAATTACCTGGACAATTGTTCTTAACAATTTGTTCCCGGTCGCGCGTTCGCTCGTCCATTGATAAAAGGCGGATGGAAATTCCAACATTACCTTAGCGAAAGGAGCTCCTATTTTTTCTTATGAGCTAAACCATAAAGGGATGGTACGATGTAATCCTTACCCCTGAAAGCGATTTCACCCCCGCGAATGTTTTGATACATCACGGACAATCTTAGCCTATGGCACGGGGAAAACCCATTCCTTTACGGTTAGTGATTTCGAACACCCAAACCGACGGCAAATTAGCTACGAACGCAACGACTCCAACGGCCTGATCCGGATGCGGATTGTTGCTATGTGGTGTTGATGTTTGGTCGTTCGTTCAATATTTTTCATAAATTTGCCTAATCCTTCACATCCGTTCGTGGAACGTTTTACGTAGTGTGTTTTTTTTCCTAAACTATATGCACACGTTTGCACTAAACACATGCAAGAGAAGTAACGGAAGAATATGCTCATCGATCGAAGAAACGCAGGAACCGCGTAGAATGAATCGCAAAAAAACAACACTGTCCGTGTTTAAGGATGCTCCGCAAACTTAGCTACCTCTTTAATCCCTCCACTGCGTAGGAAAAACAGCGAACGCTCAGAGTTAGAGCGGGGATAGATCTACCCGTGACGGAGAGAAACCAAAATAAACAGACCGTTCAGCACTTCCGCTCAGAGCATCCGGAGGTTCGGAGCAGGTACTCCGCCCGACAACGCACCCTAGCGTTGGCCACCCGCAATCCAATCTTTCCCCGGGCTAGCTAGAGTTCCACCGATACTGCCTCACATCCGGAGAACCGAGGAAGTCGCTTGACTTGCGGTTGAGGTTAGGGTTTGACGCATCGGCTTCCCACGCGGCTTACCGAACCCAATTAACAAGTGCTTGGCGAAGGATTATGATCACCATAAACAGCATCATTATCAGCGGTTGCTGATCAGTATCTTCGGCTTTTCAATGGTTTCAAGCTTGGCTGGACACGGACAATGGACCGGTGAAGGCTAGTTGTATATGGTTCGAATGAAGCGCAACGGTAGGGAGATAGTAATATGAATCTCTTTTTGTACTCAAAACAAATTATGCCGCAAAAGTATGAAACTAAATAAAAAACATGCATAAAAAATGAATCACGCGAGAACAAACCCCAAGTTGAGGTATACATTGAACTCCAAAAGAAGTACCTCTTCTTATGTCATTACCGATAACAGTCAGCAGAACATTACTAATAATATAATTATTTTTATCCCGGCAGCAATTAAAAGAGTAGAAAGATGCTTATTTCATAATTTATGTTTTCCATTCGGTCATCATTTTATCGCAAACTCACTGACGTACATATCCCTGTTCACCACCTGTCTCTCCCCGTGGATTTCCTCTGTATTGTGAAACGAGAATTTCATTCATTTAATTATGAAATAGAATATACGCAAATGTAAATTACATGCATCTCATTTCAATGCGTTACTTGCTAGAACTTACTTACTTGCTGAAGCGCGGAAACACACATTCGTGGATATTATGTTTCAATCTAGCCCAATAGAAGTTAATGAAGGTCGCAATTTGCACAGAAGCCAGAACAGAAAGCCTGTGTCGAACTGAATGGCAAATGTAATGGAACGAAATTAAAATCCCCACATCCTGCACTTTACATCCTTATTGCTTTGCGGTTGGATAGAATGTTTCCTTAAGGCTTTCCCTAGGTTCAGATGATCGTGCACGGGTACATCCAGCCTAGCATCCAGCCTAGTTCCACACGATCCTCTTCCAGCTCCAATAATTGTATTTGTTGCTGACACATCCATGAAAAAAGGGGTAGCGAATAAAGAGCTCATTTCAGGCGCTGTGGATTCGATGCACCCGCACTGGGCAGGAATGCTGGGAAGAATTCGAGTATCCTTCGCCCCGTCGCCGACTCTGAGCATGTGTAACAAAAACAAACAAAAAAAAACTCCGACGAAGTATGGTGCTGTTTAATTACGCTACTAATTGCACCACCGAGAAAGCTGCTGATGAGATAATATTACACTCATCCTTCGTTGAAACGCTTGCAGTCCTTCGCGGAACCGTCCGTCCGTTCGTCCGTCCGTCCGTCCGGTTTGCGAAATGGATTGAATGGAGCGAAGTTGTTTGCATAAAGCACCGTCAGCACATGGTTGCTGCTGAAGCCATTTCGCTCGCCGCAACACAACGCCTCCCACGGCGGAGGCACATGCAGCGCACCGTGGAACGGTCGGCAATAGATAACCCGCAGCGCCAAAGCCTGCATTAGCCGGCATCGCATCCTGTGCGGCTTACGTTGCCGCGCATGAATTGAGAGAATGTAGTGGTTGATTTTGCACGTAATTAAAAGCTAAGAAAGTGGCTGCCGGTGGTGTTAAATACGGCCCAGGAGCGGCTGGAGCAGTCGGTGCATCGATGGTAGTCACATGTAGACGAACGCGATGATGCATGCAACCGGCCCGTTTGCCATTCGAGGTGATTTCGAAGCAGTGTGGCACTCCAGCCGTTGCATAATAACCACACTAGTGGTTACTTTAAGTGTAAGGTCTTTGCCTCGTGCGACGCTACCTTACTAAAAGTCGCACCAAATGAACCTAATCTCAATGGCTGCTTTGGTGCTTTGGCTGAACGACGGTCAAAAAAACGCCAGTGAAAGGAGCTACATTTCTACGACACAGTTCGTGCTAGCTCCGCCTTTGATGCCCGAGTTTTCAGCTCACCTTCTGTAGAGTACCGCAGGACACAACTCAATCCCACTACCAGTTGCTTGCCGTCGTTGGTGGTTTGATAATCAATTTTGAAAAGCTAAACCCCATCCGCCACCATTTCGTGCATTTTCTGTAGGCGAGGGAAAGCTTGTTTTTTCCTCGGCGCCCCGAAAGCACGAAGGCTTTTGTGTTTACTCAAAAGGAATATGAAATGAATGTTTACTGTTCGACGGAGGTATGTTGCCTGCAATATGTGTATGTGTTGCAAACACATCCACTTTTTACTTCTTCTCTTGAGGCGGTAATTGCTACCGCTTTTAAACAGGCTCGCTAATGTTGCCTTGCGAAGCTTCTGCTACGATTAGCGAGCCTTACGATGGTCAGCGTGTTTCAATGTGTTGCTTTGTGATCTGGTACTGATAGTTCGTTCAGTTCGGACAAAGCACACTTTGGCTGGCGTTGCGCATAGTAAACGCAATTGCATACACTAAAAGTGCACTTCATTAGTTTCAAAACGTACCCAGAAGACTGAACTTTGGAACGGATGGCATAGCAGTAGAGGTTTTAGAAACTTACACAATATTCAATACATTCCTGAATGCTGATATGACGAACAATGTGTATGATATCTCATGTATTTGCCGTATTACTTTTATTTTCTATGAATAAATAATTCACTATCGATTGCATAACATTAAAACGGTTTATTAGATATTAACCGTTCCATTTGAATCCGATTTATTTTGCTAGGCGACTTTCAAATAGTGGAAATAAATTAGGAATTAATTTATAAAGTTGAATTAAATTAATAGATAATACATTTTCAATGATTTTATTCGAACTGGATACATATCGTGTTCTACAATATTTATTTATACAACAATACAATACAACAACTGGATACAAGTTGATATTACATTTTAGTAATGATTTCTCAATTTGAAATGAGTGAATTGGTACTAAACCGTATGAAAAATTTGTATTCTCGTGGTTCGTACAGTACTTCATAGATTATGTTGATGGTTTTACGTACGTTTTGGGGTGTTTTGTAGTGTAATTGTAATTTTGTTGAATTTAAGCTAGTAACCGATCATACAATGATAATCTATCAAAAAAAAAACCATGAATATATTGTGCGTAACACTAACGACAGCGTATAAATTGAAATTACCTTCCCCGGTAAAAAGATTCAATTTGGCAAACTAAAACGAAGAAAAAGCACTAGTATCAAAGTGGAAAAAAATGTGCTACTACACACATCGCACCAGCGTAGGCTCTCAAATCGAGACTAATTTGTGTTCCGACAAATGTAGGATCGTGCAGCTGTGTAAAACTGCATCACTTATTTCGGGGTCTTTAACACAAGGACCCTCTTGGTGGGAAAAGCATAGTGCACACTTATGTGCAATTTCGCTCAATGCCACACACGTCCACGTTCGCTACGCCGTCGAACCGCTTCACGGTGGCGGGCCACCCACAGACGGGAAGATCATCAAAGAACCTACGAGCCCATCATTTGGGTTGGATGCGAAGGGAAGGGTTGTGGGAAGAAAAAAAACCACGCGAATACGCTGGAATGTCGTTACCGCCACGGGACGCGAACGCGCCGACCGCACGAAGACTGCCTTTGAAGAACGTTCGCGACCGGAAGATACGACCGGCGGCGTACTTCCTGCGTTGCGTGCGTTGAGAACTTCCTGTTCCCGTGGATGGTACTGCTTGGCCTTCCGCCTCCGTCTCTCACGGAACCAGCCGTATATTAAATCATATTACCTTTGTCGACGACACTTCTAGTACGGTTCGACGAGCAGTGTCGTTTAAACTCGTCTCCGGTGCGTTGAAAACGCCTAGTTTCTGATGGATGCCTGCATGCATGCCCTCAAGGATTATCGTGTTGGTAACGGAAAGGAAATGAGAACTCCCACCGGCCTGAGATGCTATCTAATTTTGGGTGACATTTAAAGATTATACAGCTATTCGGAAGCTCGGAGCTTCATGGGCCAGTAGTTGGCGCTTTGTCATTGTTTACTACACAAATGCACATTCACGCTAACAACCGTGCTTTTCTTCCTTTTGCCCCGCAGGTTAAGATCTGGTTTCAAAACCATCGGTACAAGTGCAAACGGCAGGCAAAGGAGAAGGCGATGGCCGAACAGAACCAACATAATCAGGTTAGTAATCGTGCTCAGCAGCACGTGCGCATCGGTCGTCCCATGTCCGGTGCATCGGTTGTTGCAACTGCTGCTGCTGCTGCTGCTGCTGCGGCGGCGGCGGCGGCTGCTAGTGCCGGCGGTGCCGTCGGTACCACGACCGTCCTGACGGATGCCAGCACCACCCCGACCGACTTGCCGCATCCGCCGCATGACCAGCACCACCAGCACCAGCAGCAGGAGCAGCATCACCTGCGTCAGGAGCAGGAGCACGAGCTGCTCGAACACGACCAGGACGATCAGCTGCTGCCGGCAGGCGTCACGCACTATGGCGGCCCCGGTGCGACGATGCTGGTCGGCATGATGCCACCGCTGCTACCACCGCCGGGATCATCGCCCGCACCGTCCCTTCGTCCGACTAATGCGCGGTTTGTTTTTCATCCCAGTCAGCCAGCTCACCACGACGTGTGGCCGTACCAGTACTAGTGAAAGATGGTAAGCCGTGCTCCGGTGGATCGAACGCGAGCATCAACAACAGCAGCAGCAGCAGCAGCAGTGCGGCAGCCGCGGCCGCCGCTGCAGCCGCCGCCGCCGCCGCCGCCGCCGCAGCCGTCCAACAACAGCAGCAACAGCAGCATCAGCAGCAACACCAGCAACACGGTCAACATCCGTCCCAGCACGGGCAGCATCCAACACAGCACCATCAGCAGCAGCAGCAGCAGCAGCAGCAGCAGCAACAGCATTCCCACCAGCAACAGTCAGCCGTAGGTGGCAGTGGGGCGGGTGGATCGTCGGGCGGGGGATCCGGTGGTGGGGGCTCGACTGGCAGCGGAACCAGCGGTACCAGTTCCAACGGTAGCAGCAGCACCGGTCCCGGCAATGGACCGAGCAGCAACGGAAGCGGCGGTCCGACCAGTGCCGGCAGTATCGTGCTGCTAAACGACGCCAACGCTCACTCGCCGGACACGGCCACGGCGGCCCTGCTGTCCTCGTACAATGGGGCCGCTCATCAGCACCAGATGCTGCAGCAGCCGTGCAATAACGCGCTCATGTCCAACAGCCTGGCGATGGCCTACCGCCAACAGAACAACTTTATGGCCAACAGCCACCAGCAGCAGTGCGGTGGATACCTACCGCTGCAGACACGCGCCTGGTAATATTAGTGGAATCGGTTCCGTTCCGTACCGACGGTGATGTGAGCTATGCTGGAGGGAGCTGCTGTCTTTTGTTTCCCGTTCTAGAACCACAATCTTACGGGTCGGCTGATAAGTTTTTCTTAGTATTCTTACTTTTTTATTTTTTTTTGTAAAAGATATACAAATGCAATCAAAATTTTCTAAGCCCTGTCCTGTTTGAGCAACCCTGTCTGAAGCAAATGTCGAAATGGACGGTATGCTCGCCTCCTTAGTGTGTTTTGCTTTGTTGGGCTCGCGCGGCTAAACCATCTAGTTCCAGCCTCCTTTGTACATAACCATAGCGTACCAACAGTACAATCTTTTTCGCCCTACCCGTGCTGTAGCATCATCGTATCGATAGGTTTCCGTTCCTGCCTTCTAGAGTACCCTGTAGCAGAACTGCTGCTAGCGATTTGAGTTTCTCCGCAACCCGTAAGTTTGTTATTTTTTTCTAGTAGTCATAACGCTAATCAAAAGCAAACGGAACTGGATTTGAAGCGCGTATTTGTACAACGCCAGTTCAACGTAGTTTTGCGCGAACTAGGCGTAGTAGGCACAAACGCGTACTTGGTACATCGCACTAGGTTCGCCGCAAAGGAATTACTTTTGTGAATGATAAATATAAAGATATATTTTTTTTAGACATAAAATTGCATTTAAATGGGACAGACTTGGTTCTGACGGAAAGCCGAAAGTTTACGTTTACGTTTTACGAGCGGGGTGGGAAGCGACCCAAGCAAACTAATCAAATTTAGCTTACGTTCGTTCGCCGATACGTGCTTCCTAAGCCAGCTAATTTTTAGAAAATCCGTACATCGAACGCTGGGATCAGCTGGCCCGGTTGGGGCGGTACGACGAGAACGAAAAGCTATAATTGTAAATTTCGCGAGTATAGTATTGTGCATTACATTTTACGTACGACCGATCGATCGAGCGATAAACAATGCATATCGCTCCAAGTGTACCTATTTCAGCATTTCAAATCAAACCATCAACAACACGCCCCACACACGTTTGTATATAACTGTTTTATCAAGCATTAATTTAAGCACGCTAGTAGTTTGATTATATGGGAAAGCAAAACAACAAAAACTGGGCGTTAGGCCATTTCAGACGGCACGAATACTTCTTCGACTGCAGATCGGGCATAAGCATGAGGGGTGGTAAAAGACAAATTACGGAACGAACGACAAAGTCAGCCGGACTGGAAGCTTAGAAGGATAAGCATTGAAAATCATAATCGAATCTTTTTTTTATATATAAGTCCGGAATGGTGGAAAAATAGCGGCATAGTGGAAACACGAAGTATGCTAGAACTGCTTTTAGTTCAACTATCGCATCACCCAAATGCACTCAGACGTGCTGAACAAATAGTAGGACTTGGGGAGAAAAAAACCGGCAGTAAAGGAAAAAGTAAAAGTATTATTTAAATGGCAGTACGTAAAGAAATTAATTAATGATAAATTACAAAAAAAAAACAAACAAACACGTTCACATACTACCGCCATTCAGGTAAGCAAACTTACCTGAATACATGCGAACAAAAACACGCGCGAAACTTGACAACATTAATCGAACAAATATAAGTTTTACACTATTGTTCATCTACATTGCGCTTCTGACACACTAAAGGGAGTGTTTCAATAAGGATTCGTTTACGATTTACGATCAGTTTATATTTACCGCAAAATGAAGGTTTTCATACAAAGCATGTGGCTTCACTAAACGGTTTGAAATTTTAACAATAGTTTTTTTTTTGGACACACACAGTGCGGCTTGTGCAATGCCAAAAACCTATCCTGGTTGAATCAAGCACAAGTGAAATGCCCTGGGTGGAATGGAAAGGCCGGCAGATACGTCTGAAAAATATAGGGCACACTTAATGTTTTTCAAGTCATTAGGCAATGAACGGTGAAACTAGTGGAAGTAAAACTAAGAATATGAAAACCGCCAACAAACAAAACAAAACACAACAACAAAACTGTGGTTTGGCTGCTCGTGTAACCGAAACAAGCGTGCGAACAAAACAAAAATGGCCCGATGTGAAGGAAAGTATTTATGTAAGGACTTCCACCGTAGTGTGGAACGAAAAGAAAAGAAGCGTAAGAATTAAAAAAATATAAGTCAGCGAAAATAAATAAATAAAAATAAAACGTACCAATCTGTCTTTTTGTTCTGGTGGGACTTTGGGAATTGTATTTATTTTAATTTGAATCTTTTTGTTCAGGTGATTTTCTGTTACTGTATAAAGTCATTTCAATGTCACGTATTTTGGAATTCTTAACATTCACCAAAAAATAAGCACCTCTATTTATTATTATCCGAAAATTTAAAAATACATACATTTTTGTAAATTTTTTGTCTAACAGGTTTGCATAATTTAAAATTTAATTATTTAATTATTTATATTAATCTAGACTTCATAATTTAAACTACCTGAAATGGTCCGAAATGAGATGTTTTGCTTTACCATAAAATATCATTATAAAAGGTTGACCTCTTTTGCGTGAGCTTGCGACTTAGCGATAAGATCTTTAATCACATTTTTTGGGGTAAGCAGGTGGTGGCACAACTCGCGTAATATTTCCCGTCTGTGTTTCTCTCCCGTCACAGATACCAGCAAAATCAGTATTCATAATGCTTATGCTGAATTTGTGTTTTTTTTTGTTCTACTATTGCAAGACATTTACGGTGTGAAATGAAAGGAAGCCTAAAAAAGGGTTTTCCGGGTTTTTTCATCTTACTCCACCCGCCAACGCGGGGCTAGCTGCGCTCGAAGAAACAAGCAGGATACAGACAAGAATCATCAACGAAAAAATAAACCCTCCTTCGGTCCGCCGAACCCGTTTTAAGAGCAAAGTGATCTATTTCGCTGAAATGGCGATGAATTTTGAATAGAAATAATACAGACTACACTTCCCTATCTACGGCGGTGCCCTCTACTTCGCCTACAATTTGGCCAGACGTCTTATGATGGGCGATGTCTTTTGCCCAATGAGGGGATGTCAGGTTTTTTGTTGTTGTTGTTCCTTGTAAACCAAAATGAAGACTGTTTTTTGCAGCCACATCTGACGAAAGTGTTCGAAAGGAAGCAACCAGAATTCTTCCTTGACGATCGTTATCGGATTGTTTGCCCGGGCCACGGAAAAACTGTAGGGCATTAGCCCCGCGCACATGACGGCTCGAAGGAACCTGAATGCGTCTTGGTAGGCGCTTACTCAGGCAAAAGGGAACCAAAAGATGGAAGATTTATGGTTATTTTTACAACAAGAAAACGAACGAAACTGAACGCGTGCGGTTATGAATATTTTACTTTAACTGCACCTTGCCAAAATGAAGGTTGTTAGAGGTGGGGCAGTAGGCTGTGATTGATGTAATCTGAATGAAGAGCTTTGCCATATCAAGTACGTAGAACAACAGAAAAGTGGAGTGATTTCTTAGAAACGCCTTGTTTAAGAAACTTTTATATTGTTTATTGCTTTTTTGTATATTTTGTATACACTTGCACGTATCAAATTTATTTATGCACTGGATCCCTTTGATACGTGCAAATTTATTTATGTACTATATACTGGCATTTCATAGTGCCTTTTTAGCAACTGCCAGTAAATTCTATTTATCCAAGCTTCTGCAATGCAACATCTGCACTATTTTTCATAATTCCTAATTCAAACTCATAGCTATACTGCAATTTTCTTCTTCCGCTACTATGAAAAGCTTCTAAATAACAACTTTGAATTTATCATGTCACAATAACAAAAATCAACTGTATAATTGTTATACACAACATCTCCATAAATGTAATGACCTTACTGTCAAATAGGATTCAATTTCTGTTTTTTTTGTGGCTCCGTCATTGTTGAACATGGCCTGGTGGTTGCAGGATGCTCGATCCATAGATGCAGACATTTATCCGTAATTGAGATCGATCTCCAGCTCCAGTTCAGCTCTGTGCTTTCTGTGTCTCGTGCCAAACGGGTTAGTGATGTCAAAATAGTATTAAAAGAGTATTAAAAAAATAAAAAATATTTCTAAATTATTTCAAAGATTTCTCAGATAAATTTTAACAATACTATCAATAGTCGGGTTCAATGATGGATACTTTTGCTTTCATAGCGTTTTATTTCAGTGTTTGGACCCTATCTCAGGTTTCCTCGGTTAAAGAAATAAAACATTTGCTTATATGTTATGTTTATGCAACCGTTTTATGTTTATTTAATATCTCGAGGAGTATCGTAAATTGTAAACCTTAAACATGATATATTATCTTTAAAGAAAAGTGTTAGTGTCTACAACATCTAAGGAATCCTTTATTTGGTATTGCCTAGCAAAACTCATTTGCAATACTTCTCTAATTTAGCTCACAAAAAACTGTGTTGTCGGCATAAAAACCATCATTGTCATCGCTACCAAAAGTCACGTGTAAAATTCAATTTGCTCCTTCAACCCTCGGCGTGTTGGGTGAAAATTCGGCGAACCACTGCTGCTGCGACTGGTGCTGCTACCACTTCCGCTTTTCGTGTAGGCACGGGTCTCTAGCACGGCTGTATGGCCTCTCACCGCGCCATACAGTAGAAAGTGCGATTTCAACACGGCACCGACAACGCTAACGTCAGCAGCAGCCACGGCATCCCAATCACAGCATCATTTTCAATCCCCTGGTGCTTCCGTGTATGTTGAAGAGAAATATTCCAAACGGCACGTTCCAGTTCTCGCTTCGTTCGGTGAATTCGGTGGCAGCGGCGTGATGATGAACCAATGCGATAGACCGCAACTTCCGAGCCGCGGGGCGATATGGAGACGGCTAGGAGACGGGTGGCGCAATCTTGATGTTCCCGAACAATCGTGACATTGTCTTACTCAGCCGACAAGACCCGCAGCTATCCTTTGCTTCCGTGATGATGCGATTGTTCAACACCGGAACATTCGGCCTGGAGCGGTGGAGTAAGAAGAAGGCTGCACGTACGTGACTTGAACAATTGAATGCGGTAGTCGGCAGGTAATGGGCACTGTAGAGGATGTCTATGAGGAAGTGTCACCGAGCGCCGTGCGTGTCATCCTTAAGTCCTGAGAAGCGAAAAATGTTTTGCACAACTGCGTCGATCCTGGGCGTTATTGAAATTATATTGGAAATGGTGTATTCCACTTTTGAAATATTTTTTATGTCACTCTTCTGGTGGTAAAACTGAAAATTCCGAAAATGATTTATTTGACTATTTAAAATTATTAAATGCATCATACAATAACAGCTAGAAGGGCTAGAAGTTAAAATATATAAAAATAGAATAAAAAAAAAGCATTTAACTATTGAAAACCCTAAATTTCTCTCTTATGGAAAAAAGACATTTCTATTATAGAAAGCAGTATGTACATGGATTGACATTGAAATCTATATCAAATGTTGTAAAATAAAACTTTTTTGCCCTCATTTAGCCCTTACGTTGTTACTAAGAAATAATAGTTTTTATAAAAAATGCACCCATCTTCCGCATTGAAGATATAACAGTTGTTACAAAAAAGATCGGTAACGTGATTACAGCTTCAACATTTAAGTGAAAATTTTTAACTTCACTCTGATGATGACAAAATCCGTGTAGCTTTCGTTTTCCGAATCGAACCATGAATCGATTGCCTGTTCCGATGGAACATCACGTTAGACGCCTCAACGATCTTAAATAACGAACAAAACAAATAACCTCAAGCTAACGTTACGAATCAAAGCAAGCATGCTTCAACCCTCGAAATAAACGAACCGGTGGTGTTTAAGAAGAAAAAATCAGCTTTCGTATTTAATGAAGCAAAACCCCGGAAAGCATTATGGAGCAATTTGTTTGTTGCTTCTCACTCACGATGACGGATCACATCAGCCAGGCCCAGGACAACGGAACGGATCACTGTCATGTGATTAGCGTCGGCAGTCGTGACACGTTCCGTTGCTCGGTAAAACGCTCGTGCCTCAGGTCCAGCGCACGCAGCGGTTTTCAGCCGAAAATAAAATCCAAATATATACGCCTGTGGTGGTCAATAGTTGGCGGAATATGAAAAGAAAAATCTAAGAAACTTCCTCCACACTCACCCACCCCCCGCCCCCTCCCCTCAACAACTTGAGTCAAATAATAAAGCAGAGACGCCATTATCAGGGAGTGCGCCAGCAATTACCTAGAATCGATTATGATTGTTTGACAGCCAGCGTTAGGGGCGCTTGACAGGCGAGATTTTACGTCGTCCGTTGTTGTGGCTAGCGTGATCATGTCTCTGACGAGCGAGAAAGAGAAAACTTCGAAACTTGAGACACTCCAGCGGTGGGGTTTTCCATGGAAAAGCTCAATCGAAAGTGGCATAGTTGTGTTTCGGGCGCTTTCTGTTAATGCTTTCCTGACGCAATCCGCAACGAAAGCGATAAAACCGCCGCGCCGTGACGATTAATTTGTACCATTCCCGTTTGCCGTGAAAACGCCGAACACTCGCCGGGTGCAAGCCGTCAGCACCGTCAACACCATCAAAAGCGTCGATAATTGTAATAAATCATCTACCGGGCCAGAGAGGCTTTATTTTTATAAAATATCGCCGAGGAGGATGGCGGTGGCGACGCTATGCATTAAACGTGAACGGCGGTGGGTCGCGTGGAGCGCTGGGAAACATCGTATAATTATTTAATTATCGCAATCTCCGTACGCCTCGCAACGGTTGGTGAGGTGGCTCGTTGCCATGGTAGACAGGCCGGGATGGACTTGATTTTATTACTATGCCGCACGCACCGCCTGCTCATCCGACGTAATACGATGACAGGCTCGACCAGGGAGGTCATAAGCCAGCACGTTGAGGGGATGTTCTGCGAAAATTGAACCCGACCGATTCCGAAGAAATGTACCGCACGAGCCGAGCGAAGCAGGAGATGCCGTGATTCCAGGCGCCATTTTTGCTGACTAATCGTCGTCGCGTTGGTTTGCGTTTCTGGATTCTCATCCCCCAACGCTCTAGCACGAAAGGAAACGCACCAATGTGGTTTGTTCTAACGTTGGTATCGTCTTCGTACAAGCGGGCCACCCAGGACTACGCATCGCAATGCAAACCGATGCCCACGGCCTTAGCGCGGCTGGTTAACCGGATTGATGGTGTATATTCTCGCGTTTCCTGCCATTGCCAGTCACACAGGCGGGCTTTTGAACGCTTTGTGCCTACGAGTAATCTTTTCAATGTGTCCATTCTTCTCAGAATCTGGCCGACGAACAAAGGAAGTTTTTTTTTCTCTCGATCCCTTTCCATACGTCAATCTATTCGACGTACCTTGCACCGTCGTCTGTCGTAACCAATAGGACGGACGATGAAAACCGCGTTTGTGTGCGGTCATGTGTTGATACTCGTTTTCGTTGCGTCAAGTGTGTCAGGCAAAACCAAAAACATCCTTCATGTGTATCATCCCCAGTTTCTGGCTATAGAGCTTCAACATCTCGCTGACTGTAGTCTCAAAAAACTTTTGTCCAATAACAATTTTGACTTTAGAATGATCAATTACGTCGATATTTAGCTTGCTGCAAAACGTCTTACAAAAGAAATCAACATAACTGTGGCGCTTTACAGCACGCATAAGATTTGTTCTACTGTCGCTACCCCGTAGGGATTACTTCCCCGACACCAGAGACCACCTGCGAAAGGGTTCCCACAGTAACAGCGCGTGAAGCGCATTTACCCAGGGATTAGCCGATTTTAATGTGATGTTTGTTTCTGCACCACAGTAGGTCCCTTTTACGCCGACGGGTTACGATATTCCCCTCTGAGAAAAGGTGAAAAACGCTGTTCCTGAAACGGTGATGATGGAAGGACGTAATCTCATGCGTTTTTCAATCATTATTAGCAATGAAATCATGTTTGTTAATTGTCCTTAACTGTGCCTAACACTGAGGAAGAATTTAATTTTTTTTTCTTTAAAAAGCACTATATTTTATATGTTGCATTTTTACGATTTTTACGTAAAAATTACGTAGAATATTTTGCACGTACGTTTGTTAATTTGTTGTATTTCTAATTTTTCTACGTAAAAATTAAGAAAAAAGTGTAGCATTCTAATAAATTAATTATGCTTCATAACTAGTGTTCTCGTCATCATTATCTTCATCAACGTTATCTTCAATGCCTGATCGCCGTAATGTCATTCATTCAGCACAGATTTGAACATCATTAACAATCCGACTCAAAAAATCATGCTTTATAGAAAAATCATTTAATGGAACCATCAATTTATGAATATAAGAAACTATTTATTTAATCTTAGACGGTGATCGATTTACTAAATTTGTCTCGTTAGGTCAGTTTTTTTAAATTTATTTGAGAATCATTATATTAAATGCAGTCTACACGAGGTTTGCTTTCGAGATTTATGCTAAAACATTGTCCACCCGTTCCAACTAATAATATGCAAGTTCACTTTTCAGTGTGCTTCGTACTACTCTCGGAAAAAGTTGCCATTTCTAATCGCTACATCGAAAACACACCAACCAACCACTCGGATAACACGCTCTACATCGAATGGCCATTTCAAGGGTGGTTAAAACCAGCAGGATTTGCTACACCCTTCAGTTCCTGCCCCGTGAGACAGCCCGGGTGGGTAAAAAACAACAAACACACTTAATATTTTGTCCAGACAATTCCTGGCAACATCCGCCAGGACTATTTCGAGATCCACCCCTAGCTTCTGCAGCTTAATCCGAACATATGAAACAAATTATCAACAATCAACGAATCGTGAACCCTCCCGCGCCGGGAGGTTTTGGTGTGTTCTCGAACCGGCAGGCATGCGTATTACCGTGCTAGGGTCGCATTGCTAGGGGAACCGTGTTTCCTTGCATTCGCTCATCAGTGAAACGGAAGATGAACCCTGGGATTCAGATTGCGCCACCCTACCGGTAGCAAAGTGGCCCGATCAGCCCGTAACCGGCAATTTAATAAAGTGATTTTCGAGCCCGTTTTCTACGATTGTGGCCACCTTATCGCCCTCTCGAAAGCCTCCGATTGCGTAGGAACGCTGGATATGCGTAAATCGCGCAGGACGTAGGTATCAAATTTTCCAATAACAAGCGATTAGCAGGTCCACGCGAAGGAACCAGCTTGCGAGCCGTTTTGCATCCTTCGCCCGGTCGTCATTGCTTCGTGGTACACGTGTTTTGCGTACTTTTTTACAGAACATTCGCGACCCTCTATACCTGGAACTATAAATAGAATAAATCAAATTTCTTTCGCTTGCTACGTTCACATCGTTCGAAACCGTCGAAAACGATGGAATGCACGGGAGCGTCGGAGGAAAATCGGATTAAAGAAAGGCATCTTAAGCATTCGCACAACCCGAGTAAACCTTATGCAACGAACGATTCCTTCCCAATCCTCCACTCCGCTCTGGTTTTTCCTCATTGCGATCAACCCGACTTTTGAAACAGTTGGCACGTGTCGCGTAAATTGTGCCCCCGGAAGGTAGTGCCACAGTTTTCACAACACGAACGTGGTACCGAACGGGGTTGCGTTGCGGATGGTACCGCCGCTGTCGTCGCTGTTGTAACGTGTAGTGCGCGTCTGGTGGCACGTGCCATCTAGCGTCACAGCCGACCTCCAATCTCGGAGGCAAATGTCATATTTTTGGGAAAACAAATTATGATTTCCTAATTGTTTTCCGATGAGCGTAAGTTGTATGACGAGATGTTTCCGCTTGTTTGTTCCCGGGGCATTTTTATTTCATTCTTTACGCCACCCCCGCCACACAAAAGCGGAAGCGATTCCGGACGTCCGGGGCAAGTGGTGTTACGATGGTTGATTATTAAAAAATAATTGCTTCCCCGGTGCGCCGGCATACACTTCTGCCCACGTGTGCGCATGGGCAACTGGGACGGACGGTGGACACGTCGTATTAATTGACATGCTGACTTTGCCCTTCGTCCCACGGAGAAAGAGGCAGCGTGACGGGTGGGGGGATGCACACGGTTGGGGGTAACCTCACCTCACACCTCACGTGCAATGTGAACCGGTGTAGAAGGACATTCGGGAGGCAGCAAAAATTGTTCACTCAAACGCGTTCTTGGATAATGAAAACCGAGGAAAAATCGCGGTTAAGATGCTGGAAAATGGTTTACTAGCAAAAAGCAGACAATGGAACATGACAGATTCAGCTATTATTTTATAATGAGGAAGTGTAATGTCACGATGTTCACACGAGAATGTGTTCTATATCTATGGCGTGAAAAAAGGGGAATTTTTATAATGGCAATGCAAAAGCCCTCTTATAATTCCACAGTAAAGGTTGGTTAACAAAAGCTTTACATTTGCATTACTGTTTGTCATATGTCTGGAGTGAACTAGACAAAAGCAAGCTTAAAAATGCAACTTTGGAAAACAGAATCAATGTGTTTTTTTTATTGGTAGCTTGAGTGGTATTCTGAGAACAAGTGAACAAATACATACAGTTGTTTTTACCCATATTCGGACAACTGCTAATAAAGTAATCGTTTTTTAAACATGGGGTGTCATTCATCTTGGATTTTTTAAATTTCTTTCAAAGAAAAAAACAACTCAACAGTGAGCTCTTATTTGTTATTATAAACGAAGCTTTTCCTCCGCGGCTTGTCATAGGAAAAGAGAAAGAATCATGATAAACGCCTGGTATTCATCATACAAAGCGAAACAAAAATGATTTTGCGTACTTTCTGGTTAGTTTGAGAAAAATGTAGCAACACAAAACATTGGCAGGGTGTTTCTTAACGCGCTATTTCTTAATGCGCTCATTAATGTGTAATAATAACTGAAAATATCAAGAGTAAAATCTGCCCAATTTGCAGGTGTCCGGATATGAGTCAGTGGTAGCTATAACGTTTTTCTTTATTTTACCTTTATTGGTAACTGATTCTGTCAAATATGGCTTCAGAAGAGGCCTGCTTTGATATTTTCTACACTTTATGAACGTATTAGGATGATGTTGAGAAAGGATGAGTATTATAGGGGCAAATTTTCTACGTACTAATAGTTGTCCGTGACCGTTTTCCGATTTTATTCGTTATCATTATGAAACGAGGTTTTCATTGCTCACATGTCAATCAAATTGCAAGAAAAAAACAATGAAGTACAAATTCTACGAAAACCCAAGATGGTACCCACAGATCCAAGATGGAACCTGTTTGCGCAATGCTTGGCACATCGAAAACGCCTGCTGGGGAATGTATTTTTAATAAATTTAGATTTTTCTGTACGCTCCTGTCAGTGGTATCGCTTGCCTCTCCAAGCTCTCCATCGCTTGAACGGACGAGCGCCAAACAAATATTTGGACGGAGTCCAATGTGGGAGGAATTTGAGGAGAGGATGGTGACCCAACTCTCCAAAAGGGGTTACCTCAAACGAAAAGATGTGCCTCCCATCCCGAACGGTGGACGAGCAGACGGCGGCCTCACGAAGCGGCCGTAGAGTGGATTCTACTTAGAAAACCATCGAAATTAATTTACACACAAATTCATCAATCCATCACGATTCATTCGTTCGTTTCGACTGCTGCTTCCCTGTTCCTTGGTTCGGTCCCGTACGGTTCGCGTACACGGACAAAGCCCGGCACCACCGTTCGGTCAGGATATCAATGGGTGGTGGAAAATGGGGAAGTACAGTAAAAATACTAAGAAAACGATCAAGATGCTGCTAGCAAAACAATAACAACAGCATCGGGAAAGGTGATGGGTTGTTCTCTCTCTCTCTCTCTCTCTCTCTCTCTCTCTCTCTCTCTCTCTCTCTCCCTCATTATGCTAGGAAGGGAGGCCGAGAGTAAAAAGCAAAAGCAACATCAGCAATAACAACCACGAGGTGGGGAGAAGGACATGGAAAGAAACAAATTCTCCACGCTGACCCTCGCGTCTGCTTTGCATACGGAGCATAAACATTCGAGTAGGGGTTCTCTTT
This sequence comes from Anopheles farauti, assembly GCA_000473445.2. Lineage (NCBI taxonomy): Eukaryota > Metazoa > Arthropoda > Insecta > Diptera > Culicidae > Anopheles > Anopheles farauti. The sequence goes on from KI915046.1 coordinate 2,281,271, forward strand.
CTTCGTACGCTGCCCGCTGAAAGGTGGTGGAGCCTTGCTAGCGTGTTTTCAGCGTTTCCAGTGTTAGAAATGTACACTTCTTACGTAACAATTGAAGTGTTTTGCTAACTAACCTGCGCACGCAAACTGGCAGCCTGGCTGTTCCCTTCTCCCAACAATTCCCTAGCGCCCCCATTGGCCACCAGTCGGTCATCCTGGCCCTCATATGCCAGCTGCCGTCCACATCTTTCGTTCGTTCGTTTGTTCGTCCGTTCGTTCGTTAAAACAACGAATCACAATCACAATAGCGATGATGAGTTTGATTTTCATTGGCACTGGCACTGGTTTGGAAATTCAAATTCTACCGCTCTGGCCGTTCGGCTCTTCAACCGGACTCTTCTCGGCGTCTACCGCCCCTCCCAACCGCGTCGCTGCCGCTGTGCTAATGAGCACAATCTGGTCAACGGAAGCCTTCCTTTCCCTTGGGAGAATCGGTGACCTCTCGTTGTGCTACGCTAATCGTTCAAGTACACTCTTCTGCTGCTGCCGCTGCTGTTGCTGCCTACCTCATGGAGCAATAAACTAAGCACAATACTCATTCGCATACACACACACACGCACACGCACACGAGCGCGCATATGTATGTGGCATACACTATACATCGTCCGATCTATCGATCTGCACGAGCGTTTGTTGTTTCCAATACATTATTTTGCTTCAAGTGGCAAAAAACGACCTGCTCACGACACTTGCGTACGAGTAATAAATGTATTCCGCACTTGAACTTGGCCAACTATGACTTTCTGACATTTCTATGGTGGGTTGGCTTGGAGTATTGCCACAGTAGCAAAGTATTGCAAAAGATTGTGTACTTTTTCAACAAAATTTATTTTCCAGATAATGAATGCTAGGTTAATTAGGTACCGAATCTAAATCATCTATGCTATTACCCATCTGTATATTTTGGTATGGCTTACATATTATGTGCAACTCCCAGAATACGATCAAATTTCAATCACCTAAGTTTATAAGCTATGTTAACAGTTTAACAGTTAATGTTAATGGAAGTATACATGTAACTGTCTTTAAACTCTATGTAAAAGAAATAAATTACTATCAGAGAAAATTAGAGGGTACAAAAATAACCCTTTTCAAACAGAAAAGTCTATCGGAAAATGAAAACTTTGCAAAAACAGTCTCAGCAAAAATGGAATCAACAATCGACTAATTACTACAGATGAATATTCAAAGAATCGATTATTTATGAGAGGTAATTAATAACCAAATGAAGTAAATCATTGTATGCTAAAGTGTAGTAATTGTTTATTAAGAGTATGCATTACTTTCTTAGAATTTAAAAAAAAGTATAAATTTATGTAAATGTAATAGTAAATAAATTATGTTACCTAAACATTTACTATTGTTGTATATTTAACTTTAATATACTATCCACTAAACTGTCAAACTATGGCAAAAAATAACAGTATTCGCTTTGTCCTCCACCATGACGATTATTACCCAATTGAAAATACAACAATATCACGTAAAATAGTATATTTGCAATTCTCTTTTCCCTCGCAAAGCCATACATTCATTTACTACACTAAATGAATCCTTCTCTTCAGCCTATGAAACCAATGTAACCGATCCCATCTACGAAATGGTCGCCTTCACCAGTCGTTGGAAGCTCACAATTTCAACAATGCTCCGAATTTCGCATCAATCTCCATCGATCCCTTCTAATCCGGTTCCCCAGTAGTGATGGTACGATGAACGCAGAGCCGATGTGGTCTGCCGGTTGTTTGATTTTTCGGCAGGACTTCAGCTCGGCAGTAACCCATTAAAATTTTTCAAGTGAATCCTATTTCTAAACCGGAAGCCCCCAAAGCCCTGCTCAAAACCCCACCTATGAGCCTTCGATTGCTCCGTTTTTGAATCGCCGGCGAAACGCATTTCATTGATGCGAAAGGATACTCAGATGTAGCTCCGTTTGATTTGGAAATGTGTTTTCTGGTGCGTTGTGCAGGGTTTTGGGAAATTGAAATCAATCGAATACCGAACTTCATTCGAAAGTAATCGTGTAAGTCTGCCATATTATGGAATGAAATCCGGTTTAGTGAAACTAGATTGAAAGATTAATTTTATACAGATTAAAATACTTTTCTCCGAAAACCACAAATTATAACACACATTTAACTTCCATCTGTCACCATTTAACCGCTGCTGCAGTGGATTCTTTTACACCCTCGCACATATCCAGATGCTTCATAATTTACATACGGTGCCCAAAAATTTGCGTCCCTAAAATATTCTTCCGACACACTGGTCAGCGTTGGTAGTGTTAAAATGGGGAAATATTGTGACGTATGATAAAAACGGCATATAAAAGTTGAATCTTTCCCTAGCAAAGGCTAGCTCACGGACAGCATACGAGGGGAACGGTGAGAAATTGTTCCACTGCATGCTTGGATGGAAAGCTGCCACAGGCTGCCGGAATCTGTCGATGACAGGTTTTTCCACTGACCGACGATTTTCAATTTTCCCTTCTCGAGTGTGAGTGTGTATTTGTGTGGAGGGAGATGGGGACAACTAGTCCAAAACGACAGTCAGAACATTCGTCCGAAACTGGTCATTCGAAGGTTTATTTTTTGTTCCTGTTTCTTCATACAGGAACATTGAAGCATGTCGAAAGGACGGACGGGTCAGGTTCTCTGCCACAGATCAGGAGGGATAAAAAGCAATCGAAAAGCACTATATGTTCGGAACGGAAGCCAATTTTTACCTTCGCATAGTGTCTGGCGGCAACCTCAGACCATTAAGCAAACAATTTTCTTATTGAAAAATAAAAAGCTTATACCGGAGATTGGTTGTAAAGCCGGGATCGTAAAAAATTGGTAGTCGGTGAATGCCAAAGTTTTACTAATACTTTGCTAACATTTTTTTATTTCTTTTCAACATTTTTCATCGACACTGTCATAAACTAGCACATCGCTCCATGTATGGATGCCAATCACTATTACCTTCGCAAATAATTTGCAAAAGCAAATTGCACGAAAGACTTTGGCCGGATGGGAAAATTGATTCCCGTCCCAGTAATGGACGTCATAGGAAAAATCTCCACACACTGCGCAACAACGCATTAACGCTGGACACTGCTGGCGCTTCTGTTGTGGATGTGGCGTGAAATGGAATGTCATCACACTCTTTAGCGTAAAGAATTGCCGAGATATGGGCGGAACGGACACGGACAACACTGCTACGGTGGCGTCACATGGAACCAGCATCGTCGCTCGGTTGGCGTGTGGAGTTTTAAGCCCGTCACGCCATGAAACGCGATCGGTTTTCGGAGCCCGAAAGCAAAGGGCTCGCTCGTACACAATTTACCGCAGCGCTGGTGGCGAAATGCGCTGTGGCACGTGGCGCACTTGCCCCTATCTGTTTCACAGCATCGGTGAAAAATCTGAAACCGGGTGCCAAACGGGTCGTAAGCTAAAGTGTCAAGTAACCTCTAATGTCCGGTGTCCTTTAACCGGGATAAGAATCGAATGGCGCATGTTGAGGAAAAGTTGGTTGAATTTCTTTTACTTTAAATGATAGTCTAGTCCATATTTTATATGAACAAAAATTGATTTTTTAAAATACTTTTAACAATATATCCACAGACATTTTTTTCTAATTTTGGATAAATATTATGAAAAGTTTATTTTTCAAAAATAGCAGAACCACTTTCCTTAATTTTTTTTTGCACTATTATATCGCCGCAATAGCGATACAGTTAATTTTTTACAAGTATTGATTAGTTGTAAAGCGTTGACCAAACCTATTCAATGGTTATCAATTAAAATTTCAGTATACATGTTAGCACAGAATAAAAAATACTTCTGTTATTTAATTTTGCTATCGTAATTGTATTTAAAGGCAATGCAGTCCATCTTTCATATTTTGACTAGTTATCGAAAGCTTTAGGCAAATCTGTTTAGTGATTATAAGAGTAAAACTTAGCATATTACATGACAAAAAAACGTACTCATTTGATTCAATTATATTTTCCAATTAATTTATTCACATCATTTTATCGCTTTTTACCACCATAACCAACAATGGTAGCATTGGACCAAATCCGATGGAAAAAAAATGTTTATATTCCATACATTTCTCTTTTGAAAAAGAAATCCTCAAATCAACGCAACCACAATGAACGCGAAAGAAAAACACTGTGCAAGTAAGTTGAAATCGCTTTACAAAACCTCAGCCTCCGGTCGGTACCGACCGGAGCCCAGCAGGACAATGGGCGAGAATGTTATTTTTTAACTCTAGCTTTTCCCGTCCCAGCTCGTTGGGCTCACTTTTCCGTGCTTACGACTGATTCGACCGCTCCGAGCGGGCATAATCCGTCCCATGAGGCGGCACAAACGTAGGCACACCACTGGACTGGGAAAGGAAATTGAAACCACGAAAGGCACGAAGCCCCGTCCAGTGCGATGGCTGGGACCGCGAATGCGACCGACTGACAGTTTGAGAAGTTCACGAAAATGAAACGACCGGGCCACAGGGCTACGCGCAGAAGACGAGGAAAAATATTCGGATATTTTCACAAACAATATTGACTTTACAAATGAAGGTTGCTGTGGCAGTAATGCCATGGCCCGACCGGGGCGCAACATACGGTAAGGAACAGGGATACACGCACGCATACCGTAGCACCATCCTCCTGGTAGCATAAACATTGGCGATGTTTTTCTTTTTTCTTTTTGGTTTTGAAATCTTTCGCATCTCGCTTTTATGTGGTGCAGTGGTCAGCACATGGACAGGGCAGCATTCCTTCTGCATATACCTTTCACTCGGCGTTTATGTTTGTGCCGTTTTATTTGGGTCTCCTCACGAGCGTTTGGAGAAGAAAGTTTAGATTTCTGGATGCTTTGTCACATCATGCTCGTATTTCGCTGTGCTGCGTGTTGTAGATTGACGACACGTTTAGTCTAACAGAAAATATATGTTTTGAGCTAGAGCTAAAATAAATATTGTTTTGAAAACTGCCATCGCTTGCTATTCATTCAGTCAATAATACAAAATCCCAAAGCAGCGATTATTAACTGCAGGCTAGATATTGTTCGCCTTAAAACAGTCCCTTTGTATGTAAAGTTAAAATATCAGAAAATAAATCTTGAAACAAGCACATCTTTGAAATAAAGCTGAAAACAAAACAAACCAATAAACTCAACATTTCTACGAATACCAAATTTGAACACGTACTTGAGAGAAATCGATATCGAAGTTTAAATAACATGATTGCCAAATCAATAAAGTAAAGAATTTTCTTGCAATGTAGGATAAAAACTGTCGCACGAAAACCGTTCTTCATCGTCAAATCATCGTTTCCAATATGGCGTCCCCATGGGCCAAATTTTATTCCTATCACTTCCAACTCTCCAACGCTGGCGGATAATCTGGTGGCAAAGCCATCAAAAGACCAAGATAGAACGAGAACATGAAGGAGCGAAAGAGAACTACCGGATCGAAATGGAGGAAATCAAAAAGGCAACATTTCGTTACATGAATCCAATTTCGTTTTGTTCGCCGCCAATCCAATACAGCTTCAGATTGCGTTGCTGCTGGCACCGCACCAATACCACCGAAGCGTTGGTGCTCATGCACAAAACAACACGCGCGCGCCCATTCGACGACTACGCACACATGCAGACAAACCCCAACAGGAGTTCCAACGATTCGATTTTCGATTGCGCAGGAAGTCCCACCCAGCATCCTACCGCCGCCGCTGGATTTCCAAACGCTTCGTCTCCTCTAGCCGCCAGGCATTGCAGCCGGAAAAGGGGGCCGGAACGCAAACACGAATACGATGAGCCCAACGACGACCCCAAATAAGACGAACGAAATGAATACAGTTTCGCCTGCTGTGCTTGTGTTTTGCGCACGGACGGACACGGCACACGGCACCAGGACACACAGGACGAGAGATTGCATTCGAGAGCATGCGCTCACTTGATTAGACGGTGTGTGCGATGGTGAAACAAAGCAATACCGACTGAACCGAGTCAAAATTTGTTCGCAAAACGTTAAACAGATCCAATTTTGGCATGAATTTTCGGTACACACAAAACATCTAATCTATCATCTAAGATCATCTCCTTATTGGAAATTAGGAAATCATGCCAAAATCTTATGAATCCTTTTGTATTTTCATAGATTAAAAAAAATATACGATTGGTTGTAGTAGTAGAACGTTAAAATCGAGTGGAATTTAATTGAGTATTTTTATGATTTTTGTCACTTTATACACGTTTGAAATGGATTGAATTGGATATGTCAAAAGAATACCGTTAAATGAGTTAGTGCAACATTGAATTACGTTGAAAATAAAAATAAACAACAAATCGTAGACAAGAAAACAAAAAAAATAAACAAGTCATGATTTAAATGTCCCTTATTTTACCGTTTCATTTAACGAGCAGAACTGCAGGTTCTAAACGATGTTGTTTTATCGCAGAACTCAATTAATTTTTAAAGTGTTTTCATTTCATTTCTGTCATAAATTATTTCACTAATTCTCATATTCGTCGCAAGTTGTGACATGAAATTGTCAAATCAAACCTCACACGGTATTATACTTTTGTTAAGGTGTTATTAATATCCTACTAATGCTTGACCATTATGATAATTTCAGCAAATACAACCTTAACATCTTCTCTCTTTTTATTCATCTTATCGATTTAATTATCTAAATCAAACGTACCACGCACTTGGCTTACTAGACTGGTTCATAACACCATAGCAACTTCACTATTAATCATTCTCTGGAAAAGAATGAACATTACATCACATTGGTCACTCTTTACACCCCCGAGCTGCCGTTGTTTTATTGCACAACCCGTGACAAATATTAAACGTCGTATCTACTTTCTTTAAAGAACACAACCCATCACGTAAAAAACCTCATAAATGTTCCAACCGACATTACAAATGCATTTAAGCTTGGCAGTGGCAGACGTCGTGGATGGTGCGGATTTAATGTTTGCCTGTAACAATCTCTCTCTCAAGCAGTATTTCCTTCCGCAGACCGTCGTCTTATATTTCATATGTTTCAAATTTACCTTTCAAATGCACCAGGTGCAGTGCATTTGCTTCTCATCCCATCACTCCCAGCGGTGCAACGTTCCGTTGCTGGTGGTACATTATATTCACGGTGCTACAGCAGTCCGCCACCAACTTCTCCCGGGGGCCTCCATTAATGCCGTGTTGACGATCTTTTAGGCGAACTCCTTTCACTTCCGTGGCTGCAGCGAGTCGAGTGTCGAGCCTTCCAACAAGCCACAATTTACTACCCATTGAAGCGAGCTTCAATCGAGCGCGTCTTCCGGTGTTCCGGCTTCGGGACGCTGGTTTGCCTGAAGGGCCTGAGTGCCGTAGGCCTGCCGTAGAGGCTGCAGGGACACCGGTGGAACAATGTTGTTAAATTGTTTTGAACTGTCGCCCGTACGTTCAGCTCGCGTTTCAACATATGCCAAGAGGGAGACAAAGATGGCATGAAACGCTCGAAAATCCGTTTGAAGTTTAGAGAATAATTAACCGCAAATTTTATGGGATTTTTTTGTTTGCATTTGCTTGGTGTTGTTATGAAAAAAGAAAGAGAACACAATGTTTAGTGGAAAATAAAAGTTTCGTCCATAGTATAATAGTCTCTTGATGATTTAAGTATACAATTTAATAGTCCATGTGTCGCACATTGTACAACGGAATGTACAATGCTACAATGGTACAAAATCTTTCTTTAGCGGTAAACACTGTTATCATTATATTGTGTGTATTCACAATACATGAAGCTTTAGTACTTGCAACTTTTCAACTTTATTTGCGAACGCTTGCCAAACATCAGCGCCAAGTTAAGATCTTTAAAATCAAAACAGTTCGAGTCACATATTTCATCGAAGCCCTACTGCGATCCTCCGCAATAAGAGCACCGGTGGGCGAACTATGCGATGAGCATTAAAACATTACGAACAGATATCGGGTAGCAATAACGACACTGTAGCGTTTGAACATCGGTCACCGCTAAAACTGTTCTAAAAAGCGTCCTAAAGCATGGTTACCGGTTTAGAATTGGAGAGAACCACAACCGGAACATCGTTAACGAAGTAATTTAAATTGTGCTCTCATGATCCTGATGGTTTCCCACTATCGTGCTGTGTAATTAAACCCGAATTCAGATGGATGGTACAAGCGAATATAAATTCGATGATGCTCTTGGTGCGATCCGATCGGTAGTGATTATTTTATTCGGATAACATAAATCCCCTTTCGTTCCTCACACCACCCACATATTGAAGTCAATATATGAATGGCTCTGGTATACGCCAAACGTTCCGAAGGATTTGCTTTTATTCCGCACACACCGGCAAAAGAAAAACAAAAGTGGTTTGCTTTATTGAATTTTTCCAAACAGCAGTATAGAAATACATAGAGCCAAGGGCAATTAGCGTGTGCATTCATGATAGTTTATTGTGTGAAACAAAACAGGAATATTTGCGCGTACTTAATCTCGAAGCAAACGAGTCTTATTTGTGTAATTGATGGAGCAACCATTTTCGTTAACAAAAACACAACAAATACGAACGATATAACGTTTCCACAACATAAATTTAAACAACTCAGATCAAACCGGCCCACCCCTTGTCAGCAGCATTTCAATCGACCGGCCAGAAGGTGCTATTCCTGCACTCCATAATGTGGTTAAGGACGTTTTTCTTTTAACTTACAATGCCATTTGAATGCCGTTTTGCTCCCCCCCCCCCCCCCCCCCC
>KI915046.1:2290166-2358651 GCA_000473445.2 Anopheles farauti
CCCCCCCCCCCCTCCTCCCCCTCCCCGTCCCTTCCCGATTCCCCCCGTCCGTTCATTTGTGGTTGGTAATCCATGTGATGTAGATATGGGTCGCTTTTGTGACATGCTGGCATTCCCATCTCCAAGCTGTCAAACGTCTGCAGCAATTGTGATCACCTTCATTTTCCTCCCCAAACCCGTCGCTCGTTCGTTATGCTTCCAACCACTTTTCCCTACACCGACTTTGTTTTAGCTCAGGTTCAGACATACTATTGCTTCCACCGCTGGGTCCAAGTGCGTATTGTTATTTCTTTTCCTTTTTTTTTTTTTGAGCGGATATACACATATATTTTTTCGTTGTTTCGTTGCTTTTGACATTTTTTCCCACTTCGTTTTCTTCCGCTCCCAACCCGCTTACGGTGTGAACTCGGCTCGGACTCAATTTCCATTTTTTCCACGGACCGCACGGTTTTCTCGTTCGCGGTGCGGCAACCGGGCCAACAGCACATATGAGATCGTGAAGTGTCCTTACGGGACTCCATGCCTCACGCACGCTCGTACCTACTCCCGGGAGCCAGCAGAAGGTGCGCCATATGAGTCCACCGAACGCCACCCCAGCTCCGGAGTCTCGTGTTCTCGTTGTTCATCGATTGTTCGATCACGAGTGGCCACTCGAACATTTTGTTTCTGAAGGAGCGCGATCTCACCGTTGCAGCGGCTCATAACGCAGCATATGCCCCTCTCGCGTACGCCATGTGCGCCATTGTGTGCGCCATGGTGGAGTGGAAAACCTCGACTTTCCTACGGCGGCCCTTCAGGCTGCTTCCGGTTTCGTGGCGGTTAGCATCGGTTCCGCAAAAGATTCCGTACACGGATGGTGGATGCATGTTGAAGCTCGTAACAATTACGGAATCAAACGGAAAGGATTAACTGCTAACGGTAAGTAACGGCGCGTAACGCCCGTGCATAGCGCAATACAAAATTTTACCTAATTTCCATCGTGAGCCTTTTTTCTTCTTGTCTTTCTCCAACATTTCTGGCAAAAGATTTCTCTCTTTTCTCCTATTCTGCCCTGTCAACCGCCAAACATTCCAACATCCAAACACAAACCAACCGATGACCGATCCTTACCCCATACCGCAGTTGGTCCTGCTCCTGCTGCCGCATCCTGCTGCCATCATCTTTCTCAGCACATGGTGCAACTCTTGAAGGAGCCTGCTGGTTTCCCGATCGTAGCTGCCGTATGGTCCACGCGCGACTTAAGACAAGGAACTAATCCGTTTGCCAGCTGAGAATAATGGGCTTGAGTTTCCGTTAAATGGTCTCAAGTGGCGCATTGTGTGTAGCGCGTTGTAAATGTGTGGATCATTCCTCAGGAAACAGCGGCGTCGTTGTTTAACTCTAGCCGTTGAGGCATTGCCGACCATTTACCAAAAAATGGAAAAGGGATCGTTTTCCACGCGGCGATTTGCATTCCCGAACAGTAATTGATAAATAATTCATCATAAAAATGGAAAAACATCGACATTAAACCACAAAGTGAAAAATTTTAAACTTCTCGCCTCTAAAACACTTCAGTTCAACAGCAAATAGAATGGTAAAATATAAACCCAATCGATACCAAAAAGCAGAATCATGTGTAGATATAAAAAAGCGCCAACGATTAAAAGATAAAAAAATGAATAAGGAAGATAGTTTCAGAGAGAAAGTTAGTACTTTTTCCTACGTCCGAGAGAAATAATATCTCTTCTTCTTCTACCCTTCCCGGTTTTTGCTTTCTCGAGAAGCGCAAGTCACACTGGCGGAAATCAACTGTCAAACCTGTCAAACATTTGATCACGCAAAACGTGAGCGAAAAGAAATGCAGAACAAACATACGGTTGATCATACCGTGCCATGCTATCCCCCCCCCCCCCCTTGCCTTCTCTTCACTTCTCTATGTTCATCTATGTTTCATCTATGTTCATCTCTATGTTTTGTATTGTTAGATGTCTAGCGGTAGCTTGTATTAAAATTGCCTACGCTTGAACTATTGAAACCAAATTAACTCTCCTACACTATTTATTAAAAAGATAAAATAATTACACGTGTTTTGTTTCACGTTATCGCAACAAATGACTATATTAAAACTCCTCCTCTTCTCACCGAAGGAATTCGAAGGAAAATTGAGGAACTAATCATGCGTACCATTAATGGACAATTGCGCATTGGTTTAGTTGAAGGATTTCCTCCATCGTTCCTCTAATTACCATCGAGTAGTGCCACTCGCATAATGCCCAAAGGTTATGCTGGCCCCATCCGTACATTTGAAGCATGGTGCAGAGTTTTTCACAAACAGACATTTCAAGTCCACCCGTTGCCCCAACTAGCTCCGGCAACTAGTAGGGAAGAAGCACCTCAAAAAATCTTACCCGCCCAACCACTTCAAGCTCTTTCAAGCACTCCGAGGCGCCATCACCGTATTCATGGACAAACGGGGGCCCCTTAATGGTTGCAGGAGAAACCCGTCCGTCTGTATGGTTCGGTGGTGGAACCACATCACATGTACAGTCATTACAACGTGCTCACCTGTCAACGCTGCGGTGAGCGCGTTGGCGGCACAGTTTAAGTAGGCGCCGAAGAATAATTTCAAGTGTTTCCTAGCGATATTAATTTTCCCCCCGATCTGTGGTCCACAGCGCAAAATGGTTTAGGCTTCTGTCGGATTGCCAAGTTTTCTCGCAATGTTTGGCAAGCTTGCAACCATTTGTAACAGTTAACTAAAGAAACAATATCCAATAGTTTAGAATGATTGGATTAAACAGACAGCAACGTAATCCGAAAAAAATGGATTTAACCTAACTACATAACGATACGTTCATATTGCTTTGCAGAAACAAATGAAATGAAGTAATTTCACCTTATTCAACTGGAGCGTCCATGACAGCAACAGATAATGGTTAAAATTTCTAATATCTTTCACTGCTACCATAGCAATAGCATCCCTTGTCCGTCTGTCTGCCTGTATCGGTTTAACGTTTGTCGGCTAGTAAATCCCATTAGTTACACCGACCAATTTCTTGCCATCAAAATGCCGAACAATTCTGGAACATTTTTCATTTGATGAACAGCACTAAACGGACCGGTATCAGCTTTTCCAAACCAGATTGAGAAACACCGTCGCTGTCGCCAGGGCAATACATCCTCACCGGGGCCCGAACGTACCAACGGCTTGGAAAGGCAATTTCATTAGATGGGTTTAAACTGTGATTATTAAGTTATTTACGGCAATTATAAAACTTTATTCCTGTTACTAATCTATGGTAAGGAAAACAGTTCGTTGCAGACCAATTATTAAAATTGTGAAACTGTGAATGCGTTTAGATATTTTAAAGCATGGGACCAAACTTTTTTCTTGTTCACAGTAAATTAAATGCTATTAATTCCATTACAATAAGGAGAAGCTAAAGCTTCTGCCGGCAGTTGCTGATTTTTAAACCATGATATAGAGAAGAATAATGATACGGATATTTTTTATTGTTTGCTTTCATACTTTACTTCATTATTTTCGCAAATGACAATACAATCTTAAGAGATTTAGGTTTGCTTCTATGCATTTACTTCTTTTACTACATCATCTATATGTTCTACATGTTACTTCTATATGTTGTAATCAAAATTACTGATGAAAACAATTCACATTGAAAGATAAAATGCAATTTTTTATGTGCCTTCGATTTATTAATTTATATATTTATATACTTTGTTTATTTAGATGTATAAGCCATAGCGCAAACGCTCGACAAGATAAGTAATGATGTTAACGCCTATTATGAAATATAAACTCAGACCAACTGATCACTAAATTCGACAAAACATCACGAACAAACACGCAGAACATGTGATGTAGTCTTTATATTTCAAGGCAGATTTCAATTGTTTAACTAAAACGAAACATCATAAGCATTATTACCCTACCGCAAGCTGCTTCGTAAGAATCGTTCGTATCCCGTAATAAACGGATTACAAGCAACAAAGAGGGATATATCTTAAACCGTCGTGTGACTGCCCAGTAGGTGGTGTTTGATGGTCGTCGAATCAAAGTTTCCCCTCAGACCCGTGACGATCAAATGTAGTCGCTTATGACGGAAACGGAAGGACCCGTTGACGGTGTTCTTTTCTCCGGCTCGGCGTCTTTTTTCATTCGCAGCACTAATTGATGTCTCGTTTTCAGCCGCACGTGGTGGTCCCGTGGTGCATTTTTTTTTTTTGGTTTTCAAATCGGGTGGTCCGAATCCGTAGGGGTTTCTTTCACAAATTCGCGGAACATTGTTTGCATCCGTTCCGAGCATTTCGCGACCAACCGCGACGATGTAGCTAACGTCTGAGTGAGAGGTAAGAATTGAGCAGCGGAAGTAAAGCCTAGCCGTGGGAGGTCTACGATGAGCGTGCGATCATAAAAAGACCTACGGAAGCAATGTACAGGAAGTAAATAGACCGCCTGAGTAGAAAACTGAACTGTGCAGTGCTGATTGTATAATTTTGGTAACCGGCTAGGAAGATTCTTATCAATCTAGGTGGTCTACTTCACCAACAAGAAATTTTGTTAGTTATAATAGCCCATCGATTCGTTTGTGGTAAGGCTAACAACTTTCTTTCGGCCGGTTCCCGCATGGTCATAGCAGAACCGCAAGAGATTGTCGATAAAGAGACCAAACATCGGCTCGGATGTATACGATAAGGATCAATTCTCAACGCGTCGCCAGGATTTGTGAGTCCGGAAATCCCCTTCCTTATTGATTGATGGGATAGGGGTTGCGCGTATGTTCTCGCACGGTGGAGAGGAACATATTTACCTTCGCTGTTGTTGGGCGGACCAGCGGCTTCGCGAGACGGTGCACCCGCAGCGCATAATGCTGCATTCGACGCTCTGGGCGCCTCTAGCATCTCTCGCGCTGCCGTGGGTTCCTTGAAGAAAACTAGTCGAAACAATGGGATGACCTTTACCACTCAATTGTTCCAGTGCCACCGGGACGAAAGATTGCATTGCGCTGAGAACATTTTGCTTCACATCGACCTGGGCCAAATAATAAGTGTCAAAAGATCGCGAGAAAATTCGTTGCACGAAGTCGTTTGAAAAAATGTTCCTACTTAAGCAACATTTGGGTAGATTCCTTTTCTCATGAACTACCTTGTTGCATTGATTTTCTTGATTTAGATTTTACACCAGTTATACTACACCGCCTATGGCGGTAGATGAATAGTCGTGAGAACATAATATTTTGAATACGATAAAGCAGGGGAAAACACATATTTATTGTAAAATTATAGCTTAGTGGCACGTAATAAAAGTATCACAATATTATTTTCATCATTTGTATGTGATTATCCTTATCTTGTCACCGAGACTAAATTGTTTTTCCGATTACTATTTCATTAATGCTCACCGAAGAAGAACTTAAATACATATTACATATTATTACATATTACATATTATTCACGCAGTTACATATTATTCACGCAACCAAAGCATTTTATCTCTACATTTCGATGGAAACCAATATATATGAAGCAGATGCTCAGCTAATTCGTCAAAGATCTGTCGTTTGGGGACAACCTGACCCACGGTATGTATGTTTTTTCCCTAAATTCTCTCTAGCATATCCAAACCGTTTCTATACTGTATAGATGAACTGTATTTTGTAGAATAATGTGGAAAAGATTGTCGGCATTAAATAACATTGCAACATTCACTAGTAATGATTGCAATCCATTAAATGTCCCATAAACGATAGACCCCACGAAAACTGAAACTTAATGGCTTACCTTAGAATCTGGTTTACTTGTACTAGTTTCGGATTATACGAAACAAAAACATTCTTCAATATAAAATACTTGATAAAAGTTGGTACAACCGGCTTTCGGGATACGGTTGCCTGTTGTCTAAATATATTTTCCATTTAATGTTGTATTCACACAAGGTGTTTGTTTACATCTGCACGTATCGCATACGTCTCAATTTCGATCAGATGCTCGTTTGTCTTCTAAATGATAGGACAAGGAACGCGTTGTCCTTAAATTGTTGTCGCAACATCAACTAACTAAGAGCAGTCAATCCAGCAATGTATACAAATACACTTTGTACGCTATATTTCGTTCGGTATCGCTACAGAAGCATTAGTGTGCCGATTCCATACATTCTGTCAAAATTAGGATTCTGCACCTGTAGAATGATCTTATTGGCGTCGGAGCTGTTCCCAAGAGTCCCACACTCTGTACAATCCCCAGAGATTCGCTCTAGCAGTATGTGTTGATCGACAGAAAACTTTCAATTTGTACCATGTTTGCGACAACAGACTGTGATGATCTATGTCTATCTTTTTGCAATACGAGTAAACATAACATTAGATTAGAAAAACCTTCTCTTGTGGTCACGTCTGCATTTCCCTACGTATGCTAGCAGCTGTGGGTCTACGAATAATGCGTATCGTAATCGTATTAAAAGGATACTGACCACCTCGTACCCTGGATTAGTTCTGTCTTCGCTGATTATTAAACCGATTGTTTCCGGCACCACTACCACCACCACCTCCAGATGATCCATAATTATTTTGTCCATAGCGATTGCTGCCTTGATGAAACTGTCTTCCACCACCGCCACGACCAAAACCGCCACCGCCTCCTCCACGGTTATTGTAATTATTGTTGCGTCCACCATTGTTATTCGTCCAGTTGCTGTTGCCACGCTGATTATTATAATCATACCGGACTTGGTTGGCGAACGGGTTCGGCAACAAGTTCGACGCCTCGTTCAACGCCGACGGTTGTGATGACGTAGATGTATTGCGTGATATATCGTCTATCATTTGCTGCTGGTAGTGCTGTATTCGGCTACTGAGTTGCTCAAATACACGATTGTTACCGGTGCCCGGTCTGGATGAACCAGATCCTGCTCCATTATTCGCCGAGAGACCCTGCTGGCCGCCCTGGCGGTTATGATGTTGGCTACCACTATCGTAAGAGCTGCCACCATCATTGCTGTTGTTTACGGAATAATCATTGTATGACGCTGCAAATAACGAAAAAAAAACAAATGTTGCATTAGAATGGAGCGTAATAAATCAAAACTTTATCAGTGAAGTTAAAAGCCAAAGGAACCTAGTGAAACAAAAAAAAAGAAAACAGTATCTGTAATAACTTAACGAACGGCAATAATTTTACAATGCAAACGTTGTTCTTTCGGTAGTTGTTCAATAAATTGTACTATCAGCAATGTGTCCTAGCTAGCGTCACCGTTCTGCTTCGTAACAAATCGAACCACACTCCAAACCCACTTGGCGCACATAATTAAGGTCCACATTTGGCTTTATCCACCTAAGCACTATCAAGCAATGCCGGTGAAAAAATCAACCAAATCAAGAAATAAAGGTCAATCCGATGCATATACATAGCGAAGCATTTTCAACCGGTGTGTTCAATCAATCCCGTTTCTAACGTTCCACTACTACGCCACCGCAAAGTCTAGCGCCGGTGCTATCGTTGTCGACGTAGTCCTGTGTCGGAATAAGCGTCGAACTTTTGGAGCGCACCGAAGTTTTGGTTAGAACGAAACTTCATGGATGGATGGGAAAAACATTCAAGTGTTGAACACTTTCCCCGACACGGATTTGAGGGAATTGAAAGAGCCCACAATAGCTAGCGACAGTAGATAGTGCATTCCTCCTGCCAGGGACACTGCTCGACAAACTATGCTCCACAATCGAAGTCCTTGAGAGCGTCGAGAGATAAGTGGCCAAACCACAGCTTTTGGCCGATGTTCGCTGGTGACAATTTGTCGCTGCAGCACTCCACGTCGGGTGTATGTCGGTCCATGTGTACACAAATTGTTGCGGGATGGAGTCTCATCTCTGGTTTGGGAGCGCACCGGTACGCAACATAACCATTCACCTAACGTTTGTGTCGATTGTTTAAAATACGACCTTCTCATAAATCTTAGCGTTGGGGTAACATACGGAACAGAATTGGTAATAAAATTAGGAAATAGCTACTGGTCTTGTAATACAAGTATGTAGCTTTCCCAACACATAAAGGTTGCGCTTGCTTCGTGTAAAATAGGTAAGCGTAAAATCTGAACAGATCACTGAACAAACTGTACAGGGCTTGCGAGTTTTTATTGTACACACATCTACCTCTAGGACACGACACTCTACATACTTCTCTAGCGAATAGAACTCCTACCATCTACTGGTGACTTGCATCATTAGCAGCTCGTGCATAACAAAAAGGCGAATATGATGCATCCCCCTATAGACTAGCTGCATCTTTGCACATCCCGCTTTCCCCGACACCCACATCATGACTTTCCCGCTTTCCTCATCACCAAACGTCATCATAGTGCCGGAAATCACTCGACTTACATCGCCTCCCATTTCAATTGCTCCTCGCATCAGCCCAAACGGTTCGGTGCCTAGGGAAAAGAGAATGAGGCTTCGAATTTTCATGGCTTTCAATTCTCTGGCTTTGCGCTCAACCGACTGACTGAAGAGCACTTTTCGCCGCTTAAATGCGCCCGGCATTAAGCCTCTCGAGATCAATTTGCAATTTACTGTCCGATTGTCGTCCGTGCGAACCATGCGCACATAATAGGAACGATTTCGTCGCGGAATAGAAGAATAAGGAACAACATCAAAACACTCATCGCAGCTATAGTCTGTATTCACGCATATCTAGAATACAGCCGTTTGTGATTCATCCTTGGACATAGAGAACAATCGCAAGGATTAAAAAGAATATTCATGTACGAATTACTTCAGCAACAAAACCTCCAAGCATCGTATTGGCTACGCAGTTGAGAATGAAATGAACTTTTTTTTTTAACAACAGATAAAACAGATTTTCTTATGTAACAGATAAACATACACAATTAAATAAAAATTTCACATGATAGAAATGAAAGTAACATTGAAACCAATGCTTTGATTCTACGGAAAACAAAAAATAGGATTAAATTTTGTGCATTTTTAACAACTTTGTGACTTTCGCATCATTTGTTTCATCTACAAAGGAAAATGTTGACCAAATTGTGCCTAAGATCTTAAATCATTCATTAATATTCCCAAATGTTATTCTGCCCATTAAAACGTTAAAAAACTCTCCCATAATTAGTGCACATATCCTATCATATTTTTCATTAAACATCTAAAATGTCGACCTGCTATTCTTGATCGACAATGACAATGATGACCGGTTGGTAACAAACGAACTGACAACATGAAAATACAGCGGTTGTTGACAAACAAGCAGAAGTAATTGGTCTTTGACAGTCCTGAACCCCAGAGATAATTAGGTATTCCACTGATGTTCTCATCCGTATAATAATAAGTAAGAAACAGAGATAGTTTGCACGCTTTGATTACAACTGAACTGATCGTGATCTAGCATCATTGCAAAGCCGGAAGGGCAACAAAGACAAACCAAGAAGGATAGCAAAACTTTAACACCATTTTCAGGATTTTTCCACAAATCCAACTGTTACGCTACACTTTACACTAACACAAACAATCCCTGTTTTCGGAGAAGGTAATTTGATGCCATCCCAAAGTACATGTTTTTTATCTGCGGCATCAGGTATGACGAAACAGGGTATTGGTGATTGTTTGCAAACCATGAACAAATGGTATAGCGAAAAAAATGGGTCGAAACATACACAGCAGAAGCAAATAGCTTTACAACGTTCATAAAAGGTCATTCGGAAAGTTGACTAAAAGAGATCGTCAATTATCATCTAAGCCAAATCCAGTTAAAATACTCCCAGGTGCCGCTCAAAGCACGAAGAACACGCGCGATAGGATGGAAACAATAGGGATCAGCTTTACGTTCCTTTCCATCGGTACAGTGGAAACGCTTAAAACACTTCAAGAAAGGCGATCTGGCGCAAAGCCTTAAGGGATTCGTTTTCAGTATGCCTTTCAGCTTTACGGATTCTCTCTTGAACATGCATGTGAATACTATTTTTGTTGAACACATCCTATCATTATCGACATTTACTATCACCATCACCTTCCCCGTTAATGTGAAGCAATCATATTGCATAATATCAGTAATTTACTGACATAATATGTAACTGAGATTGTAAGTTTTTGGACGGAATAAAGGATATTTTCTTTGTCCATACTTACTTGCTTCCCCTATACGATATAATTCACTGATAAATATTCACAGTTTGATTCTACAACGTGTGATGAACTGTTGCTTATCCCAATTGCAAACATATCACGGCATTTAATGTACCTTTTCTGAGTCTCAATATTGGATGAAAAGTGTGGAAGACTATGAAAATGCGATTATTGTGTGAAACCGCTACTGCCATGCTATTCCTGCTTTCGTTTGCCCAACTTGTGATCTCATCGATCGTACACTTCGATTATTTGTTCTAAAGGCACTTCAAGATGAACCATTAGAGCGCTTTAGAAATTTTTCCGAAGCGTGCATGATTGTGCCCGCGCATATGTAAAGATTTCGAAATCCCTACATCACTAGCAACGAGGCGTGACACGGTCGAAATCCGTCATCGTACGCACCGCATCAATGGGTAAAGGTCGTTTTACCATTCTTTCCTGTTCTGTGATGGTATTCAAACTGTCGTCCTTTTATCTGTTTATCTTTTCCTCACGACCAGCACCAATTCTGCCGGGCGGGTTCCACTGAACAATCGTTAGGTGTTCTTATTAGAAACATATCATCGAGCATTCTTTTGCTCCTGCAGCCCACAACACTTCACTGCCAGGGAACCCTTTTCATTCGAAGGAGATATTGCGGATCCTTTATGACCTACTGAAAAACTATTAGACGATACGAGCAAGTGGAACAGTGAAAAAGGAATGTAAAATGTGATGGAAAGATAATATGACAAAACAAAAAAACTCAAATAAAACCTTCTCTCACACATTGCTTTCAAATAAGTAACCAAGTTCTCATGCAATCATTGCACTCTACCCCACATAAATAGTATGGTTAAGTAATATTTGCAGTAAAGATGCACAATAGTGGTGTCCTAGAAATGACAATAAATAATGCACCACGCATGTTAACATACTAGTAAAATGGCATTGCGTGAATTGTTTTACCATCACGCCTCGTTGCTCCTTATCACCGGGTGCAAACGCTCACCACTTTAGTCGGTACGGAGCGTAATAGGAATCTTCCCCCAAGGCCACTTAAACCCGCTGGTGTACCGGTTGAACCGAGTCGTTTGTCGATTGTCACAAAACAGACCACATACCATGCTTTGAACAAACCAGTGAACGTGCGTTTTTGATTGTTGACGGTGATTGCATACGTAAAAAAAAACATAAGCTAAGCCAAACCCATCAGCCATCATTATACTGCCGCAAATACCATCCAAATGAGCCGCTCCAACCAAGCATGCACACACTCATTAGTGAAAAATATTCAAGTCGGTCCAAAATGCAGCATAAAGACAGGGCAAAAACAGCCAGCACTAACCACAGTCGGAACTAATTAACCAAACAATATCATCACGGATGTCGGCAAAAATTCTAATAGGAAGAATTCATCGTTGTCGTCGGCAGGAGTAGCGCTCGGGGAAGTGTGTAGGTACAAACGTGCCAAAGTGGCAATCCCGGGCGGGAGTTATCTGGATCGCAGAGGGAAAGTGGGTGTGTTTCCTCAAGAGGACGCTCTTCGACATTATAGTGAGAACAACAACAAAAAAAAATGAAGCAGCCTAAAACAGGATGTCTACAATCTTTCATCCCTATCTTATTGACGCATCAAATTTATCGTTATCTGCAAAATGGCTTCCAATCGAAATGCTAATTGATGTCAGCATCAATAATATTAAAAACCGTACATTAAATCATGTCTATACATTATACTACGGAAATTTGGCCTTATTGGAACGTTATTGGAACAAGTTTCACAATGAACTTCGCAATGAATAGTTAATCTACTGTTATGATTGGTAATAATTAGTAACAGTAGATAAGCCTTTTGGTAAGGCATACATTAATACATTAACATACATTAACCACTGTAATCTTGATTGTCAGTAAAAATCCAAACGTACGGGTTTAAAATAAATATTATCGGTCTTTCATTGCATATGTTGGGTGAAAGAATCGATCCGAATACCACAACATTTTAATAAATTTTAATACAATACAATAATTTTAATACATCAATTGAGCTATTCATGTGATACAGACTATTTGGATGTTCCTGTGCTACATTTGTTTGCTATGTTTTTTCTTTCTCTTTCTCTTATCGTCTGTTATCGAGTTACTAGATTCATTAAAATACCACCATAGCTGATTATTCACATCTCGCTAGGGGAAGATGACTCAGTGATACCGATCCTGCCGTGTGAAAAATCGCGTGGTCGATCAACACACCATTGGCCCATCCATACACGTGTTATTTAAAGATGATAAATGCCGATAAAACTTACCTCCACGTCCACCATCGTTGTTGTTTCCGTATCCTCCACGTCCTTGGAAGTTGTTGTTAAATCTTCTTCCAGAATTACCGTCGCCAAAGTCATTGCGGTATCCACCACCACCTGCTCCTCGATCGCCCCCGCTCCGACCTCCACCGCCATAACCCAAACCGAGCCGATTGTTCAACATTCTGTGGCCAGCATCACCCAACTGCGCGCGATCCGTTCGCGGACCGAAACCAATCACTGGACCATCATTCGCACCCAACACCTTTGGTTGCTCCTTTGCATTTTCCAGAAGGCGTGCGGGAAACACGAAATCATCGGCAAACTTTGGATCCTGGAAGCGTACCGTAAGTACACGATTTTTAAACACCGTCGGAAGTCCGGGAATAGGCGACGGCAGCGCACTATTCTGTGGGACGTTTTCCTTCGTGGGAACGATCACACCCTGCACGTGATCCACTGCGACCGGGACCTCGCGTTCGTAGTTCACTTCTTCCCCGTCGTACAGACCGGCCAACATACGATATCCGTTCGTACCGGGTAGTAGAAACAGCTTCGCATCGCCGTTCTCGTTCCGTAATCGCTCCTCCTGTGTCAACTCCGACACCTTCGGGTCCGTTGCCTTAAACAAACGCTTCTCGTCTACGAATGGTAGCAGCGCTACTCCCTGCCAGGCAAACTTTTTTCCATTCAAATCGATGCGAAAATCGATCGGATAGAAGTCGATGATGGGACTGCGCGGATCGACCATCAGTTCGGCGAATGCCGGTGGCACATGGCTGCGACTTGCTGCCGGAAAGACGCCCATCAGCTGCTGCAACGGCTTGAACGGCGTTCCACGTTCGAAGTGATCGTCTACGTTCTCCAGATGCTTAAAGTCCGAGGCAAACGGTGCGTAATGGTAGGGAAAGTACCACTCCCATGAGGCACAGCCCTGATAGTAATACCGCAGCACCCAACAGAGCCCCCGTACGTACTCCCACGCAACCGTCTGTCGAAATTTAATGTTCTGGGGCATTACGTCGAACTTCGATTCGTAGTAACGGTCCTTGAAACCATCCTCCCACAAGCGCACCTCATCGGGCGTCTCCTTTTCCTCCTCCTCGGCTACGGCTACGGAGAGTGGTTCCTCTGCTTTTCGCTTTATACCGCGAGGACTTTGCTGGTTGCCACCACTGCTACCGCCGTCATCCTGTTGGTTGTTACCAGCCATACCTTGCATACGGAAGTTAGCCGCTTCCTGACGCGGATTAACTATCGCTTGCGGTTGAATACCCCGCCCGAGCGGTGTGGGTGCAAACTGCGAATTGTTCATGTGCTGAAAATTGGGTCGTTGATTACGCTCCTTTTGCAGCCGCATCCGTTTGTTACGGTCCCGGAAACGATCTTCGCTCACTTTGCGCTGACGGAATATTTCGTCCTCGGCATACCCGAGATCCGTCATAATCATCTCTACTCGGTCGAGCAACACGCTGCCAGAGTCGGTGAGATAGCCCCTTGTCTTGTAGACACATTTCTTGTAAAGCGTCACCAGCCGATCGATGGCGTTCTCGCGAATCTCCAAACTGGGCAGATGAGGCAAGAAATCGTTACCGACGAAAAAGCACATGAACACCCAATCGTCCAGTACACGCTCGAAATCGTACTCGAATGGGAGGTTCGGCATAAACAGCTCCTTCTGCAAATACTCCTTAAGCACGTTCAGTCGCACAAAGATGAACTGGGTCTCCTTTCCAGGAGCCGGTGGCGTCCTGCCGGACAGCTCACGTTCCGACTGCAGCCCAGTACAATTCTTCATTTCGTGCCCCATCTGTTGGCAAACATCACACGGCCGCTCTTTATTCGGCAGAAATTCCTCGCGGATGATGGTGAAGTGCGTTTCATGCGTGGCCAGCCCCAACATGATCAAATCCGCATCAGCACCGCATAGCACGTGGTGCGTATTCGGGTCATAATCCGGCTGTACGCGCTGCTTTCGAATGTAATCCATAATCTTATGTTCTCCCTCGCCGGGTACATTCGCATCCGACAGGATTACTTTGAGATTTTTCCAGCCCGGATTTTTGTTCATACGATCGTGCACGTAGTACTGTAAGCATTTGCTTAACCGATCCATGAAGGGAGTGCCAGGCGTGATGCAGTTGGAATCGAAATGACTACCCTTCTCCTTCTCCGGTGGAAGGATTGCACCCTTGGCTGCAAGTTCCTCCCGAATGCGAGCCACCTCTGCAGCCTTCTCAGCCGTTTCCTTCGATGCCCGGAATCGACGTGAACGTTGCTGATTCATTTTGGCGCGCGGTGCCACACCATCGATGGCCATGTACAAAACCTTGCGAGGTCGAACGATATTCATCAGACGATCAATGCAGTCGAAGATGGCAATCATCATCTCGTCCTCGTTTTTCGGGGCCGGCTTATCTTCCGGATGTGTACACGGGTGAATAATACCGTTCATATCGAGGTAAAGATTATCAAACTCCACCCGGTTTGGGTTTGCATCAGTAAGTGGTTCGTATTCGACGTTACCTTCATCATCGACACTCTGTGGAATAGTGGAATCGTATACGAATTTATTCATTAATTAAGCAACAACGTCTAATAAAGTAGATTAATAATGTCCTTCAATATCCTAACCCAACATCCACAACAGTTTTCGGAAAATGCTTACAGTCGGCAGTACGCCAACCCTCGTGCTGAACCAAACAAAACAACCCCACTTACCTTTTGCTCGACACATTCGATTATCACGGACGGATATTTACGCGATAACCAGCGGAAAAATGCTGGAACTCCCATGTTGCGACAAGTTTATCGGTGGATTAGTTTCGATTATTGTTTCTTAACTTATTTACTAAGTTTTTTACCGACAAGAACCGTATTTTTGTGCACTCGATAGCCTTTCGCACGAGTCTTTTTTGGTCTGTCAAATTCATTTGACATAACCGCATGTCAAAATTTGGATCGTTCTACGTCACCAAATTTCGCATTTACTCGAAAAAAAATTATGTGAACGAAATTGCAGAAAACAGCTTTTCAAATTAACCCATTTTTCATGTAGATCACAACGAGAAAATATTTATATTCTTATTCAAATTGCGATCATTGCAATAAATGATACATCTTCTTCGAAAAGTATAATCATCTTGATTTTGTTTGCCTCCTCTACTCTCTGTATATTGGATGACCTGCACATATGTATATCTTGGCTAGAGTCGTGTATGAAGAAATAGAAAAAATCACAACACAAGTGTGCCACTCCATTCAGTGAAAACATAGTTTTTTTACAAATATACAGTGTGTCTTTCGTTGTAGCATTGACATTCTGCAATTTTATTTTTGCTAACGAATCGATTAACATTCACTAAACCTAGAAGTGTTTCGTGTCCAAGACACCGCAGAGAAGTGAAAGGTCATTCGGTTTGTCGTACACAGCACAGCTGTGGCGAAACGTAAGAATAAGCCCAAATAAACACCACCACGAATCGCTTTCTATAGTTTCGAAAGACTTACATCAAAGGAGCACCTGTGGTCTAAAAACTACGTAGTGACGGGCACGGTGGCTTATGTAAGGAAATTTTGTTTGCAACTTGTTGTTGTTTACATTTCGCTCGTTTACCGGGTTACCCTGGCAACGAAAACTTGAACACGAGGAAATGTTGCCTTTTCTAGACGAAACCGACGAACTATTCGATTACTGGATTCTAAGAGCCTTGGTGCTGATCGTTATCTATCTTGCGTGGCGGTCGACCTACGTTCGGGAGGATCGACAGAATGCTGCTGTACTTGTGATTGAAGGAAATTTGGGACGTTTGAATAGCATACAACCGCAAAGCGTTACGACGATTATACGTGAGTATGCAATGTTTGATGTAACGGAATTCGAGCCTGCTATTCTAACTTGGCATCAACAATTTCAGTACGCAGTTCCTCACAACAATCTAACATATCGAATGTGACAGAAACGGAAGAATTGGATCTGGAAAACGACAGCATAGCCTCTTCGATCGATAACATCACACAATCTATTCTCACGGAGGCGTCAGAGTCGGCTACCGGACTTGATCTAAGTGACACGGAAGGTTATCCGGGTGTGGTTGGTGCCCCCGACACATTCCACGATCCGGGACCGGAGGAAATTATCCGGCAGATGGATGCCACTGAACCAGAATCGGGTGCGGCAATGCCGGCCCATTCATCAACAATAACATCCAATTTGCGACAGCGGTCGAACGTTAATCGAGATAACGATGAGTCTTCCCGTAATGAACACTCGTCGGACCATGTTGAAGATAGTACCGGAAATCCAAACGCATCGTGCAGTAGTCTAGTAGATCCTCCGACGCCCAGAAAACCGATTAGAATCAAACTTAAATATCTTAACGATGATTCCAAGCTTGTGGAAGGCAATTTGAACGAAGGCATCGGAGAGTTTAAACGACGAAACTTTACCCTAGAACTGGCAGCACATAAACTAGTTCGGTTAGTATTCAACGGGCACGTTTTACAACCAGACACCAAGACCCTTGCCGCCTGCGGTCTCTTTGACAATTGTGTTGTGCATTGTCTGATACACAACCAGAAATCTGCGCTTAATGGCGTTGGTACCGATCGACCATTAGAGAGCACCACAGAAGAAACCCACAGTGGTGGGGGAATTGGTAATGCTGGAAGCGGAATAGAGGGTAACGGTATCGATACGGACGGAGCAACGGATCGTCGTGGTGCAGATGTGGACAACAATGGTCGTTCCGGTACACGCTATGGAACGTATTTCATCTACATAGGTACGCTCGCTGTCACGATTGTCATACTGTACGGATGGTACTGTCGCTTTCATTACGGACATTTGTTTAATCTGAACTCAACGATCGGTTTAATCGTAACTACCACCACGTTTTTGATTATGATGCCGACGATCATTCTCGCAGATAGTAATACACCAAATTAAATGTAGCGCGATCCAGCAAAAGTAAATAGAACTACAATGCAATGTTTGACATGCAGCTTGCTGGATACCATGGTATACATTTACTACGCCACGTCAGCTGCAGTTGCACATGCAGCCGATACATTGTAGCGGTTACAAACGATCTACAAAATTATGTTTATTTATCAATTATCATTGCTCTTCGATATACCAACAAACTCCTTGTTTTGTACATAATGTGATCCAATAAAAGGTAATCTAAAACCTGAAATAAAACTGTAAAACTGTTACTGTTGATATGTTAGGCGCTAACAAAAAGTGCCAAATTTAATGATTTTGAAAACCTTTGCGATATTTTAAAGAAATTTATAGTTTTTTAGTTTATTTTTTAGATTTTTATGACTAACCTATTTCACGTTTTCAACCAACAGACAACGCGTACTCTTTATCGCAATTACAACACCCTCCGCTTCGTAATCCCCTTTCCTATCATAAGCTACCCTGTCAGTATTATTTATCAATAGCAAACTTGCGTCGTTTTGATCGAAGAACATTCAGCAACAAAATAGCAAGTCAGTATAAGTGCAACAACGAGCACACGAGCATCGATAATCTCCAACGATGACCTCACCAACATACGAGGTACAAGAGTTACGAAACGCGTTCGATCGATTTTCCGTATGGATTCTGGTTCAGTAAGTTTTTCGTTTATTCATGTGTTGAATATGCACAACTATATTCATTTCGTATCTTTTTCCAGTCACGAAGCTTCTGCTGCGAAACTACGGTTCCTGCATGGTAAATTAATACATTCAGAACTATGCAACTATCTCGTGGCCCTATTTAGCAGTGAAGAGAACGGTACGCTGTTAGAACTCTCACTTTTGGAATGTTATCTTACCAAAGCACAGTTTGAGGCAGCGTCGAAATCCACACGAAAAGATGCAATAGAACGAGTGATTCATTTCATCAATGGACCGGCAAATATAACGTTGAAGCATTACTTACATGTCAGCAATGATTGGCCGCCGATAAGGCATGTAGAGTCAGGTATCATCCTGTTGAAAACTAGTGATCTAAATGAGATCGATTTATCGCAGTTTCCTGATTACATCCTATGCCAAATTAGTGCCCTACGTGAAATACCCTATACGCGAAACACGAACGTATACGATATCGGTTTATACAATGGTCAAAAGATTCGCGACATTATTCGAAAAAGTGTAGCTAACAAGCTAGTTGGAAGCGAACCCAGAGACAATATGGACCCGGTTTCGGAAAAATCATACTATCCTATCGAAGCAAAACCGGTGAACGGTATAGAGCTAGAAGATTTGACCAAGGTGATGAATTCCAGCGAGGGATATGCGCCTTTAGGTTTGTTCCTGGTACGACAAGCGGAACTCAAGGACATTATGGGATATGTAAAACAATTCTGCGTCGATCGGCTTGAAGATGTTACGCAAGACACCTGGTTTCTGGTTAGTGATAAGGTCCCATTTGAGACTACATTCATAGAGCATCAAACCGTCCATGAGGTAGTCCACCTGCGGGACTACGGTATCGTGTTTATGATACGCAGCAAAGGACCACTAACGGGCGTTGGAAAACATTTCACCATCACCTGGTGGGATCAATACGATTCGACACCACCTGCTCCGGGTTATCTGAACATTCTAGTGTCGAATGTGACCGATGGCAGCACCACTTACCTTCAACATCTTGCTATCAGCGTTCGAAAGTACGATCCATTTCGAATGGTAACAATTTGGCAAGCATACGACTTGATCGAACTTTTACAAAAATCCAGCGAAAACATGATCGACGCACTGTTTTACTCAATTTTTTGTGCAAAAAGTGAAGAAGAGAAGTTTGCCGTGTCCACGGGTAAGCTGATGCTTTTTATAGACCACGCAGTGTTGGATAGTAGATCGACTTTTGTGGCGAAGGCATTGGTGAAATTTCTTAACTCAATTGAAGGCACCCATTACTGTCAGCGCACAACAATATGGATTGTAGGAGACGATCTGCTTTGGAAGGAAATTTCACTGAACTGTAAGCATCCAGCCATGAAGCATTGCATGCCAAATTTGCAGGAGGAGCAAAGGAGAGATTGTCTGGCCCTAATGCTAAAAGAGGTCGATGATAAGAAGATAGAAAACATCCTAGAACATATGATCGCCAGTAACAGCCGTACAAAAGTGGATGAACTTTTCGGCAACGTGTTTACTCTCGCAATAATGGCAGAGAACATAAATGGATGTCCTGAAGGAACAGTTCCTGGTACACCGATGTATTGGTGGGTTGGAGCAATGGAAAATTTCGTGTGGAAATGCATTGCACCGGATGCGAGCGACGAGCTCCATGACCTTGAACGACACTGCTTTGAGCGTATGTGTGCTACTTCCAGTTTCAGTCATACCGAATACTCTTCAATGCAAGATCGCCAGGTTCTACATCGAACGATTCGAAACCTGCTGGCAGCAAGATACCTTGTCCAACATACGCATCTAATCGATCTGGAAAGCTACCGTCGTTTTGACAATTGTCTAATCGATGGTTTGCTCTTCCGTAACAGCCCAACAGCGTTAGCCGTGCTGCACCATGACGTCGAGGCGATTCATCAATGCCCAATGGAAGAATTGAAATATGTTACCGATTGTTTGCAACGTAATCTGCTGCATATTGCGCACTCGAGTAAGGACATACAGGACATACTACTGTTGGCAGACATATCCGTCCACCAACAATGTCGGCAATTAAACAACTGGACTCCGTTACTAATGGCAATCGACCGTAATGACTGGCCTTTCGTTGATCGTCTGCTGACGAAGGGTGCAGAACTACTGCCACATCATCCCTCTAAACTGCATATGATGCCCCATTCCGAATTGGAGGAAGTATTTTGCGAATGTATTAGCGATAACTGCACCAAACTAATCGATTGGATTTTGAAGTATCGTCCAGACTACTTGCTCACCCAGCGCAACATTTACATGTTATCAGCGTTTGAGGAGTTCGAACAGGAGATGCTCTTCCATCTGCTAACGCTTGCTCAAACCCAACGCTTACCGGAGCGTGAACCACCATATCGCTTCATCTTCAATAACAGTGCCTTGGACAATGCCGTAGAGGACGAGCGTCTTGAATTGGCCGTTTTTCTTGTCGAACGACTTAGCTTTCCGGCGACAGATGCATATCTGGAATTTCGAGCACGCCAAACCCAACAGAATGGTCAACTGAAAGAGTATCAAAAATTGTTTGAGCTTTGCCGCAACGGCGAACTAGCAGCTGTGTCGCAGATGTTGGAAGAAACAGAACTTGATCCACTGTTCAAACATAGCGGTACGAATCTACTTGTCCAGGCATCTACCAGTGGTAATGTCGAACTAGTGCGTTATCTCGTAGAAAATCATGGATTCGATAAGCAGCTAGATGATCCTGACGATAATGGATGCACTGCCATGTCGGAGGCGCTTACTGGTAGCCATAAAACGACCGTTCAGTATCTCCTCGCACACGGTGCTATCGTGGACCCGGCGTGGACGAACAATGATCCCGATCAACTTTCGGTAGAGGATGTTGAAATAGATACCAATGATTTCCTAGTCCTTCTGCAGTGTAACCAGGAAAAACTGAAACAATTAAACATTGACTACTACCGATACGACGGTAGGGATCTTTTTCTCCACTTCTACATTCGCTACGTGGAAAAACCAGACGAAGATCATTTTCGTTTTCTGCTATCAAATTACGCAGATATTGACGTACGGACAAGCATTACTGAAGAGTCATCGTATGGCGAAACTCCTCTTCATATCGCGCTGCAGAACGGCAAAAAAAGCTGCGCCGAGATACTGCTTGAATTGGGTGCTGATATTTACGCAAAATCGCTCAAGTACGGACTATCGTCGCTACACTTTGCCATCATGGGCAATGCGGAGAGACCGATGATACAACGGCTGATCGATGTGTACGGTTTCGATATAAACATGGCGGACGAGCGAGGTCGAACAATAAGTTTCTACATGCCGCTGAACACGGATCTTTATCGCTGGCTAATCGACAAATATCAGTTCGATCCCAGTGCCTGCGATTGCAACGGACAGACGTTGCTACACCATAACGTGGTCGAAAACAGCTTCTTTGCACGGCCGAAAATTGAGTACTTACTGCAGCTACCATACTTTAGCCAATCGCATACTGATAACCGTGGCCGGATTCCGTTACACTATGCCGTAGAGGCAGGAAATTTAATGATCGTTCGCTTGTTCGCGAAATACCGACCGGACCTGTACCATATTGCGGACAGTGAAGGTGTCACACCGGTGCAACTAGCCGAAACCTTAAACCATACTGCAATCAACGAGTTCTTCCGTTACGTTGCACATTGTGACTCACATTAAATCTGATATTGCAATAATATGTTTATTCTATAAAAATATATTCTTCTCGAATACATATCAAGGGGTACGCCCATGGTATGCGGTCTGTAATTTAAGCAAAGGGTTGAGAAAAATGTTCTTTGAACAAGCGGAACAGTAATTTAAATAGTGAGAGAAAAGGCTTAACTATATATGCGAGAAAACACTTCACAACACACGGAATATGTACTTGAAACGATACTTTAGCCATGAGTATACTTCGGAAGTAATACTATTGCAGTTACAAGAACCTCCTTCCCGGGTGAGTCATTTTAGTTGTAAGTTTATGTGATAGCAGTAATATCTCCATAGTGAAAAACGACAAGAACATTCTAGCTAGAATTTCATCTCAAGGTGGCAACATAGGAAACACCCTCAAATGTCCCTCTGTCGGCGCAGTAGAGATCAGTTCACTTGATTTGCTTGTGCAGCAGTTAACCCTCCTGCAACTGCTGCCGCTGCTACAGGTTCTGCTGCGAGTTGAACTGCTGCAGGTTGTACCACTCCTGCCACGGCCGCAGAATGTGGTGGCACTGGTTGTGATGAATTGGCAAGCCCCATTGCGGCAGCCGCTGCAGCAGCAGATTGGTTCAGAAATGCCACATTAAACGGTTTTAGGCGTCCCACCGGATTGCTGTCGATACCAGCCGAGAAGCCAGACGGACAAGGGGACATGCATGGCGTCGAACAGTGACTATTACTAAGATCACACTGGTCTAGTTCCCGTATCAACTCGTCGGCGGTCGGACCTCCAAAACTACGCTTCGGCTGTTCCTTCTTTTTCGATATCTCCAGCGCCGTTGTTAGGTCCCACATCTGAATTGCGCCGTTG
The DNA here is from genome assembly GCA_000473445.2 of Anopheles farauti. NCBI lineage: Eukaryota > Metazoa > Arthropoda > Insecta > Diptera > Culicidae > Anopheles > Anopheles farauti. The sequence goes on from KI915046.1 coordinate 2,312,771, forward strand.
CAGTGGCCTGAGAGGATGAAGCGCCGCGGTCGCGAACCCATACGTGACCCTTCGCACTCGTGCACGCAAAAAGACGTGATTGTGGTGCCGTCGACAGAGCGCACCAAACATATGCGTTCACCGTTCGATGCCAGCCGCACGTACAGCTGGTCAGTGTCGGGGACGACTTTCTGTACAAAGATCTGCTCGTCGTCCTGCTCGCCGAAAGGTCCAAAATCGTTCCCGGCCGAATAGCTGTACGTCGAATCGACGGCTTCCAGCGAAACTATCTGTAACGTTTAAAAATTTGTTTTTCACGTATTATTGTAATCATATTTCTATTCAATTGCATATCGCAAGTTCAAGTTCATGAAAAACTTCCCGACCTATCGTTAGATAATCTGCCGGGGTAACGTAATCCTTACCTTGAATGATGCTTCCGGCGTTGAACCGGGCTGTGTAGAGATCATGCCGCGAAACCGTGGCACTTGCCAGGTGCGGACATGGTTGTACTCACTGCACACAGAAATCAGAAACTTCTCCGATAGTGTCACCTTCGTAACTGGACTCTGGTGTACGGTGAACGTTTGGAATAACTGAGGCCCATGTCCAACCGTTTCGGGGTGCTGAACAATAACCCTCACGGAACCGGATCTGGTGCCATAAGCAATTTCGATCCAATTTCCGGAGAGACCTAGGGAAGGGATCGGATCAAAATCACAACGTTTAAAAACATTGATTTGGCAAAAAGAATGAAATAGATAGAAAAGAAAATGAAATTAAAACGAATACACACGGTTCAATGAAATTTCTGTACTGCCCTGAATGACTCGAAAAATGTTTATTAAAAAGCAGTAACAAATAATACACAACACAAACGGCCTACAATGGATCACAATAAAGAGTCACCAGTACCACCACCAGTGTTCCACCACGGGAAATACTAAGATACTCACAAATATACACCAAACGCATGTAACAACAAGTAAGGACAGCAACAAAATTCAAACAATTAGTAGATGCGTTCGCCAACATTAACATGCCAACGGAATGCGTGCTATGTTTAACATATTAAAACAAAAACAAACAAAAACACCACAAATCAGGAACATATGAGTGAAGGAAAATGAATACAACGAAGCAATTCGACCTGCACGTGGCAGCGTGAAAAACTGTCACACAACAACGAAAAGCGCAGAAAAGTTTCTCTTGTGTGTTCATTGCACTTATTGCGAGAGACAGTTTACCTTCCTTCACACGATCCGCGGCTTTCGTGTACCGAAACCGATAAGAAATTATCAAAAGATCGCCGTAAAAATCACGTATGCGGCGAAAGGAAGGGAAATAAAAGAGAAAGAGAGAAAAGAGAGATAGAAAAATAAAACATCAAATTGCAAGTATGTTTATCCAGTGCCAAGCCAAACATAGCACTCCGCGGTACTGGAGATCACTTCGCAGACGAAAGAAACATGTTTGAATCACTGTTGTTGTGTCGTTAAAAATAAGAATCAGCATTGTTTAACATAAAGCTAAACTAAATGAAAAATGTAAGATTTGAGTACAAGAAAATGCAGTAGAAAAAATAGCAAATAATAATTCGTATGTTTCTGGTTGACAACAGCATGCATCTCCATTAAATTGGACAGCTGATTGAATAAGTGAAAGTGTATAAAATTTGCGATTCGTGTGTTAAAGGTGTGCTTTTCTGTTACATGAAACGACTGGTAAGCGCGCGATGGAAAAGGTGGTGGTGTTTTGTTGTAGGAGTGTAGAATGAAAAGTGCATTTCGTTTTTAATTGTACGTGTGTGTTTGACAGAGGCAAAAGATGCCGGAACGGGCGCTACTTGTAAGAATGCTAGTGTGATAACGACGACACAACGTTCGCTACATTTGTTCAAAACAAAAATTACAGAACAAATTAATCGTGGCACCTACTTGTCGTTTTCGGCGTTAGATACACCGATATAGCGGTAATATGGTCATTGGAAGGGTCCTTGTAAAGTTCCGTTACCAGCAAATCATTATCCTTCATACGTAGGGGGAACTTTTGCATGTCTGAAATATAACCACGATTGTTTTAAGTATCCCAAAGACGATGGGTTTTGTTTTTTGTACAAACGCGCAGAACTTACCAATATAGTAGATCGAACCGTTGTTGCATCCTAGCAGCAGAAATGAACCAGCCGTATCGAAGGAAAGGATTGGCACAAGATCCTGAATCTGCCAGTGCTGCGTCATCGCGTGCCACACTCCGATCTTTCCAGATGAAGAAAGCGCAACCAACTGGCTTCCAATGAAGAACAGATATTCAACGCGCACGTGCAAGTTAAACGTACCAACCTCCGCCTTACTACCGTCCTCAGAGATTCCCCACAGTCGGATCTGACTACCGTACGAGATTGCAACCATCTTGCTGTGCGACTGCTCGCCAGCAGATGTGGCCAGATTCATCTTTGCATTGATTGCGATGCGCTCGATCGTCGACTCAATGTACGGTGATACGAAAATCTGCTGCCAGCCGGAGTAGTCCTTCAGACGGTAGCACGTAACAAAGTGCGCGTAAGCGACCGAGATCCAGTTGTGGTGAGCCTTAATTATCTGTACTCGCATCGGGTCTGCCCAACCGGCACCGGAAGTACCGGGACCGAACAGCAAGCCCACCTCGTTCCGTATGTATTTGTTTAAATCGATGGACGAATTACGCGAGTGACGCATCATATCGAGGGAGGCGGTACGAGAATGGCCTGGCAACCACTGGGAATTACGATTTCCATTGCCACTGTAGGATACACGTAAGTCCCATGATGAGTTGCGTGAATGTCCCGCTGCATGTCTGGAGGAACTGCTTCCACCCCCGTTACCACCAGCTACTACTGATGCTCCTCCATTAGTAGAGCCATTGGTTAGAACACCGTTGCCACCCCCAGCCACGGTGGCGACGGTGGAGGCACCTGGTAGCTGGCCTTGAACGAACTCCGGAACACGTACCATCGATCCAGGGCGGGGATTACCCTGACACATACCACCTGAAGCAGATTGTATTTGTGATGCGCCCACATTTACAGTTGTTGGCGGCAAGGGTTGTTGTTTATGCTGACTGTTGGAAGGGCCAGGCACCGGATCCGATTTAACATTCGATGACATTGAGCTGCTAGAAGCGAAAGAACCAGTGGTAGCTGCCCCTGCACTGATCGAGCTTCCCGTGGATGAACTGATCGGAATTTCCTGAATGGGAATATCTGGAGAAATGTGGAAAAGCAACATTTCGTTACAGCCGCAGTCAAAATGCCACCGGAAACTACCTACTCGGTGCTGGAAGGTAGCCATAGAACAAAACATCGCCACAGCTAGATTGATCCATCTCTTCGCACAGCATAAGCCGTTTTATAAGTGGAGCAATGTTGTAAAATTCGGCCTCATGGCGAAGTACCCGAATATCCACCGATTTGATGTCTATTTCTTTGGTCCGCAGATAGTTCAGTATCAAGCTGAATAGTTTAGGATCACGATCGATAAAAATGGCGTCGCTTTCATCTCTTAAGCTGCGCAAAAGAACATACAGTGAATTATTGGAAAAGCATTACATGGTATCTTTATCCAATTTTCACCTACCTGGATATGCGACCATTTAGCAGCGAAGTGAAGAATGTATCTGGAACCCATGTAAGAGTTTGCCTCGATGTGGAAAATCGCGTTCCACCGACATTCAAATGAACAATATCTCCGATATTATTGGAGTAGGCCATGTTTACCAGGATTAGATGGAGTACTACACGCTTTTCGCAATACTTCGAACACACTAGCCTTTCGATTTTCGTGGGTCGAAATATCACTGTGCTTTGTTTACACCAGCTACACTGAGTATAAAACTAATTTGCACTACCCTTCCACTGCCAGGCACATTCTCTGTTTTCGAACGTACTACATCAACAATACTAAAATACCTTTCATATCATTTTCAACTCATCTAACTACCTTTTTAAGAAAACAAAATTTTCACAACAGAAACAGGACAAAAATTTCTTCATCACTAAAAAATGTTTGCTGACGACGACCAATGGTAAACAGCTGTCATTTAATACGTTGAATTGTTTATGAGCTATCTGTCATTATGTGTACTTGGGTGTCATTAAAAAAATCAGAGAGAAGTACACCTTATTATATAATTAGGGAATTTATGCATATAAATATTATAAAATAAAAACGTTCGTTTTCATACGTATTGAAGGATAAGGGTTTTGTTTATTTATTTTTGCTCTTGCGGCTGAATAGCTGACTAACCCTTAATATGGCACCATCGCTAAAAAAAACAGTGACAGCTGCTGATTGTTTTGTTTTGTTGATGTTTTCCTTATGCATGCGAGTTTGTGCACTGTTATCGCAGGATACTGATAATCTTCTCCCTTCCTCGGCGACACGAATTGGGGAAACATTATTCAACATTGTTTGGATTTTTGTATCGTCTGTTTTTTATCCCCTTGTACGTTTCGTAGACGTTCATCCGTTTCTTGTGATCACCATACGAATGCAAAAGTGGAACAGCTGGTACCAATACTGCAGCGTTGGGATCTGTTCATGAGAATCTGGTCTGCCGGTGTGGCAACCGAGATGACTATGGACCACTATCCCGTGGACGCTGGTACAAGAATCATCTACTTGTCTCCATTTGTTTCGGTTGGGGCTTGTTTTGTAATTTCCGTTATTTATGTCGCTAGCTTGTACGTATGGAACTCGAAACATGATCGGTAAGATACTTGCGTATTCTTGATACCAGCAATGATAAATCAAAACGGAAGCCCAACAATAACGTCCCTATCATCCCGTTTTAGTGATCATCCTTCGACTATAAAGCGACGATTTTTTAGCGTGTTTGTGGTAATGCTCGTTGCTCCATTTTTCGTGCTAACCCTCACCAGCAAGGATGTATTCCAGCACTATAGCATGTGGCAGATTATGGGCTTCCGAAGGGAGGGCTTGTTCTCTGCCGCGTTCGTTCCACTGCTGCTCACGATGGTCCTATTTCTTGGACCGTTAAGCGTGCAATTGTCAAACGGAATCTGGCGCATCTACTCGGAGCCAATGTATTGGATAAACGCTGTTCGCAATTTAGTATGGCTGCGGAATCACCTCGTTGCGCCACTCTCCGAAGAGTTCACCTTCCGTGCCTGCATGTTGCCACTGCTACTGCAAACGTTTCGACCCACGATCGCGATGCTAATCACGCCTCTGTTGTTCGGTCTGGCACATTTGCATCATATCAAGGAGCGTCTACAGAACGGGAGACCGTTGCGAGAGGTATTGATAGTGTCGTTTTTCCAATTTTGCTACACAACAATTTTTGGGATCTATTCTGCACATTTATTCGTACGATCGGGACATTTTGTGGCACCGTTCGTTGTGCATGCCTTCTGCAACCACATGGGATTCCCTGACTTCCAAGAGGTGCAAGCACAGCAGGATCGTAAAAAATATCTATTTATCGGTTTTTACGTGTTGGGCCTCATCGGTTGGGTTGCCCTTTTACCGACTCTAACATCGCCGAGTTGGTTTTCGAACGATTTGTTTTGGGCAACAGAGATGTAACGTTTATATATTAAGTCGTGCCATAACTTTATCGTCACAAATATCCTATTTGTCTGATTTCATGTTGTACTACGCTCATGTTCTGTGTCTAACGCTCCAATAGCTAGATTAATCGTGTCATATGAATGGTTCTAATTGTTTATGTTCTGATTCTAATTGTTTTCTAATGTACCCAACATTTTTGTAGATTCTGTTAAGAGTTATGTTCCATAAAGTGATTGCTTTGATGAGCGATTAACAAACCAACCTTATTCGTAAAATAGCGTATGACGTCAGCGAAAAAACGATTTTCCAGAGCACTTAATTCGAAGGCAAAATCTATTGGATAAAAATGGTCACCCTAGTGCCCTTTTCATTGTGCAAATAAAAAAATCGAGTCGCACGAGTTAATGTTGCTCCATAGTTTTTTGTTAATTTGTACGAAATAAATTGTAAGCAAAGATTAATGCATTAAAATATCTTCATTAAAGCAAAGAAAAAGTCGTTATTAATGGGAAGTGTCAATTATTTGTCATCCCACCCATGATTAAAAAAGCTAATTAGTTAGGTAAAATGCTATCTTCTACAACCAAAATTTTTTCACTGAGCCTTTAACCGGTTAGCCTTTTCAATAAGTATAATATTTATGTAATATAGCTAACTTAATGTTATGATTATTTCTATTCGCTCCTTAATAAAAAAATTTTGCGTAGTGGTTTATTGCGCATCGTTGCAACTCATCTTTAGCGATGACGCTAAATTTGACAGGCTTCATGTCAATTGTTGGTAAACACAGGCAATAGTGTGGTGCAATGTGTAATCATAGAGTGTGTAATAAAGTCTTAAAATGAACTCAAACACTGAAAATAACGAGGTTGATGGCGCTAAGCAAGCGCTTATGCTATCTCTGGGTGAAAACTGGACCATGTACTTATCGAACATGAAGCTTTGGTTCCGTAAAAAATACTCCAAGGAAGAATTTGATCTTGAGTGCCGGAAACTGTTTAGTCCTCATCAGTTGCATTTGCATAACCGCTTCTTGCTTGCAATGCTCAACAAAATCGATGCCGTTACCGTCCCTCAATCTACAGCTAACAATTTCGATGAAATGCAGATGGCTTCATCTTCTGGAGTGTATGGAAACGCTATTGACGGAACCAGTTACAATTGTCTCTCGTCCTTACAACAGCATGACGGGCGTAGCAACAAAAAACGGAAGCGCTCTTCAAAATCTCTGTCCGATCGTGCAACCTTTGATCCTATGTCCCCATACGAATACATCCCACGAGAACCGGCGGCACCGGATTATGAGTATGCCTCATCAACACAGTGTGGAATGGTTGGAGGTGCGACGTTGCCAACACTACGCTACGCTGCTCAGGAATTATTTCTTCCGGATAACGGACTCGTGCTTGGACGACTGCTTGTTGGAGCCTGGGAACATGGTCTGGCCAGTGCCGATGACGCTGCAGTGGAGCTTATAGTCACCTCGGTTCAGATTCTGCTGAAGAACATTCTTACTGCAGTTATAACTGCGCGTAAAAACTATCGAGTTACCGCGAAAGGCACCTTCTGCTATGATATGGGACATGAGTTAAAGCACCCGTTTGTGCGCAACACGGTTACCAAAAGCAAAATCGATGACGAACCAATGGAATTAGACAGAGAGATCATCTGCTACGTGAAAACGCCACCGACGGATTCTACGTTTTTGGCGAGTTGTGAACAATTGTCAGTTTAGTTTGGTGGAATGGTCAGCTTGGTATGAACGGATAAGTAATTTATACTTTTCTCTTTACAGGTATCCTACTGTAAGCCGGAAAATTAATGCATTGGAGCTTTACAGGGCGCTCGAGGATCGCAACCTCATTTCATCCCATTCGGTATATTCAATGAACATAGAACGAATTTCAAGCCAATTATCATAGATTTGTTAACTTCGTTTAGGGTTTTAGTTCTTGAATAAATGAACTTGAATTTCGATCTCAAGATATCATGGTAGATGATAAATTGGCAATATTGTGAACATCGTAAATTCATCATAATGGTTTACAGGTTTCAACCAGAAGGTTTTGAAAATTGTTTATTAAGACTGAAAAAATAACTTTTTTATAATGTCTGAAACATTATTTTTAGCCGTTTATTGCTGGCTTTTTCTAAAAAAGAAATAATTGGTTTCTTTTTCACTGGGATTTTCCCATTTGATTTACAAATTTGACATTTTCCAGTGTCTCATAGGGTTTGACACTCTTGAAGTAGTTCGCGGGAACAATGGCGATGCTCACACTTGTGCCGCATGCACGCCTTTAGTATTTCGTAGTTTGCCGAAAACGACGCACGTTGCCAAGAATCATCTCGTTATGTCTGGAAAAGGACAGAAAAATAGAAGCGAGCGAAAAGATTGGCAGTATCAGCTAGTACGTGAGTTAGCTGACGAAAAATATCATTTGAAAAGTTCGTGTAAATCAATTGTAATAAGGGATAGTTTTCCGAAGGCCCGCAATCATTTTCTGGTGCTTCCAAGAAAGGAAATCAACACACTGCATGAAGTACGTTTTCGAGTGTTTGCTTACGCCTTTGAGACGTGTTAAAGTACATCCGTCCCCTCATTTTAGTTAACACTCAGCGATATCGACTTATTGGAGGATATGTACCAGTTAGGACGGAGTGTGATAAAGGAAAAAGGGTTAGATGAAAGCCAGTTCAACTTCGGCTATCATTTGTACCCGCACATGAAACGACTACATTTGCACGTCATATCAAAGGACTATGATTCACCGTGTTTGAAGAGGCGACACCATTGGACAATTTTTAATTCCGAGATTTTCCAAACTCATGAAGGTGATTTAGTTGATTTTCCGAACTGTTTAATTTAGTTGAAGTAACTTCAAGTTATACTTATTATTTCTTTTATATAGCTGTTTTGAAAGAACTGAAGGAGAATGGAAGAATTCGACAACGATCCTACGCCTACGTACAGGCACTGCGTGAAGGTCCGTTGAACTGTAACTCTTGTTCTTTTACAACCGATGAGCTGAATTCTATGAAGGAACACATAACCATTCATTTGAATGATTAACGATGACGTGAGGTTCACTTCTTGTTTTTGTTACTTTATGTAAAGATTTGCTTTAGAACTTTAAAGCAAATTTAATTTTAGTAAAAAATCATTTTCAAGTTTTTGGAAAAAATAAGAATAATAGCACACACAACTTTGCAAAGAATAGGAGAGGAGAGCAGATGGTAACCATGATGGTTTACGATACACTTACTTAGCGATAATTTCGATGTGGACAAACGAGTTTGATTTGAATGCAACATTGTTAGAGTTAATTGTAAACAATCCGCCGGATCGTTTACCAAAAGAGTAGGAAACAATGTCTGACCAATGTTAACAAAGAGAATGGTAAAATAAACATACATAAGCAGAGCTGTGGATCGAACCGCACAAAAACTAACTAGTCGCAATCGCCGAGAAGCGTGATACTTGGAAACAGAGAAATCTCAACCCAGACCCGAAGGTAGCGTAGCTGACCGTCACTTGTTCGGTATCAATATCCTAACAATACCAAACCTAAATAGTAAATTGCGGTAGTTTGGTAGAAAGATTTGAAGAATTTACTAGAACAACTTTTTATTGTATTAAATGGCTTTTCCGAATTCCACATGTTCCTTGAGGTGCAATTTTAGATCCTTGAAGCTTTTCGGTGCATACGAACATTGGTTGCACACCAACGAGGTTTCCAGTAGTTTCATAATGTTGTGCTGGGACGTACGATCTATGCACCCCTTTTCTTGTAGTTTTTTTACCACATCTGTAACATTACATAAACGACATCCCTCAAAACCAAATGCATTATACGTAGGCTATATACTCACAGTCATGCTTGATGAAAAAGTTTGTATTGAATGCATTCCAATGATACCGATGCGAAAGACAGGGCGAATGGTAATCCTTCGAGATGACATGCAAATGCAAGCGTCTCATGGAAGGTTTCATGTGGTAGCCGTACTCAAACTGCTCATCTGGCAATCTACTCGTATTGGCAGCCCTTGAACCCAACTCGTACATGTCCTGCAAGAGGACAACATCCTCGGAGGATAGCTAAAATGATCAACACACACAACATAGTTTTAGAGCATTCATTACTGCTTATTTTCCTCATTTTAATACGTACATCATACACAGAATCTATGTCCTTCCATGGAATCACTAAAAAATGATATTGGGCCTTGGGGTATTTATCTTTAATAACTACCGCCAAATCAGACACGAACAACTGATTACGCGTGTTATTTATTGCATCGATCAGTCCATCGGACCAGGATGTGGGATTTGGAGTTCCTGCCATCCAAACAACATTTCCTGAAATAAATTTCCAAAAAGCTTTTAGATTGTTAAAACTGAATTGTTTTCCCATATGAGTCCAAATTATGAGCGAATTTTATGTTTACAAACATCTGTTGTGAAATTCGAAGATCAGACCAAATTGACAAATGTGATTGTTTACCTAGAACACCCATCATTATAAACATTCGTCAGAGGCTCTAGAGCAGCTGCTGCATTTATTTATCTATTAAATTGAATATTTTTTTAAATAACATTACTCATTTTTCAAAAAACAGATTTTTTTAGTTTGCCCATTCTCAGCTAAATAATATATTAAATTGTGGTAAAGTTTGAAATAAATTTCATTTTTGCTGAATTTCAAACATTATTTGAAAAAAAAACTAAAATAAAAAAACAATCATGTAATGTCAACTGAAAATGTGTTAATAAAAGAAATAATCTTTCATACGTCCTTGGAGTAGTCAAGTCAGCATCGTTAATAGTATTTAAATGACTGCGATACGGCCGTGCTGTGATTCAGTCGGAGAAACCTTAAAAAATTGGTAATTTTGGTTTATTTCAATCTCATGCAATACTTAAACATAGAACAAAACCGTTAACTATAAGCGAGCTCGTAGAAAGTTTTTATGGAAAACTGCGAATAGTAATTGCAAAACTGATCAAATATGAACTATAATAATTTATATGCATTATATCTACAATATAAGTTAATATACATTTTATGTATAAATTATGTGTTTTTATATTTGGGTGCCATATGCGTTAACCGTCTGTGCAGATTCCATCTAACTCTTGAACTACATCTTATCTACGAAGCGACGAGAGCTTCGGACCCAATTTTGTACTTTGGGTCAATCCATTCCTTGTTCTTTTTCTTTTCATCTTCTTTTTTCATGCTAGCGCCATCATCGTTGTCGTCGTCGTCGTCGTCGTCGTTTGTGTCCCATCGTGGTCGCGATTCGTTTCTAAAGCGGTATTAATTCAACTTCCATAACGATTATCTGAATTTCCGGAAACATTTTCCGTTGTGGTGACTTCAGTGCGAAAAAGTTACGGCTAAACCTTCTACAAAACCGAGTGCTCCGACTTTTTCCACGACACCCCAACAGTGGACGGGAGAAGATCGGGGCGGTTTAAAGGTATGTAAGGTGACGGACGAGAGGTGTCCTTCCTGGTAATGTCTTTACGAGTTAGAGTGGTTTCAAAGAACGATGTCAAACATGAAAATTAGAATCCCGAGTTTGATCATTAGAATCAAAAATGTACATGGTGCACTAACTGTACTACGTTGCAAATCAGCGCATGCAACAATGCTATGTAGAGTTCATAAATTGCCGTGGTCCTAGTCAAAAGGGTTCCGAAATTGATAAAACATGCCCATATATCATACCGAAAACCATCAAAATAGTTCCGTGCATCCAGGGGTCGTTGTTAACAAAGTGTGGATCATTCGTTATTATTTTGCGCTATGCCAATAACGATTGGTCGACGTCGTCGACGCAATTCGTTTCTTCATTTCACAGTGCGTGTTGCTTGCCAAAGAAAATCTTGCACTAACACTAACATTCCGTTGTCAAGTCGTGCCAGTAAGTTCGCGGATGAATGTTGCGATGTCTTTATTTTTATTGTAATACACCATGTCGGTCTGGCGAAAAAAATATGAATATATTCATTGTAAATTATCAGTCCATCGAACTGTCGACCACGGAAGAAGCGATTGGATCTTCAAAACAGTGACCTTTTTTACATCGCTCTATGCTCGTATAACACATAACCTCAGATTACTGTCACACGATTGCATTCGTTTTATTCATATTCCGTGTTTTCTTTCTTCTGTCATTTTAGGTTAGTCAAACGTCAAAACTTTTACCGTGCGGTTACGAAAGTTGTGATTAGAGGATTCTCTATCCCGAAGTGCATAAAAAGTCGAGTGTTCGCTGAAAACGTTAAAGAAATCTTTGTAAAAATCCACTTTCCATCACATCTTTCAAGCTTGTCCATGCGGTACTAGACTACTGAAACAGTTACACATGTATGTAACATTTACGGGTTGCCAGCTAGAGGTCTTTGTTTATTTTTAAGATACTGGAAAAACGCACATACTGTAGATAATACGGTGGTCAACAGGGACAAAATCGCTTGAACATGGACTCAACTTTGTTGGTAAGAGGATCATCACAGTGCAAGTTTCAAACAATGTGCAATAAGATATCCAGTAAAGTGCATAATCGATTGTTGGAAAGTTCTGTGAATGGTGCAACACATGCTGATTTGATTCTGTTGTTGGTTATTGTATCAATAATTGAAAAATGGATATTGAATGTGGGAAATTCACTTTCATAGCGATTTTCACCGCTCGCGGCGTTCTATTTTTAATACTTGCGTCGTTAAGCTATCCCAGATGTCAGAGATTATAAACTCAATGCAGAGTTCAGAAATGAAAAGACTGCATCAGCGTGTGTGTAGCTAGTTCCTCAAACAATCGGACGTTTGGCCATCATTGATTGGCGGAACGGAACCGTGTTTGTAAGCGGTAAAATATTTTGATATTCACGATACACCGGGGAACCTCACATATTCAGTATATACACACTTATTGAAGTTTGTAAGGTACAGTGTAGTGTAGTTAATAGCTTCCCGAGTTAAAATAGCAGCCATGCTTTTTAAACCTAACCATTTTCTTTTTCAAAAACTGAAATTATTCGTGACGTAATAATAGCAACAGTATAAATTTGCCATACTTGTTAAAATAACAAAAAAATGTCGTTATACCCAGATGTAGAACTGCGCGTGCCGTCATTTGTTGTCCAGCTGATTTGAACGAATCAAGCGGATGATATAAACGCTAGCATAATTTGTTTGTGTGCGTGCGAACTACGAAACGTCGTTCAAAAGCATGGCGGAGCTCGTATACAGCGCTCGGCTATCATCAAAGCAAAGTAGTGTGTTTTTGACAGCTCAAAGCTGGCTCTGTATAGGAAGTTTGATCCAACAGCAAGCGACATAATAATTTTTGATAAATATTGGTGCTAAATATTGGTATAGTGATTTTTTACGCTGAATCGCTTACCGTAAGTATACAGTCACGAGCTGCAGTTATTTTATTTGGGAAAATCATAGAAATGCATAGGAAATTTCAAACAGAAATTTCGTTAAGGGAATTTGTCGACGACAACGATGTTTATATTCATCATATTTAGAGATGGCCATACATAGCCTCGCGTTTGTGATTCTTACTCGTACACTAATATCACGTACACCAAAGATGATAATGTGCTTAGTCCTGCCTACCAAAAATATCTAACAATTTCTTTTAATACGTGGTCCATACGCGGTTCGAAATGTTTTGCGATGGCGTTTCTACGCATTAATTGTCTGACCCGGAAGCCAATAGGATAGCCAAAATTGTCTGAACGATGTTCATTAAATTTTCTATGACACGATTTCGGAATTGTGTTGATTGTCGTAGTGTAGTGATGACTTGCAGCAAATTTATCAAAACTACTGTAAAATGATGAATAGTCAAACCAATTTATACCCTTGTGGTATTCTTTATTCTTATGGTAAAAAACAACAGAAAAGAAAAAAAAACTAACGTGAGCTGTGATTTTGCATTTAGATTAATATTCGGGTGAGGGTGAACAGCTGTTTTCACAAAATATAAAGCAGTATAGTTCGTTGTAAAAGTTTAGACAACAAGTAAAAGTCCATAACATGCTCAATATATGTTGCACATAGATGATGTGTTGTGTAAACTCGGAAGAAAGTTATTACATTTTATTATTTCTGAAATTCTAATCCATTTTATAAGATTTGTATACGGCAAAACAAATTGTGTGAGACAATCCTCTAACATCACATAACGACAGAAAACTGTTCGATGGTATAAAATCGTGAATGTTTTCTGCAAATGATTTATGATTATTTAGTATCACGATAATTTTGTAGGATGTGCATATATTATCAGTAAATAAATTTTTTAAAAATGTTATCACATACAAATAGAACGTATATATGCGATTAAAAAGATATTAGTGCCATCTTCGGAGCGAGTAACTTGAAGTGTTTGATTCATTTTCGTCACCGGCTAAGTAAATAGAGAAAAACTGGCCTTACTCATTCTTGAAAACGAAGAATACATAGGATGTGTGTTCATAATATAGTGAAGTGTTTTTTTTATTGTTCAGTATTTTTTTTTATTGTTCAGTATTTTTGATAACCAATATATGTTCCGCTGTACGTATGTGATATGCTTCAAAGGAGAACAAAAGAAAAGGGATGAATGTTCGGCGGAGTATGTTACGCGATGAACGAGACAAAGGTTTTATGTTGGAGAGCATAAGAAAGCGGTGGAAGCAGCCGCGAGAGAATTCGAGCCGTATGATATAATTCAGAGAATTGAAGAAAAGGAGGGTCTCTGCATGTGATACGGGGTCGCGGCTGGGAACCATGAACCTTTCATGTGTGTAGCGTGTATGTATAGCATCGGAATGGGAGAGGAGAGAAAATGGGAAATCGATTGCGCAAATATACGAGCTAGGAAATGATGCTTGTGTGTATGTGTCTAACATCGTCGCATGCCCAGTTCTCGAAAACATACAAATCATATCTTGGAAATGTCGAAACGTTGGTCAATATTTGAAATAGATAATTAGTGATGGATAGTACTGCGCTCCTCTTCCGGACACATCGTGTTCTACTGGCAGAGTGCACAAATAAGAACGATACGAGTGACAAGAAAACCAACACTCTTATACGCACACATATGTTAATGTTGCTAGCCCGGCGTGTGTATTGGTGCGCGCTCGACCGGCGGCAAACCCGCGCGCACCACCACCCAGTGGGTTGTGAATCGGAGAAGAACCCCGCGGGACCGGTCGCTCCGTTAAACGCACCCGGTGACGTTGTGCCACATTTACCAGCTTTTCTTCTACGTGCTCCGTATCGTTGTGTGTGCATAAATCGTAGCCGTGTAGAGCGCCGACAAGCATTTACTCTCGGCGTTCAAGTGTGTATGCTGTTGCTGCTGTTGCTCTCTAGCTCGTATGAGACGGAGAGGCATTCGATTTCGCCCGTCGAAGGGCCCCTTGAGCGAGTTTTCCGAGGCACATTATAGTACCACGCGGAAGCACCTACGGCACGGTCGATCTGACATCTCAAACCCCCTGCGTATGGGAAGAATCCATCAGAATCAGTGTTTGACTCGAGATAACAAATTAAGCGGGTTCGAAGTGTAGTGTACGTGCAAACGTGATTAAACGTGACACAGACATGCTCTGCAAACGTAGCATTTATGAATCAACCAAACGGATCGAACTCGTGTGAGTCGTCCTTCTACGAATCTATTTTTTGTCTCATCTGAGCCGGACTTATTTTCACCGATATCGTGTTAGCTGCACTCAACTACCTTTCGGCGAACCGATCGACAGTAAATTGGAATACTTTTCAAACGAACTAAAAAAATCTACCCTGAGATCATAAGCAACGAACCGACGTACATGGTGCTTGTGATATTTTGGCCACGTTTTATCTACGACCCCTGAAACCGAGTGGTAGCGCGAGAGAAGCAGAAGAACGGAAGGTGAAATAGGCTTTCACACGAGTCTGCGAAAATCGTGGCTCGCCGCGTGGAGCCATGGTGGCGTGATACGAAATTGTGGTAGTAGTGAAAAGACACGCCTGAATGCGTTTTCCGGGGTGCGTTACTCTCTGGAGCGGACATCGGAAGAGGGGAAATTTCGGAAATCGCCTGATGCGTTGAGCTAACCTTACTCGAAGCGGAGCGAAAATCGGGAATAGCCGGTAGCAGTGACGTTCCGTGTCTGCATCTGCGCAGAACTCACAACCGGTCAACGAAGAAAACGTGCGTTAGTGCAATTACCCAAAGCCCTTAACACTGGCGTTGAAAGAGGCGAAACCCTTTTTAATCACATCTATCGGAAGGAATTAGAAAGCACAAATCACTACCACCTCCATTGAACCCATCGAGAGTCGTCCACTAGAAAACCCATCTTACCATTATGGGCTACGATGACATTTTACCCCATCTTGGCGGTTTTGGACGGTATCAACGGCGAATCTACGTGTTGCTATGTTTACCAGCGATTTCTTGTGCATTCCACAAGTTGGCAGGCGTGTTTCTGCTTGCTACACCGGACTACCGATGCCGGCTACCGTTCGAGCTGGAGAATGCATCGTACCCGTTGTCGGACGAACAGTTCTCCATGGCCTACCCGATCGATACGCTGACGGAAAAGTATTCCACATGCAACTACATCGATGCGAACTATACGGACGCGTACTGGACCGGCGGAACACCGGCGGCCGGCGTGCGACCCTGTGACCATTGGGTGTACGATCGCAGCAAGTTCGAGAGCAGTACCGTGACCGAGTGGGATATGGTATGTGATCGCAACTGGCTCCGCGCGTCAGCCGATTCGTTGTTTATGGTGGGCGTGATGTTGGGCAGCATCGGGTTCGGCTACTTGTCCGACAAGTACGGTCGGAAACCGATCTTCTTTGCGTCGTTGGTGTTGCAGGTGATATTTGGCGTGTTGGCCGGTGTTGCACCCGAGTTCTTAACGTACACACTGGCCCGCATGGTGGTGGGCGCCACCACGTCCGGTGTATTTCTGGTGGCGTATGTGATCGCGATGGAAATGGTAGGACCGAGCGATCGCCTTTACGCCGGTGTTGTCTGCATGATGTTCTTCTCCGTTGGGTACATGCTGACGGCCGCGTTCGCCTACTTCATCCACGGTTGGCGAATGCTGCAGATCGCGCTAACGCTGCCCGGCATACTGTTCCTGTGCTATTGGTGGTTCGTGCCAGAATCGGCCCGCTGGCTGCTGTCGAATGGCCGACCAACGGAGGCAATTAGTTTGATTGAGAAAGCCGCCCGCAGTAACAAGTTGACTGTGCCGCAAGATGCCCTGGACAAGCTGCTGGAGGAGGACAAGGTACAACAGCAGGACGATACGAACGAGCCGAAACCGTCGCTGCTGGATATATTCAAGTATCCCAACTTGCGTCGGAAGGCGATGCTCATCTTTTTCGACTGGTTTGTGAACAGTCTCACCTACTACGGGCTGTCCTGGAACACGAACAATCTCGGCGGTAATCCATTGCTGAACTTCGTCATCAGTGGTGCGGTAGAGATTCCTGCCTATTCGTTTCTGTTGGTAACACTCAACCGCTGGGGACGACGGACAATCCTGTGTGGATGTATGATCTTGGCCGGTACGATGCTTCTGGCAACGATGGCCGTACCGGCGTCACAACAGTGGATGATCGTGGTGCTTGCCATGCTCGGCAAGATGGCCATCACGTCCAGTTACGGGACGGTTTACGTGTTCTCGGCCGAACAGTTCCCGACGGTGATCCGTAACGTAGCGCTCGGTGCGTCTTCTACAAGCGCTCGTATCGGTGGCATTCTGGCACCGTACTTCAATTTGCTCGGTGACTACTGGCAACCGCTGCCGTTGCTCATCTTCGGTGCGCTCGCCTTTATCGGCGGTGTGTTGTCGTTGCTGCTACCGGAAACGCACAACCAAAAACTGCCGGAAACGATAGCGGATGGCGAGAACTTTGGCAAGCAGAAAACGATCCCCGGTGGCAGTAATGGTGGTTCCTGTGGTGGTGGTGGAAACGATCGTGACGTTGAGCGCCACGCCGAGGAGATGCAGGTGCTGAGTAAACCGGAAGCGACGGCTGATACCGAAGAGGGCAGGACTGCGAATGGACCGAGTGCGGGAGAAGGGAAAGAAAAGTATTAATGTTTCACTAGAGTGACTAGGAGGTTAAAAATCATCGGGAAATCCCATAAAACAATGGGACATGCAACAAGGAACTTTCAATGGAGGTGACATAGGGCATACAGAATCTTAAAAATCCATAGATTGCCTAGAGTAGCTTTACCGATAAAATGCAGTTTTGATATAAGTAATGTACGACAAGTAGTACTGGTAGCATGATATGGTAGAACAAATGATTAGTTAGCAATCAACAATAAACAAACAGTTCTAAATTGTTTTGCGTTATTTGGACGCACAAAAACGCTACCAAACGAATAAGACCACGATATCAGCATAAAGAAGCGGTTTTGGGATTGTACAATGCTTTTGTTTAGCTGCAACAGCAGATCGTACGATCGTATGATTCTTCTTTCGCACGCTTCATAAGGTCCGTTTTCCCACAGGACGAATACGACGTTGAAGGGACTTATTATTCATCCTTCCTGCGGTGCGATCTTCGCAAAAGGCAGCGGGAGGTTCTCCATGAACATGTTTTACAGCTTTTTCAGGCTCCATAATTCATAATTAGGGGAAGAGGGATGTCGATAATGCTTTTCTACCTTCAAAGGTCTGCAACTACCACAAAGATGGTAATGGCGTTATTCAGCTTTTTTGCAGAAAATTTCTTCCTGCTGTTTCTTTTTTCTTCCTGTGCTTGTGTCAGAAAGAGTTAACTATAATTTTGCATAAGACAGTTTGAGAATGCCAGATGCAAATGCAAATGCAATGTAATCAGTAGGTTCTCGTGATTTATTTATTTTTTCTTTGAAAATTACCTAAATCTTTTAAAAATATGGGCATTTTTTCTCATTTCAAGAGATTATCTTGGATGTCTTTGACACGTTTGTTCTTCGTTAACTTTTATGCAGTTTGTGCATCTGGATAATAATTATAAAATTTGAATTATGTGACGACCTTATTCATATTACTTAGAATGTTTGGAATAAACTGTTTAAGTTTAAGTATTTGTATTTCAGCCATAGATCCAGTAATAGCAGGGATTTGGTGCTTATCAGCAGCTTTTTTAACGATTCTATCAGTGAATATTGAGTGAATGTTCTATTATTGTTTTCCTTCTCAAGAACGAGATTGCTTATCGGTTAGGGCAACGCATGTACAAGTTGTGCCCTTCAAACACATTTCCGATGATTGTAACTGCTGCTTCATAGGCACTTGCTTCCAGCGTTGTTAAACCACTTTCATTTGATTGAAGCACATTATTGAAATATGTGATCTTACCTTAACACGAAGATGTGGCCTATATATTTGTTTTTCTTACGCTTGACTGATTGTGTGTAGTGGAAGGTGGCATTTTTTTCACGTGACTGACGCCACCATGTGTCTCGTTGACATAATTCGTGAGAACTATTTTTGTACACCGACCGATGAGATGTGTGTATTTGCGTATACATGTGTTGGGAGCAAATGCTTGAGTGAGACTCAGCGCGTTACTTAGCCATAGGAATTGGTCTTAAATTGTGTGAAATACTGATTCATACTCAGTTAAATTTTCCTTCATCAGTGCAATGTCTTCGGACAAAGTCAGTGTTAGAAGACAAAGCATATCTTTCTTTTGATTTGCCTTCAACAGAACATTAGCAGGATCTTTTTGATTTGTTCGCAGAGTGACAGGAAATAAATGGGTTTCCTGACAAACAGCATGACAAAGGCATTTTAAAAAAACTATTATACCATTTTTTGTTCTACCATAGCTGTTAAGTAAATAAGCCAACAAAATTGGAGGGTACAGTAGCGCAGATTAGTATGAGCGCTTACAAATGGAACTCAGAAAAAAACATTCCATAATCATAATGAAATAGATTAAGTAGCATTTAAACGATCTATTCATAGTGAAGACACTTTTGATCATATTATGTGAAACTCATGTAGCCAGTTCGAACAGCAGGATCCAATGATTTTTAATGGTTATTTTGTTTACACCAGCAAAACCATTGTTTCGAAGTAACAACGTCTCTCAGGAAAATTCTGCTAGTATTTCTAATAACGAATTTATCGCGAAATTGTCAAGTACTTTTAATTCACGCGTCAAACACTCAATCATTACGAGAAGTATATGCACCAAAGGTGCGATAAGGCGCCTCATTATTCGTATCAGGTATTGGCAACAGCTTCCTGAAGATACTGTTTGGCCATGACAACACAGCAAGCATACATTTGAACATTGATAAAACAAAAATCATACACTTCTCTTATTATTAGTTATTTGTTTGCTTAATAAGTATTTGTAATAAATTTAGTCCCATGTACTGTAATCAAACAAACAAAACGAATTAAGAAAATCTGTACTTATGTTTGGACGACAAGAATATTAGCTGGTTCCCAGGCCATATGTAAGCTAGCAAACTCATACTACTTTAATAAATATAAATACTGACCAAAATATACATGTGCATAAATATATGTCAAAATCAAGCATTTTCATTACATTGCGTAGCGATTTAACGTTGGTTAAACCACACTGGAATAATAGCACTCTGAGCGGTTATTGCCATAAATGTTTTTCAAACAATTGATCTCGTTGATGAAGAAAATCTCACGCTGGCGGGTCAGTTGTTTCGTAGTGTGCATTTTTCTCTTGGATCACGATCACGCGATCGTACGTTGATGTTTACAATTGCAATCAATTGATCGATTGTGGCGCAGCGCGAAAGAAAATTAGTTGGGGTGGGGGTACACTTTTTCGTCATCTCGAGGCTAATGTACAGCTATTGAATTGACTTCGGTTCAACTTTGTTTGGCCTGCGTATTTCGTACGGCTTTCTACTGATATCGAAACGAATTATCTCTATGCTGGAAGTAGAACATCATCCGATACGCTACAGTAGCGTTATGGCTGCTTATTGAGAAACTAGGTTTTTTAATCGATATAAATTGACGATGCCATTATGAATACATGTTCTGTTTTTCCTTTTCTTTCTTTCCCATTTCGTGTAACACTTCCATATGGATGCATACGTATGAATGTTCTGATGATCAATGGCTTTCTACAATCAAAATGGTAGCTGTGGCGGAAGAGTGCGTTCTCACCGGGAAGCAGGAGTAGTTGAAGCGCTTCTGTATACAAAAATCTCCTAGCTCGCCGCCAGCCCTGAGAGTGACCGTGACGCAAAGAACGCAACGCGTCGAACGGACCGTTCGCTAGCTAACCAAGAACAAGGAGTTTGGTGTGGCGTAAAGGGTAGTTAATCAAAAGGGTTCCGCTCCGCTAGTAGGCGATCCTGGTCAGTTCTGAAGCCCGTCGTGCCGGTATGGGTGACGCAATCAACTTTGGGCCCGCCTGGTTGCGCAAGGTGGCGTCCGATAGTAACTCCACCAGTAACCATCACAACACGAACAGCAGCAGTAACCACCACAGCAGTCATACGATGCTGAACAGCAATAGCAGTAGCAGTAGCACCAACGCCAACAATGCTGGTGGCGGTGGTGGTGTCGGATTGCATCATCAGCATCATTCGCAGCAACACTCGCAACCGCCGTCGTCGTCGCATTCGTCGTCGAACCACTCGCATAGTCTGTCGCATAGCAGCAGCGGCAGCGCTATTGCGGGTGGTAACGGTAGCGGCGGCGGTGTCGGTGGTGGTGTCGGTGCCGGTACCGGTGGCTATTCTAATAGCTCGGCTAGCGGCGGAGGTAGCAATGCTGCGAACAACGGTGGAACCACTGCTGCCGCTGCGGTTCGTTATCCGTTGGCCGAGTTTCGGTACGGACGGGAGGAAATGCTGGCCCTGTTCGACGGGAGAACGCTCAAGACGCCGGAGATATTGGTGAATTATAAGCATTTGTTCGTGGACAAGCCGCAGCAACCGCTTGCACTGACGCCTTGCCCGGAGGAAGAGCTGACCGCCGAACCGGATACAAGGGTAAGAGGCCAAAGCTACGCTGTGGGAAGCCACTGTGTGTGTTTACATTTTTTGACTTTCGTGCTACCGTTGCAGCGCATTTGGCAATCGAGAAGCATTTCGCTCGGGATTCCTGGTCGTGGTGCTCGTGGTGGTTCGGTTGATCGTGGTCGCGGCCGTGGGCGTGGCATTTACACCAGCTACCAACGCTCGTCCTCTTTCTACGAAGATGAATCCAGGGGCGTAGGAAGGGTAAGCAAAGTCTTACGCGAATCAACATGCGCCGCATGGTTCCGGAACCAACCGGTGTTCACTTTTAGTATACCTGATGCTTTATCTTTCCACAGGGCGAACGACCGTGGCTGGAGCGTAACGGAACCGGTGGTAGTGGAATGGGAGGAATCGGTGGAATCGGAGGCGACGTCGAGTGGAACAATTCGTCCTCGAGCCCACGGAAGGAGTACGGAACGCGTATTCGGACTAGTGGCGGAGGCATGGAAAGCTGGCGTCGGTCCCGCGCGGACGATGAAAACACCGGCAGTGCCACAAGCAACGGAATTGGTGATTGGCGAACCGGTGGCGGGTCCGGTGGTATTACGAGCGTGATGCGTGAAAAATGGGGCCGATCGACGAGCTGGCGTGACGAGGACAATTCCACCCACCATGGCCTGGAACGTGGGCTAAACAGTAGTGGTGGGGAGCGCATGATTCCCACATACAAATCGCGTCTCTCGTCCGGTAGCGGGCTCGGTGGCGGGGGGGATCTTCATTCCGGTGGTCACTCAATGGGTGGTGTAGGTGGCATGCGACGCCCGAACTGGGACACGGATGAGCTGCCGGAATGGGCGACGGAGAATCCGTCCGATTTCGGTGGCAGCTTCGACGCGACCGGTGCGTTCCATGATTCCGATAATGACGGTGAGAGTAGCAGTGGTACCACCAATCGCTACGGCAATACTGGCGAAACAAACGGTGCGGAAAACGGAAGCCACGGTAAGGCAAACCGTGCAAAGGATGATAAGCGATCGAAGGAGGCTCGAAGCCGTGAAGAAGACGTTGACGAACTCGGTGGTGATGAACACCATCGCGATGATGGTCGGGAGGAACCAGCAGACAAAAATAGAAGCGATAGTTCTGCGACTGTAGTAACAATCACAGCGACCAAGGGTAGAGAAACGGGTAAAGTGGTAAATAACGTCGGGAGTGGCAGCAGCGAAGCCGACGAAACAACGTTGGCGAATGATGAAGGGAAGGAATGTGATGGTTACGAAGATAACCAGCAATCAAGTGCCAACGAATCGCAACAACAGCAACACCAGAAGCACCAGCGCCCGGAAAAGGAAAGGAATCATTTGACTGACTCATCTGTTGAGGCAGTATCTCAACACGACGGTTCGGTAACCGGTACGTCGAGTATTACGAAGAAGGGAGGTATATCTTCTTCGCGGGAATCAATCGAATCTTCCGTTTCGTCATCGATCAGTGGAACGGCGGTGGTGGCGGGTGCCCCTGCTCAAGAAGCTGACATTCGGCAGAATTCTCCATCGTGGCAGAAGAGTAGCGAGGCTACAGTTGCATCATCTACAACAGAAGACGCCACCCCTATTGTGGATCAGGAAACTGGCAAAGAAAGTGAACCGAATGAAGGTCAAAACCGGCCCTCTCAGCATAGACAGCAGCAGGGGCAGCAATTGAATGACTCAAGAGAAGTGCCGAAAAAATCGTCGTCTAGCACAAGCGTAGATCGCATGCAGGAAGTAGCGGATGATATGGTTGCTCAGTTGATCATGGATGATGAATTTTTGGCGACCGATGGAGATCCTTCCGTCATCTCTTCCATTGCTGCCGGTGTCAGAGGTGTGCCTGGTGCCACTGGTGCTGGAAATCTCGGCAAGTCGCCGGTTTTCGGCATGCCATCAGCGGCAGGTGGTGCCAGCGGGGCAGGAGCACCGGCAATGCCGGGTACCACCGGATTACCCATGAATATGGTACTACCGAAAGCTCTTCAACCGATGCAACAACTCTTCGGCAATGGAAACATATCGCGCACCAACCCCCTGCTGCTGGCCGATCCTATTGCCGCTAATCGGGCTGCCGTGGCGGCTGCCACCGGTGTTAATCCGATGGCCGCACATCTGCATCATCTAATAGGGCCGCCGGCGCCACCACCCGGTTCGGAGCATTGGTTCTATCGTGATCCGCAAGGTAAGGTCCAGGGACCGTTCCAGCCATCGGAAATGACGGAATGGTACCGTGCCGGATACTTTGACGAATCGCTGTCGGTGCGGCGTGGATGTGATGAAGTATACAACACTCTTGGCACACTGGTTGCCCTATGCGGTGGCATCCCATTCATAAATGCTTTGAATTTACCACCGTTCAAAGCTGATACGGGATCCACTGGGGCAAAGCATTCTCCTCAGCAGCAACAGCATACTACACCTCCCAATGCTCAAGGGAGCTCGCAAAAACAAACTGCCTCCGGGGCTAATAGTAATGCTGTGTTATCTTCGCCAACCCAGCAACAGCAGTCGTCCGGACAAGGAGCAACGTCCATGCCAGGGCAACAGCAGCAACCTTTACACCCGGGAGGTGCTGCTGGAAGTGTCGGTCCAGCTGGTCCCTCAAACGTACCTGGTGGTATGCCCAGTTTGCATGTATTACGCCAGCAGAATATCGTGCTGCAGAAACTGCAAAGTTCGGAAGGGTGGCATTTATTGTCGCCCGATCAACAAAACCTCATCATTACGCAGCATATGAGCCAGTTGTTGAATTCGGAAGTGGCCGGTATAGGTATGATGTCACCATCATCAGCCCTTCCTGGCCCGGGTGGTGTGGCTGGTTCCAGCAATCAGCCGCACCATCAACAACAGCAACCGCCGGGTGGTAGCATTTTTGGTAGTGGCGGTGCTTCAGCCGGTTTGCAGTCGAACCAAGAATCACTTGTTAACCTTAAGCTGCGAGAAATGCAGCAACAGCAAGGCCAACCACTTACACCGCAGCAGCAACAACAGCTGCCGGCGCATCTTATGATGGAGCAGCTGCAGAAATCAGTTGTGGGCAATCATGGAAACAGCGCGTTTTTGAAACTTCATTTGCCAGACTTCAACCAATCTGCGCAGGTAACCGGAGCGAGACCGATGTTAGGTAAGTGGTGTTGGTTGATATGTTATGGAAGAAAACTTGAGTATTTCGATTAATGTTTTATTTCTACTACTTTCGTTTCAGGCAATTTGAACGTCGATCCGTCCACCGCAGCAGCCGCAGCAGCCGCAGCTGCTGCTGCGGGACACGATCCCCTAGGTCAGTTGATGCACGGTATTGGGTTTAACCATCAGGCGGCAGGTCCACTAGGGCCAAATAATCTGTTACTCAATCGTGGCGGTTTGCTGGGGGCTACTGGTGCTGGTGGTCCACCACAGCAGCCACAGCCACCATCAGCGCAACCGCACATTCCGTCTGGAAAACCCAGTGCAGAAGATCCTATTCAATCGCTGTTTATGCAACTGTCGCTACATAAGAATCAGCAAGGACCGATTCCCGCACATCAACAGCCGGGAAAATCCTCCACCGAAATGATGGGTGGTACGCCAGGCTGGTTGCAAGCTGCTGCAGGACAAGCGCAGCCTCCAAACGCTGCCGGTGCTGGTGGGCTGCCCGGATTAGTGCCACGCGGTCCTATGGTTGGGCCAGGGTCCAACTGGGGGGAAATACCACCATCGACGAGTGCCTCTTTTGCATCCCTAATGCAGCAGCAACAACAGCACCCTCATCTAGCGCTAGCTGGACATCATCACCATCCTTTGCTATTAGGAGGTAGTGGTCCGTCAAATGAACCTCAAGCACCATCGGTAGTTTCTTTGTTCAAACATCATCAACAAGCAGAGAAGCAACAGCAAATGGAAAAAGAACAACAGCAGCAGCATCAACATTTGCAACAACAGCAATTACAGCATATCCATCAAGAAAATGTGCTTGTCCAGCAAAAACAGCAACAGCAGCTGCAACAATCACAGCATCCTCAAGAAAATCAGCAGCAGCAGACGCAGCAAATGCAGCAACAACAAATGCATCAATTACAACAACAAGAGCATCTGCAACAACAACAGCAACATCAGCAGCAGCAACATCAGCAGCAGCAACATCAGCACCACCAGCAGCAACATCAGCAGCAGCAACAACAGCAGCAGCAACAGCAGCAGCAGCAGCAGCAGCAGCAGCAGCAGCAGCAGCAGCAGCAGCAGCAGCAGCAGCAGCAGCAGCAACAACAACAGCAACAGCAGCAACAGCAGCAACAACAGCAGCAACAACAGCAACAGCAGCAACAGCAGCAACACCAACAGCAGCAGCATCATCAACAACTCTTGCAGCAGCAATCACAACAACAACAACAACCACAACCACAACAGCAACAACAACAACCACAGCTGCAGCAGCAACAACAAAAACATGTAAAGGATATTCATAAAAAGGAAAGCACTGCCATGGACTTGTCAACACCGCAACAGGCTAATAATGCTAAAAAACAAACCAGTAAACACCAGCAGCAGCAACAACAATCGAATCATCATGTTGATGCATCAGAGGAAAAGTCAGCCGCTGGAACGGGTGTTTCGACGCAACAACAGAATCAAAAATCGAAAAAGCAACAAAAAACCAACAATAATCTCGGTTCGGGTGGTGGCAACAATAGCAACGGACAGGTGACACTAACGAGCGAGGAGGAAAGCGAATTCATCACGGTCAAGAAAGAGATGGAGGAAAAGAAGCGCCAGAAAGAGCTAAAGAAGCAGCAGCAGGAAGAGCAGAAGCGTAAGGTTGCGGAAGAGAAAAAGCTCCAAGAGGAGCAGGAGGCACAGAAACGAGCGAAACTGTTGGAATCGCAACGCCGTGAAGCGATTAAAATACAAGAGCAGCAGCAACAGCAGCAACAACAGCAACAACGTACTGCCGCTCGGGCAGTCCCAGCACCTTGGTCCGGTGCAATGGCGGAAATCGCCAATAGCAAGCTAAGCTTGACGGAGATTCAAAAAACTGAACGTGCGCTACTAGCACGCCGAGAGAACAGCATGCGAGAGCAGCAAGAGCAGCAACAACTGCTGGAAATGCAAACACAGCTGGTTGACGGTCGGTTAAAGTGGAATGCACAGAATTTGCTGCCGGCGAAGGTGAAACCGTTGGCAGAAATTCAGGCAGAGGAAGCTGCAGCAGCCGAGCGTGCCAGGGAAAAAAATGCTAATGCATCCGGACTGACCGTAGCGGCGGTTGCGGCGCAGGGCAGTGCTAAGAGTACAAAGAAGGAGGAAAATTTGGCCAGCCTGCTTGGCGGTGGAGGTGGTGGTATGGGTTCGGCAGTTTGGCAGGTTCGTGGTAGTAGCAGTAGCACCACCACGAACATGCTGTACTTCAATTCAACTAAAGCTTGGACCGGTGACGGTATCGGTGATGCTAGCCATATGCTGGGCGGAGGAATCGGTGGTAGTTCTGGACTGGGTGTCAGTTCCGGGGGCTTTTGGGAAGAACCAACCCAACCCACCGTCGTTACTGCTGCCTCCATTGTTGCAGCCTCCGGTAAGGGTACTGGTAACAATACCGCACGCAAGCAGGCGTCAGCAAATGCCACCACAAACTCTGTGGGTGGTGCTGGCGGTAAGCAGCAGCAGCAGCAGCAGCAACTGCTGAGCAAAAGCAAAACTTTGGGAAGCATTTCTACGAGCTCTTCTTCGACTGTGGCCGCTGCCAAGCAGCAAAAACAGCAGCAGCAGCAACAGCAAGCCTCAGCAAAAGGAAGTGGCTCCTCTAACACCGGTAAGTCCGGTGGTAAGAATGGAACAGCCACTGGAAAGGACGATCGGAAGCATGCAAAAGAGGAAACCAATGAATTTACTGACTGGTGTACCCGCGCTCTGAGTTCATTGAATAGCAATGTCGACAGTAAGTATCGATAAAGCGCTTCTGTAATAATTTTCCCCAATATTATGTTGTTATGTTGTTATGTTGTTTTAGTTCCAACATTCGTCGGATTTCTACAGGACATCGAATCACCGTTCGAGGTGAAGGATTATATCCGTTTATATTTAGGTATGACTGA
The DNA here is from genome assembly GCA_000473445.2 of Anopheles farauti. Taxonomy (NCBI): domain Eukaryota; kingdom Metazoa; phylum Arthropoda; class Insecta; order Diptera; family Culicidae; genus Anopheles; species Anopheles farauti. The sequence continues at coordinate 2,340,409 of KI915046.1, forward strand.
CTAATGCACCCAACCGCTACTTTGCTACAGTGAAAAAATTATGTGGATTTTTTGTTTGCAATTCCAGGAGAAACTAAAGAGAGTTCGGAATTTGCGAAGCAGTTCCTTGAGAGACGCTCAAAGTACAAAAATCAGCAGCGCCAAAAGAATGCCCACATTGATGATATGTGCAAACCGGCACCAGCTATAAATCCTTCGTCGAATGATTTCCAAGAAATCAAGGTGAGCATGTAAGACAAAATAATGTAAGGGCATTGGGGGCGTGGTGTTGGTACTACCATTGATGATTTTGGGGGATAACAAAAATTTAAGACACAGTTTTTTTCGGTACCACGCCGGCGTCGATTTTTTTAGACTTATAAAACAAGGAAATGTTGAGTCTATTGGTCCGCGGTCTGTTCGGTTTAGAATTATTTATCTCAAATTATCCTGTATACATTTTAACGTTATAGCAATTGGTACACAAGTACCTAGTGTTAAACATTTCATAACAACATAAATTAGCATTATCAAATATAAAATTTATATTACCTAGTTATTGGAATAGAATCACTTGACTAAATTTGGTTCATGTATTTTTGGTTCTGTTTCAGGGTAAAGCTAAGAAAATTAAGAAAAATAAAATGATGAAGCTTGACAGCCGAATCTTAGGCTTCTCCGTAACGGCTGCACCGGATCGACTGAACGTTGGTGAACGAGACTATGGCGATAATGTGTAAAAGATGGCTGAAATCAACAAAAAACAACCGTTGCGTGTGTGTGCGTGAGAATGTGGTTGATTGAGTGGATGGGAGTAATAATGTTGTAAATCAAAACTATACTAAAGACAATAGGCGCAGCATGGAACAGAAGTTTTCGGAAGAAAACAGACAAAGTGTTGTGGGTTGATCGATTTTCTGATTATTTGTTGACACGATTTTCTAAAGAACCTTTTACATCCAGCTTGTTGTAACGGAAGATCTCTGTTGTTTCGGTTGCATCATCTTCTAAGCGACACTTGCTCACTGTGCGAAACAAAAGGAAAGCAAAGTTATTCATGGATCATCCGACGCGTTCAACAAGTACAGAAATTAATGGAATAACACCTCCAGATAAAATACACAGACACACGAGAGCATTATTCTAATTTCTACATATGCTGCCGCCGCTAAAAGTTTGTTGTTTACTTAGCCCGACCTTGTTGGCATCAGGCGCTCTGATCTACTGTGTGCATTGCTTTGACTGAACGTTACTTCGACTGATCCCTGTTTTATTTTGCTTACCGTAAAAATCAGTCACGTTGAGCTTTCATTTAGCTCTTTAGTGTTTATTTTACACGATTGTTACATACATAAATCAATCACTATACATTTTCCGTGATGATTAGGAAAGTGGTTTGATAATTGAAGCTCGAACGCATTCAGATGTGTGCATTGATTTATGGTTAATATAACAATCTCGCTCGCTAAGGCTAAGGCAATTTTAAGGCAGCTTTTTTCTACTAACACAATTTTTTACTATTTTTTCTACTCTCTCTTCTCCTCTCTGTTTATTTCTCGTGGACATTTATGCTTCGAAAAGTGAGCTTCAAAATCGTTCCCAATAGTAACTGCTGCGACTGTCTTTCCAAATACCGCATTAAACCTTAATGTTGTTCTATGTTCTATCTTTCAGCAACAAGAACTATTATTTCCAATCTGTAAATCGACAGTCAAGGTGATATGAAGAAATTATACCTTTGAAAAACCGCTTCAAAGCTAGTGAACTTACATGAATATGTATTTCCCACTTTTGCAAAAATAGTAGCGAGTGTTGCCAAGGCTAAAGAAGTTAGTTTTATTGTGTTATAAATTCATTTTCAAGGACACTATGCATGTGACGTTTTTTTTCGTACAAATGATCACTTGGTCTTATCAATCCGATCATCACTAAAGATAAAACCTGTTGCTTGAACAAGCTATATAACTGCGGTAGAAAATAGTTGTATGATTCAGCTTTTAATATAGCAACAACTTGTGTTTTTAAATGATTTATGAAAAAAATGGTGTGCCCCTACAATATGCGTTTTTTTCACTTTTTTAAAAACACGGCCTTAACAACAGCCGAATCATATAACCAATACAATGACTTGGTTAAAAAACTGATAACCACTTACATGTACACACACTGCCACATGTTCGGATATGTTAGCGTCGCACGTATCAACATTAGTCTCGCTTTCTAAGATAAAAAGCGGAGGATAAATTTACGCAAGGACAAAGATAACGATGCATTGAGCAGAATCCACAATACACAGTGCTTCCATCACAAAAAGCTGTTAATAACTGGAAGAGCTGGTTGAATTAGTGTTGTCGGTGTTCACACCACGATAGAGGAGAACTATGATGGAATATTGCCTGATTTACAACCATGTTGACATAACTAAAGAGAAGTGCAAGTGTAGGGATGAAGATAAATCCTTGTGAGTAGATTTTCATTTAAAAAAGCTAGTACAGAGCTGTCATGATTGTAACATCCTAGGGACTGAACTATTACAACAAACTTGGGCTTGAAAAGCAAGGGCGCGCTAGGATGATCCTTTGTTTTGATATATCAGACACACATTATGCATGATTCTCTGTTGACCATCATTGAATACCCATTGAAGATGCCTATCGGTTTTGCTTTTTCACGGCCGAACTCAACAATCGAACTACAGGCATGATTCGTATGGCTAGAATAGTGGACACACAGCGAGTATTGATGCATACTGGTTCTCGGAGGTGATATGTTGCAGGTGTCGAAAGAACACGTGTTCCGCCTCTTTTTATTGATTTTCTTTACTCTCATATGTTATTGTACCATGGATTGACGATGTAAGGTGAAGAGACAACGGTTGTCTTCAAGATAAAAAGTACTATAGGCGTTTACGTTTGTTTCATTTCCCAAAATTGTATATAAATTCCCAGTTGCGAAATAAAGAAAAGGACTACGTATCAACGTCGTTTCAAACTACTCAATGAAAAGAAGTTATTTATCTGTTTAAACTAGCATAAGCTGTGATATCACACCTTAACAAACAAATAAACGGTAATGTTACGTAAAAGGTCGTATTACAGACTTGGGACGATGTGTTCGCTCTATATGTAAGTAATTTCATGTTGTCATGTGGCTAAAGCAAAGTATTCGTTTTTAGTAGTATAAAGACTAATGTGTAACTTTGCCGCTAAAATATATTGATGCGTTCAGCCAAATGGAGCACATTTGATTAAAATTGTGCCAGTTTATTAAATTTTTCTTCTTTGCTTCATTTGTTAATTATTATCAGTTGACTTCATGATCCATCGATACAGATCGTTATGATACAAGAATTTACATTTTAGAATGTGCATGCTTTAAAGCGAAATGTCTAAAGATTTTCTTTAACATTTAAATTCCAAAAATTATTTTCTCATGCCAAAATAATAGCATAATGATGAAAAGTATACTTTTACTTTTACTATAGTCTACTATAGTAAAACGATTTGCAATAAAATTGTCAATTGAACAGTATCCCTAACCGTCATACTCCGGCTGTCAAGTTTACGAGACGTACTGACCTGCCAAGTCTGACAAATGGGGCATGTGATGTTGACAGTTCACCTTCTTCAAGTCACCTAAGTTTAATTGACGGTGGTGCGCCTTCAAACGTTCCTTTCCTTCGCACGAGGAAAAAGATGATAATTTACGATTTATTGGTTTTGTTTTTCGTAGCAACTTTTGCGTATGATAGAACGGTCTGAATAGCGCTAAAACCGTTAGGTTAAAGCTCAATCCGTCTTTGCACGTGCAACAGTTGAAGTTTACCGTACAATAACACCCGGTGCAGCATACTTTTGAAGGTGCCAGCATCAAACTCTCGGCAAACCCATTTGCTTCACTGAGCACACTTCCCGATTCATTATCACTGCGTGACTTGCAAGCGAGTGTAAAGCATGTTCAGGTGCATAGTACTGTGTAGTGTTTAGTGTCTGGTTTGCTTTTTATTTTACCAACATTTTATAAATATATAAGATTCCGAACGCAGCAGTACCCGGGGTGCGATAACGACCCCGTCAGTGTTTTCTTCAAGCTGCGTGCCAATTAGGACCAAAGTGCAATATGATGTGTAGAGACGTAAACAGTAGCTAACATTCGTCGATGGACAGTATATACAGAAGTGTTGGTGGGTTTGTACAAGCAGACAAATTAGAAGCGAACTTTCCCAGCAAAGAAAGAAAATCCAACTACAGCATTTCCGACTCGGACATACATTGTGATCCTCTACGACGTCGGTTCCATTTGGGTCACAATAAAGTTATCAGAGTAGGAGAAAAACGGGCACAAATATGACGTCGCACTGGGAGGATTTTTATGCTACTCATCTGCCACCGAACTGTTTCGAGGATAATCGATCGCTGCTAAAGGAATTCTGCGACCGCCACTACAAACTCAAGAGTAACATCGTGCTCGTTACGGTAATTGCTCTTTACTTACATTTTGTTATAAAATATTAAGAACTTTTTTCTAGCACAGTAACTATGGAATATATTATAACATATGGAAAACACTGGTTTATAATGTTGCGTTAATCTAGCAGCGATTGCATGCTTGGCTGAATACAAAACGTAGGCATATCAATAATTTCGTGATGCACGATTGAGTGAATTAAACTCCTTTTTTGCCATCAACAGGTGTTCTATTAATGTATTCGATTTCTGACTATACGCGACCACCACCAGTGTTAAGCAAACGATGTTGATCAATGATCCAAAATGTAGCTTTTCTCCTTAGTATATACGAAATAGAAGTGGGCCTTTATTGTGGCGTCAGTTTTTACATGCTTCCTACCATTCCCAGCTTGAATAATGCTAGTTCCGTACACGTGTATTCAGATATTAGATTGCGTTCATTCGATTTTGGTAAGCGATTTCATGTGATGAATAAAACATAAAGCAACTTGGTCGCTACGAATGCTGGATGATAACAGCGGTGATCTCACGTTTCGGAGCTCCTTATGACCCGTCCTACCGTGTACATGAGTGAGACAGTGGGGAACGGTAATAAATTCTACTTCTACCTGCATTGAATCGGTAGAAAGGGTTTCTTAGAGTTCAAGGGCGATAAGGACACCTTTAGGAAGTGTTACCGTTGAAGGACGAATCCTAAACTACATTACTAGCGCGTTTCATAACAAAAGTGATTTGACTAATGGAAATCTATTCTACTCAACCCATTTTGTTTTGCCAAATCGATCGAAAAGTAATAAAAAGTATGAATGCTATGAATACCTTCATGACTGTCTTTCACTAAAAGTAAAAAGTCACCATATACACTTTCTTCTACGTATATTGCAGCTGCACTACGTATTCTACGTATAATATGCACTACGTATATTGCCGCTGGTTGCAATCTTACTTTATTTAGAAAATATTAACAATAATAAGGTTTTTATCGTGTAGTACTTACATATCTATTAATTATGTTAAATACTTATCAGAAAGCTGGGGATCAAAACAGGAATTATATTTTTTTGGAGCAAAGAGTTAATAGAACCAGAAGAAAAGCACAAGGGTTTCGTTGAAGAGTCACCTGTCTTGAAATTGATTTGTTACTGCTACTGTGCACTTTAATTTTCATCCATTACATCTGAATCACAAATTTGATGATCGTACAAAATTTTACGAACAGTCTGAAATTAGCTCATCGGTATAGGCTATATATGTGGGTACTTTGTAGCTTACTTCCAGTATGTTTTTTGCCACTTCTACATAATGCATTCTTCTTACATTTCTAGATGGTTTGATATATTGAATAATAAATGTTGCTAAGGTGTAATTTAACTTACTCCTAATATTTAATACAAATGTTTGTTCTACATTAATCAAAAGTACAGCAAAAATAATATGAATTTCTTTTAATTTGTTATTTTTTCTTTTTGTACTGATTTTCTCTTCATCAACCTTCAACAGTCTGGCGGTACAACCGTACCATTGGAACACAACACGGTACGCTTTGTGGATAACTTTAGTGCGGGTAACCGTGGTTCTGCCTCTGCCGAGTACTTTCTTGAGCATGGGTATGCCGTTATTTTTATGCATCGGACCAAATCGCTGGAGCCGTTTTCACGCCACTTCACAGGGCAGCAATTGCTCGATATGCTGGAACTGCACGAGGAAGGCATGAGCACTACTATTACTGGTAAGTTGTTTTCGTCACAATTTTTATCGCAACAGATAAGAATATGTCGAGCTAAAACGATTTAAATTGCAATGGATAAGAATAGGTTATTGTTAACTGTGTTCTGGGTTTAGATAATGGGATATATGTATTTAATCTCCAATTTTTCATTCAGGATTCGTTTCTATAAATTAATATGAACTTTTCAAAAGAATTAATTTACTTTTGTTATCATATTTGTTCATATAAATTATTTTTTCTCGGCAAATAATGACAAATCATTCTTCGCACAGTGTGTTGCGTTTTATATGCGCTCTAGTTTGTAAACAGCGTAACGTCTTGACCGTGTTTTAATTCGATTGTCTCTGAGAAGGAAAACCTGTTGTAATCTTCAGTTACATCACGTTCTGGTTCTCTGGTTTCTGTTTTAATTTTCGTAGAACAAAACATTCTTATTGAACGAAGTTTTGTTCTTTCGTTGGAGTGTTCCTGTCTTTTCCAATCGGTTGAGTCTAACTATCTATCATCAGTTCTTCATAATCAACTAATATACTTGTATCAAATGTTTATGCTGATGCACTGATGTGTATCCATGAAACATTTACAAGGCAAGCTATTTACTCCGTTCTTTCGGTTTTACAGTGAAACCCGACTCGGTAGATGTATTAGCGCCGGTACTGGACAAGTACAAAAATGCCCAGGAAACGCATCGGATGTTGTATATTACCTTCACCAGCGTTGTCGACTACATGTGGTTGCTACGTGCGGCATGCGAATCGCTTGCACCCTTCGAGCGGAATGCAGTCCTTTTCCTGGCAGCGGCAGTATCGGATTTCTATGTGCCCCAGGATGAGATGCCAACGCACAAAATTCAGTCCGGTCATGGTGCTCCGACAATATCGCTGCAGCTCGTGCCGAAGATGCTGGCACCGCTCGTGAGTCTCTGGGTGCCTCACGCCTACGTCGTATCATTCAAGCTGGAAACGGATGAAGCGCTATTGATCGCAAAGTCGCGGGAAAGTTTAAACAAGTACAAGCACAAGTTGGTGATTGCGAACATACTACAGACGCGTAAAAATCGGGTTGTGTTCGTGACCCCGAGCAGCAACTACGAGATTGTGCTGACGAAAGATCAAGCTCTAACTGGGCTGGAGATCGAGGAACCGATTGTGGCCGATGTGGTCCGTCGGCATCAGGACTACAGCCGGGAGCCGGAGCAGCAAACCCACCAATGACCCACGCGTTCGACCCGACCCGCATCCAACAGTGGATCCGGGGCGCAGGTCGATTGCCACGTTACGTTACCCCATTTCTGCAAGGTTTTAAACCCGGGACGGAAATACTAATTACTGAGAAAGAGCGAACAAACAAAACGTGTAACGATATGCATCCTTCTTGTACGGAGGCCACAGTTTTGCTCTGCCGTAACTGCAATTTAATATTATTATTAGTTCAATATACTTTACGGTGCAAGCCAAATCTAAAATATTATTTTAAGTATTTCTCTCGCTAGTATTTCATCATCTTCATCCTGCTGTTTACATTCCAATGCAAGCGAATGAGATTAATTTATATAGCATGTTCGAATACGTAAATCGCAGTTAAGCCCGGTACTGTCGAGTAAATTTTTTTTGTTGTAATTTGGTGCAACTCGTTCCTCAATCATACAAAAATATTGTTTCCCTTGAAGGCGAAAACAATACAAAATGTATTTATTATTTTATTGTTACAAATTACAGTAGGTTCCTTAGAAGCGAAACAGTTTCCTTGTGGATGAAGGGATGTAATACGAAACTAAAGACACCAGCAAATTATTCTCCTGCGTGATCATTACGACGACATGTAGGGTATATTGGGTTCTACTTCAAACGAAAGAAAAATTGGAAAACATACATTACTACGTGTCCTAGTGTCTTTCATTGACACTTTCCACCTTTAGATGGCACCAACAGTTCCTAGCCAGTAGCGGACGATATAGACTGTTTATAGTTTTATCATTGGTAAAAGCAGGAATTGTTTCTGCTATGTGTTTAATGCTTACAATTTGATACACCTATTTGGGTTAGGTTTTAAGCTCAAACAATGTTGCTAAATGGAGATTTTGTATGAGTTAGTATGTTCACTAAGATCCCGCGGTGGATGGTTCTTGCTCCATATCCAAGTTAACAAAAATTGAGACATGAATGTAAACCCCTTCATACGAAGCATGTGCAAAATATAGAAGAATATCGCGACGCTATCGACGGCGTTTAGCATAACCCTAAATCGTTGAGCTTACTACTTTGAAGGGTTACATTGTACCAGATGGATGTTCGTCAACGATATCCACTTTTGAAACCCTTATACATAACACGACATGTCTGTACACGATTCATGTTATATGTTATCGAACATAGAAATCATAGAAATAGATTGCTTACGAAGAAGAAAATCTTACTATTTTTTCCAAATGATTATAACTAGTGAAAACATGGCATTGTAATGCAAAGAAACCCCAACTAACGTAAGCGTTACCATTAATTACAGAAAATAGAAACTATTTTATCAAATTTTGAATAAACTGTAGTGTCCATCATGAAATCCATAAACATACACGAACAACATCAACATGTCTGTACAGAAGCATGTTGACTGGTATCATTTTATTAACTACCGTTATAATACATATGGTGCCTCCTTTAAGAGTAACTTATTTGAAGATAAATTAACATAATACAAGGCTATTTTACAAAGCGATTATCTCTATAAAAGAACTTTAAATAGTGATTTATTATGTTTTTCGTTGTTCTTCAAACACGTCAGCTTTCTATCGTCTTCTATCATCGATTTTGACTAAAAATAATTTTAATCAATTTACATATCAGTCTATTCATCAACATAACAAGAAAAAAGTGTTTTAACTGAAAATCGACTCGACGCTTTTCGAGTCACATTACTCATGACATGGCATGACACAAAAAATGTTTTTTTTTATTTTAAACGAAAGCTTAACTAAAACTATATAAACTATATAAAAATTAAGTTATTGCTTTAATATTTGTTTTTTTTTATTAAAATAGATCATCCCTGTCAAGAACATGTACGTTGTGACTTGATGTAATGTTAGAATGTTTTCATTTGTTCTCTGAAACTCTGAAATAATATTATATGTTCTCGAACATAAACGACTAGCAAATCAATCTTTAAATTAATTACGAATCGTTAGTATATTTTCTAGAAAACATTAATTTAATCAAAATATAAACTTTGTTGAAATAGTAAGTGTTATTAGAAGTCGATGTGTTAAAAAGAATTAATGCAAATATTCGTAAAACAAATATTTTATTGTCTCTGCCAAAAAGCGACGAAACGAACAAAATAAAAAGGTAAATTGCGTGTAAAATGTCGAACACACATATAAAGACGCTAACCCGAAATGATGAAAAATGCATAAAATGGAGTTGACTAAAAATAATTTCATAAATGTGGTAATAAACATACTTAAACAGAACATACTTAATTAAACTAACTAGAATAAAGCATGGCGATGAGTTTTGCTAGTAATGGTAGATACTTATGACAAACATATGCCTCTCACGATAGCATTTTCGAAGTGTAGAAGACCTGACGAACCACTACACCCCAATTGTAGAGGATTTAGAATGCTTGCAAAAATAAGCGGTCCTATACACCCGTAGCATGGCATGCTGAAACTGTTTGAAGGAATGTTAGCGAAATGGTGGAATCAACCACACGATATGAACAATTGTTTGGCAAAGCAAAGGGTAAGAGAAGTGTCCCGTACCGGAAATGATAGAAATGATATAATCATTTAACTTTAATGATTTTGAATAAGGCGTTAACTTTTCCTTTTTCTATAAATTTTTCAGTTTTCTAATAGCTATCATTTAGATTTACTCAGTCTTCGTTTTTCACGATTACTTTGTTAACACATTTGAGAATGTTCTAGGTTATTTTGATAAAAGAGGATATGAAAGCATGAAACGAGGGAACCAAGTTATAGGAATCAAACGATAGTCGGAAGAACCAGTTATATTTAGCCGAACAGATTAAATGATATACACGTTTAGCGATAACGTATATATATACAAAAATATATACCTACATTACTGCATAACTATATATACATATATAAATATATATATGAAGTGCGTATACACATAATCTTAATACAGGCTATAATAAAATGAAAACCTGACTCCGAAACAAGAACTATATTAGTTTTCTTGAATCGCAGCAACCATGGCCAATTTGCATTCGTTAACATGCAATGGCTTTAGTGCACTCTAATGTAAAAGACTGTGTGAAATTTTTTGTTTGATAAATTTAGTTAATTCAAATTGTGTTTGTTTATACAATGGCTGATAAAGGTTTCTCGTCAATACTAACGAGTGGGTGCTTTAACGCCGGTAAAGATTCAAGTACGGTTAAAATACCACACCATCGAAGTTATTCAAGACAACGCGAACCGTCTCAGTCGAACGAACCGAAAATTTTTCCTTTGTATGAGTGTAGATCCGGTGGCGATGTGCGTCAAATATTACCTGAATACGCGGAATGTGCCAGGCGATTCGAAACCGCGACATCGAACGATGGAGAAATGTTTATCGATCAATACAAGAAAAATGACGATGGGCGACATATAAGCCAACAGATGATATACGATCCACTCGACGCAAACGCATATAACCGTTCGAGGGGCGGGCAGATTGCACCAGGTCTTCAATTGAAGGTGGCCCACCAGAAACAAATTTCTATTCGACCAAGAAACAAGAACCCGCAGATTGTGAATGTTTGCCAGACATTTCGTTTTCCGGACAACTTCATCACCCAGAATAATACAAATCGAATGGTTTACCCTCAGGAGCGGCTGTTGCAACATCCGCTCCCGGTATCAGAGTCACGCCGCGTTCCACAGAGTGAACTATCGCCATGTCGCAGCAACAGCCGTGCACGATTGGGTGGATTTTTTGGAGGTTATCGACGCCACCGGAACATGTTCAGCCAGACGAGCCGTACGCTTATTCAACTTGTGGAGGGTGAACAGATGCAACAACAGCAATCTGCTAGACCAGCAGCAGTGCCACGGAAAATGCTTCATTATAACGAATCATCCATTATAAGTTCGAGTGAGAGTGAAATATCGTTCGGCGAGCCAGACGATGTACATCCGTGTTTTCCGGAAAGAAAATCAAAAATGCCATATATCAAAAATGACCGTATAACGGCCAAGGTTCCGTGCTTTGATCGAACTAAACGATCGATCACAAAAATCGTCGATGCAAGGGCACCAATGGGTGGCTATTATGGACGGAACACAAACCTGCAACCTGCAGTGGATGGTAATGCAAGATTTTCAAGACATCAAGTGAAAGCTAAACCTGACCATCGAAAAGTTTTTGGAGAGAAAAGTGCCTATTCTCCGTTTATGGACGAACTTTTTACTGGTACCAAAGGCCATACGCGAGAAGCGCTTATGACCGAGAAAGTCGACTCGACTGATCACGTTGATCGATTAGACCTGGATGCGGATGAAATAGACAATGATCCTTTGGAGAAAGATGTTTGCTTGGAGCAGGACGATTTTGATGAGGACATCGACGAAGAGGTGCTAGAAGAAGATAATAACGAAGCGCCATCGGCCGCAGATACAGGGCGTGGCGTCGTCGCAAAAGAAACCTCCGTCAGCATTTCCGGTATCGTGGACAAGCTGCAAGACAACGTATGGGAGGTTTGTCTTGAAGGTGTCTGGGATTTGATGGATATGGCCGAACGGATCGATTGGAAGGCACAAGAGAAGTACATTACCGTCATCAACCGAAAGCTGATAGAATTTCTCAAATCGCCTCGCACTGCCCTATGCCGGTCCGCGTGCCAAGTTTCGGGTGAACTGTTTCGGCAGGCAAAATCGACGAAGCGACCCGAATTCGACGAAATGGTGGATATACTGCTATGCAAAACGGCTGATCCGAATCGCTTCATCCAGAAGGATGCCAACGTGGCGTTGGACAAGCTGGTGACGTATATTCCGACACCGCACACTGTACGGGCATTATCTAACCGTGGCACTATGTAAGTGTTTCAAAGTTTCAGTACAGCTGTGCAGTATGTGCGATTCAGTTCTTTCTAGTTCATAACAGCCTCAGTTACAAATTTCGCTCCGCTTTCCCGCATCGGAAATGTCCTTGCAGCCATCGTAATCCACTCGTGCGTACTGCGACGGCACGATTGCTGGTATGCGTTTGTGTCGTTGCCGGGCTGGATGCTATTCTTGGCACCACGGCCAACACGCGAACGCGCAAAATCATCCTTTCGATGTTGGCAAAATTTTTAACGGACAAAAATCTGGAGACCAGGTACTTTTGTATTTCTTTGCTTGGTGGCCATTTTGTATAAGGAATCTTTTTATTGATTTACATTGTGCTTACAGAAAATTCGGCGAACGCCTCTATCGTATGTTGCGAAAGCATAAATTTTTCGACGAATATTTCTACAAGGATATGGACAGCAACTTGCGTACAAATTTAAAGCGTGTTTTAAAAGGAATATAGAAGCTTGCTAAATATCGTAGTAAAATCGATCTTCAACGATGATTGCTAAAGTGTATGACTCTATTTATGGTTCCTGTATTTTCTGATCAAATTGTAGCATAATGACAATGTAGGTGGCGGATGCTGCCAGCGTCTGGAAAGGTACAAAATATATATTGAGGCATTGGTAGTGTGCTGACACAGTGAAGAACGTTCCTTCTGGGCTTACCGAACCGAACAAACTATAATTGATCGAATAGAGGCCGTTTGCAGTAAACTCAAATGGTTGCAGTTTAGTCCGTACAATAAAATTATGTACTTGGTCCCACAAGGAACAATGGTAATACGGCTGTAGTAGAATCCTTCGCATATCTTTCACCTGGTAAGTAAAGATTCTGTTAAAATATATGCTTCCTTCCTTATATCCTTTATCATACCCTCTCTGTCGAATGGCTTGACGAGCGACATAAAAACAGCAGTAATGTGATTGAATATGCAACATCGATCATTTGAACTAGGATTACCATGTAATGAAAGAAGAGCATATTATTTTTGTCTATATGGTATTTTAAGTATCTGGAAGCCTACCGTAGAATGGCAATGGATGCATGGGAGCACGGAATTGGAACGTTATGCTGACGAACACAAACACTACAATCGCAGCTGTGGACCAACCAAAGAGCGTGTTTACCATTAGCAAACATTTCTGTAACCGTCCAAAAATTGTTTCCGTTCGATGCAGCATAAGTCCGCATCGTTGCCGTGCGCTTGCTTCTTCCACCGTCAGCTGTCCATCCATTTCGAGCGAAGCAGTAAGCTCCATCAATATAGTCTCCATATGTGAGGCGATGAACTCCATCAAGTAAATTTGTTGGTTAATCCGGGCAAGAATAATAAGCGAGGGACTTAACAGCAGAATGGCTATTCCGGTTGTTCGTAAGCCAAGCCTCACCATTATCACCGTACGAAAAATATTCCGAGCGATCCCGATAACATACAGAATATAAAAAATGGCTCCGAAATAGCGCCGTTTACCAAGTGTGTACTTCGAAAGTGATGCTTCGATCTGCAATAGCTCGCAACGTAGCCACTGAAGACCTTTTCCCGATAGCAAAGCTTGCACAAGGATAACGAAGGTGGTAAAGAGCATGCTGGTGCTTATAAACCAACCGGAAAAGTCACGCTCCAGGTGGATGTGGTAAATAATGAATTGCTGTGAAACGATGAAGGTAACGACGCTCAGGGCGTAACAAATGCTTAACATCGATTTCCACATTTGACCGCCTAAGGAGAAAAGTGGCATTAGCCCGCAAAGCTTAAACACTGTATTGTTAAGAGATTGTTCCATCGCGACTCGATTAGTTATACTAATCCGTACAGAACGTTTGCTTGATTCAGGTCACTTGATATTTGTTTAGCGGAGGTGCTAGTGGTAGCACAAAGATTAATATTACGTACTGAAATATTCATATTGTTACCGAAGTGATTACTGCATTTTTTAAATCAGCATAGAGTACTCATATACTCTAACTATATTCCTAACTAATCATAGGAATATAGTTAGAGTATATTATCAATATAATATATTGATTCAGGCTAATTTTGAAAATCGAACTGCAGTAAAATGATTAAATATGTGCCAACGGATCCCATTACCTATTGGATAAAGAAAAAGTTCGTTTCATTCTCAAACGTTCCAGTTACATTGGAATTCACTTACCAGATGGAAAAATTTGAGATCAATTTGGAAGAAATTCATCACCGTAAAACTTACAGGCTGGTGCACGATTTGGTTACCAAGTTGTTCGATTATCTGGATTGAGTATATTACGCATTCCGCTCTATTAATTATACAAATCAACTACGATAGCCAGTTATGCTTACCTCGGATTGTTTTTCGTCACCTTGGACTTCTTTGGATTGAGAGATGAGTTTTATGGACTCTAGCTTGTGTAGGTTGTTTACCACTAGCTGAGTCTGGTAAGAAAATGCAGTCTTGTTAGCGAAAGCTACTGGCGTGTATGGAATTGGCACTACTTTCTGTAAATAAAACTGTTCCTTACCTCTCTCAGTACCATTTCGCCAAGATAGGTGGCCATAAGGAAATGTACAAATACTGCTAAAATGAGCACGATCGGTTCTGTAAACATTAACGCTAAGATTGATAACTCATGTTAGGCTTACGCACATCACACTACAAGCTTCACCTAGTATTTGTGTATGTATTAAACCATGCTGTTTAAATTCTATTGAGCATACGTAGAACAGTTGAAAACATTTCGCAGTGAGGACGTAGAAGAATAATCCTTTAAGAGGAGAACAAATATCGAAATAAACAAAAAATAAATATTTTAATGTAAGACATGAACTATACAAGCGTCTCACCGAATATAGCCACATTAGCTAAGCCACACTCCTCATTCAAACAGTCAACGGCTTTAAAACAGTGCGACTGAACAATGGCCAATGCCTTCAAATCTCGATAGAATCGAGTGGTCGTGTGTTCCGAAATCCTGTTCTCTCCTGCTTTGCGTCCGGTTGACATAATCATTCTCTCCAAATGCACCATCATGTAATGAATTCGCATCCAGATTTGGCAGCTTAGCACCAGAAACAGTCCGTGCATGAGAAAAATTACCATCAACCCGTACGATTTGAGAACAAGCAGCAATCCGTTTGTGCTATTGATATGTTGCAGATTAGCGAGGACATAGCCGATTGTAATGATGATCGTGCCAGTAGAACACACTCCACAGTTTACCGGGAAGCTTCGAGACGGATCTTGATGCATATTCAGCGTATACAATTGACTGTCTATGTTGTCCAGCCACCGGATGATGGATGTGTTTGGCGAATAGAAATATTTCAATAGCGTCGATGATTGAATCACGAACGTGGTGCCTACTATGCCAACCAACATAAGCAGATCGATTACACTCAGAACAAGATCTTTCGAGTACAACATGCTGTATAGGTCGAGCATACACAATGAAAAACATGTAACACCAATTGCAATGATCACTGTAGTGTAGACTAACTTTCTAAATGATTTGAAACTATCATCCTTTGTAATAGGCCCTCCGAAAATACTGTGAATGGAAATAACAATGCAGTCAATTCCCATGATCCAGTTTCTACGGCTAACAACTTTTTGTGAGGTATTCCACGCGGCATTGGCTACACAGGTAAATGTGAACACAGATATGAAAATCGATGATTAATTCTATCACATATTTCATTTTAATCGTCCTATACAAATTGTATGCATAGCTCAGTACGCAACGAAGGTAAGAATATTGATGAGTCACAAGGTAATGCAATACTATCGGTGTTTAATAGAGACAATACTATTGTCGTTAAGTAGTTTAATTCAAATCGTATTCAAATCACGCTACAGTACTCAACACATTTTTTACAAAAGGAATCAATTGTTTTCGAGACGCTTTCAAATTATGTTGCTGGAAAAATATAGCACCAGTCCTATCACAGCTTGCCAGTTCTTCCAGTTCAAAATTCATCTGCTTGCAATTGCGAATTGCTGAAATAATCTGTTGAAAATATGTTGAAATTTGATAGTGTCAATTATGCTACAAACAACCTTACCTTCTCGGCCAGTGGTTTATCGTCGATAGGAATCACTCCTATATCACGTCGCACACCACCATCCGGCAGAACTTTCATTCCGAGTAATATCACAACGTTACTCCGTGTGCTGATGGCAAACTGATCAAAGTGTTCACGCTGATCGGGAAGCTTTAAATAATCCTGCACTGCCATTGGGAAACCGGGTAAAGCCACAACGCGATCATTTTGTGAGATGATCTTTAAATCCTTAAGTAATAGCTGACTAGCATTCAATTCGGAAACATCGCAGCGAGCAGCAACGAGGGACTTGAAAAGCGTTTCACGATGTGCCAAACGGTATTCTTCGGCAATATGTAGGTACGTCTCGATTTTATCGGCAATTTCGAAATCCATTGGTTTGGCTTTGTCAGCTTCTTTGGAAAAGTTTACTGTATCCAACACGATCGCGGCTGTGGAACGATAGTAAAATGAACATTTAATTCTATAAATAATCTCTTAAGATAGGGTGTCAGCGCATCGCACCATACAAAAGTTCCATCGCAATGCTATAGTCTTGCAGTGATTCCTGTAATACTCCGGCATTGCAAATTTCGCGGCCCACCAGCGTGGCACAGGATCCAACTTGTTCTATCTTCTTAAATGCGTTTGAATTGAACAGAGCGTTGCTTTCCATGGGGCGGTGATCGATGATACCAACGATGTTTTGTTGCAGTTTTGAAACATGATGGTCTACAAGTACAACGTTAATTGCTGGCTCCAATTCCCAATCGATTTCATCACGGCAAATAAGATCACCAAGAGCGATTCCTTGTTGTTTCAGGCAATAAGTAACTTCGGTTTTCAAAGGCAGTTCGGCTCGAACTACGTTCAGTACTGGAAATACTATGGTATTATCCTTGTACCAAACGCCCAACATGGTTGGTCTATGCTGCAGATGAAACGCAAATGCAACTGAACTTACCGCCGAATCTAAATCGCAACTTTCGTTGCCTATGACGGCGATTTTGTTCAGCTGAATGGAAGTGATCGAAATCAATTGTGAATTCTATTGTAACACACGTAATATATGAAGTTACTTACACCACTTGTTAGTAGAGTACGACAACTTTGCAAGTATTGGTTCATAGTGAGGAATGTAATATATCCGATGATTATCCGATGTAATATATCCCCCGGGTTTTAATAGCTTTTCTTCTTCTTCTTTTTTGTTGTGAGAATGTATGCTCCTATGTGAAGTACCACACGGTATCTTACATATTCAGAGCCGTACTCACCTGTTTTGACCTAACCTTTATGGTTATATGGTCTTTTGTGTGTTTGTGGATTGTCATATTTGTTTATTAATTTAATTTTTTTTTCTCGTTGGTTGGTTTATTGTTGTTGTTTCACTTCTTCCATGATGTTTTGGTTATGTCAGAAATAGTTAAGCATTTCTCTGATTCGTCCGACGTTTGTTTAGAGTCACTGCTCCGTTGGATGCGTCTCCCACGCCTATAGAGTCAAATTTCTGCGTGTTATTTACCAGACACTCGTCGTACTACTAATATGCATGTCCAATAAGTTCTGTCTACTCCATTCAAAAGTTTGACTCTACATGTAAAACGATCCAACGGATCAGTGACGTTATGAGGGATTTTCCCATTTCTCCAAATTTTTTGGAGGATTTTGGGCATGCTCCCACCCCAAACGCCAGAATCAGCGAAATATCGCTTTTACTAGTTCTGCTTAACCCATGGATGAAGTTAGAATTCTATCTTATTTTCGTTTATGAATTTAACGATTTTTTTTATTTCGTTTGTTTTGTCCGTTTTCCATCGTTCTTTTAATTTGTCAAACGATATGTCCTTTCTGTTGTGTTCATATTTCTTGCAATAGAAAATCATATGTCTTCCCGTGTTCGGGGAGTCACACTCCGAACATTGTCCATTTTGTTCTATTTTCATTTTTGTAAGCCAAAATGAAGATAGATCGT
>KI915046.1:2370799-2447124 GCA_000473445.2 Anopheles farauti
GGTTTGTTCGTGTCTGATGTCTTGTTCGAGAGGTGCCAGAGCGCTGCCTTATCAATCTATCTAATGTTTTGTTCGAACCGAAGCATGCTATGTCTAACTTTCAGGAAAAAGTTGGAGAGAAGGATATCGAATCTCGGCTCGATGAAGAGTTTGGCATAGAGAAATTAAACATTGGAAAACCTATCGCAAAAGGTTGTTCAGCGGTCGTTTATGCCGCTTCCTTGAAGGAAGCGACTGAAAACGACGAAGATGTATCACTCCTTAATAGTACACATAGCTTGCCACCTTCTTCAGAAAAGAAAACAACACCAGAGCGAAACATTATGGAATCGCCGTGGAGCAATGGATATAATCCGCTACTGCTGCCAGAAAGAGGTCCTGCCGCAGTATTGCATCAGATAACAAGTGAAAACATTACGCAAACCAGGGCTACCAACAATCGTCGAGTTCGATTTAATAGTCAGGCGAGAGTTCGAACTATGTCGGAACATAGTACATCAATGAGCAACCCTGACAGTGACTATAAGCACGACGGCAACGAATCAGATTATACCATCGAAGAATATCCGTTGGCGTTGAAGATGATGTTTAACTATGATATTCAAAGCAATGCAATGGCCATCCTGAAGGCCATGTATCGAGAAACTGTGCCGGCAAAGAGAAGAACGATAGAAACCGCGTGGGAGAAAAGGTGAGTGTCAAATGCGCAAACAGTAACTGATATCGCTAAATAACATATTTGTTCGATGCTATTCTGCAGCCTTATGGAAAAAACGAACTTTCTTCCACCGCATCCGAACATTGTGGAAATGTATGGCGTTTTCTGCGACCAGGTGCCGGACTTATCCATGTCGGCAACGCTATACCCGATGGCATTACCCCAGCGACTGAACCCGCAAGGTTACGGACGTAACATGAGTCTCTTCCTGCTGATGAAGCGGTACAATGTCAACCTAAAAGATTATCTACAACCGGGAGTGGATATACGTACCCGGATCTTACTTTTTGCTCAACTGCTGGAAGCTGTCGCACATTTGAATCGTCATGGCGTTTCGCACAGGGACATCAAGTCGGACAACATATTGATCGAGCTACGTCCAAACATGCCGCCGACATTGGTTCTGACCGATTTCGGTTGCTGTATCGCCGACAAGCGTCATGGGTTACGCATCCCGTACACGTCGGACGAAATCGACAAGGGTGGCAATGTGGCGTTGATGGCACCGGAGATCATTGAGCAATTGCCGGGTACGTTCGCGATACTTAACTACACCAAGGCAGATTTGTGGGCATGTGGTGCTATTGCGTATGAAATTTTTGGCAACGAAAATCCATTTTACGCTGGCATGGTAAGCGGAGGCTGTCTTGCAGGAAGAACTTTTTTGTTCAAAGTTTTCTTGTTGGTTTTAGAATGCCGCCCTCAAAAATACAACATACGATGAGAACATGCTACCATCAATGGATGAAAACGTCCCGAATCTAATACAAAAGCTTGTACAGAACATCTTGCAGCGGAATCCTAGCAAGGTAAGTGATTTTAAGTAGGTGTGAGCAATGTGCATGCGATTATTGTTTCATACATTTTGTGTTTTTTTTTTCAACGACTAAGCGTTTAAGCCCGGACGTAGCTGCCAATGTTGTGCAGTTGTACCTATGGTCGCCTTCGTCATGGTTACGAGACAGCTACACACCATCGAGCAATGAAATTTTACAGTGGCTGTTGAGCCTAACGACAAAAATACTGTGCGAAGGTCCACTGCGCGTCACACCGGACGGGACGATGGGTCGGCGCACGTACACGGAGTACTTACTGATCGCAAGCTTCCTTTCGCGGGTACGCCTGGAACGGATCAAGCGTGCTCTAGATTGGATACATACGGTTAACATTGACTGTTCGTAAGAAATGTGATAATGCTTCCTGTGAATTGGAATGGAGAACGACAGTGCGGGTTGAATAAAGATATTTATTTTTAACTTATATGGAAAAGCTTATTTAAGCGTGATATTGAGCCTTCTTTTTTCTGAGCACCGAAAGAAATCCGATTAAATCGCCTGTTTCGTGAAGCTGTTCCCGAATGGCTTCTACATTTGGATGAGGGGGAAATATCTCCTCCACTAGAACAATAAATCAAATTCTAGCATTAGTTTGATCGAATTGATTACATCATGCGCGTTTAACTTACACATTATCCCTTTATCGTTGTATGCGAAGCAAACTTTAGTTTTAAGGGCATCGTCAAATGTTATCTGTAATGTATTAGAAAAGAAGTTACACCCCTTGGTTCACCTATTTGAGTGTATAAAAGTACCTCGAATAATTTTCGGTGAGGTAAGCACACAATCGAAATGCCCATAATTTGTTGCAAGAGATAAAACTGTTCGGCAAAGCTTTTCGCATCGTTTGGTTGGTCTAAAAAGGTTCAAGAGTTTGACTATTACGTGTAACAATAAATGTATACATATATCCTTTTAAAACACTCACCATGCCAATGTTCTGTGCGTGGAAGAAGCTGATTTGATTTCTTTTTAAAATTAACTTCATTTTCGATTGCCTGATAAATTTTAGTTGATAGCTCGTCTAAATCCTTTGCTGCGTTGTGCTGCTCGAGGCGCTTTACTGAATTATGTGTTTCCAGTTCAATTGCCTTGTTCAATAGCTCCGTCAAGTAATTTTGTGTAGCTGCAATCCCTCCGACATCTGCAAGAAATATAATGCATTTGATCGCTTCATTTGCTGGAGGCGGTTTTTACACGTCTAGGAGACTAAACCTTTGCAAATTAGATGATACAAACCTGTACTCACTGCAGTTGTATCCATTTTTGTAAATAGTTAGTTTGCACAAGGAATAGAATATTCAATCAACTATAAAAGTACAGTAAAACGAACAAACGAATAAACAATGTAGATTGACGAAGGAGCGAACGAAACCAATCAACAGTAAACAATACAAACAACCGAAAATGCCGTTGAATTGACAGAATGACAGAAAGTTTGAAATTCACCATGCAACCATCATCAACCATATAACACTTTCCATCCTCGTTTACACCTACTGGGTGTAATGCTTACGCAAGATGTTCTGGGGGTATAAGTCCAGATTAGGTCTCGGCGGTAATTAGTTCAGAAACGTACCACATCTGGCGCTGGCGTAAACGTCATTGTCAATGGTCGATGCTTTAGGCGAGAACTTTTTCTAATCTCACGATGTAAATCGTTTGTTTACATATTTATCGCTTTGTTTGGGTTGTGCTGCATAATTTTGAAGACAATTTTTTTTTATCAGGTAAGTTTTTTATTTAACGGGTATGTTGAACCGGTTGAAACAATCACTGCACTGATTGAAATGTTCTCTCGTATGACTCGAAACCCTGTAAGCCAAAAAAATAAAACCTAACCAAACTACAATAGTTTCATGAACAAACGTCAAACGGACTACAAAAAACCGTGTTTATCTTTTATGTCAATGACCAAATTTATAACCTTATCTCTACGACCGGCATACTCGGGGGCGTACATAATGAACATTGTAGTATTAACAATAGGCTTTTGTTATGGCAAGGTGGACCACGCAGCAGTTGCAAAATAATACCGTTGAGAAGCGATACCATTAATAATAGTTTATCATGTGGAATGAAGTATGTATTTTAGTATGCTTTACTAACATACCTATCTAGATTAATATCTCAATGTCTAGACAAAAAAATATCGTAATAAATGCAATTAGGAACACTTGCATCTTTGAAGATTACTTTGAAATATGAATATAAGTATTCAAACAATAAATATTTGTATGTTAACCAATAATACCAGGCCGTTCCTAATAAATCTGAAAAAAAAAACACTTTTTGAATCTGGTGCGTAAGAATAACGATAGAAATCGATTCCGCAGGCTCCTATTGCATGTAATGAGCTAAAAATTTGGTTTCAAAAGTAATACAATTTTAAAAATCAACAACACAGACTATAGGAATAAGGAAAGTGTGCTGCTCATCAATGAATATAACCAAAGAAAGCAGTTGGATTATCCGATAGCACCGGTCCGATGGTACAACGTAATACCCATGTATCCGCGGGAAAATCCCAGCCACACATCACAAAACCCGCACCCATACAGCCTCACTGTCTTGGTAGATCTTTAAACTGGTTTACGAATGCCGATGTACGATCACCAGGGGTACGCGTAAGAAACAATCTCAACCGAACAGTATTCACGCGCTACCGTACCGTTCAACATGCGTACTCTTCCGAGATTACTTCCTGCATTCGTGTCCTGTTTCCTGTTCGTGGTGCTGTTGCTGGGAAGTGGCTTCTCGGCGGAACAGCAGCCGTCATTCGATGGTGATTTTGTATTTCCCGCAGTGAAGGATCTGGGTGTCGGTGATCCGTGCACGGTACAATCCTCCCCAGCTGTTCCGTACGTGCGACAGGGGATTTGCCAGCGAGTTCGGGACTGTGCCACATTCGTTTCACGCCTCATCACGGAGAAGTTTAACATTCAACGTGATGTTTGCTATTTTGAGGTGTACGAACCGGTCCTGTGTTGCGTCGAGATGAAGCAGTCGGCACAACAGGAACTAGACACTACGAATCTTATTTATTAGTGAGTCGTGAAAATAATCACAAATTCGCGCTCAATCTATCAGCAGGAAAGGGTGCAGAAGAAAGAAAATTGTGAACTAGTTGCAAGACGACGATCATAAATTATAGACCCATTCTAGTTCTAACGCAAACAGATCATAGTCGTTGCAGAAGAAATGTAGATGATCTACCTGCAACATTTGCAATAAAATTAGAGGTTTAGTTGTGGAGCGAAATAAAATAATCCTTTTTAGTTTAATTGGTAAAGCAAACGAGCAATTAAATGCAACATCCGAAATTTTAAAATATTTAAACCTGTTTGACAACACCGTCGGCACCGGTTTTGATGACAGGCAGAAGGCAAATAGTGAAGAAAATAAAATAATGTTTCAATGTTATATGAAAGCTCATTACGCATTCATGTCTAGTCTATAGTTACTTTGTTGTAGACAAGTAAGACGACGAGCGTAGGGATCGTGTCTACCAGGTGACGATTAACCTACGTGGTTTAATGGAGAGTTATTTTACCTCCTTTCTCAGTCAGGCAGTCAATCGGAGGAAACATTTCAGATACGATTATGGTACCAATAATGCCTTTTGAAGACTATGAGCGAGCTGTCTCTTGTGCTAGGAAGCAGTAAGCAGTAAGATTATGCTAGCGATATGCTTAATCGGTGCACAAGAAACGATTGTTGGAAGAGGCAACAACATGCCGTTTGTAAGCGGTACAGAACTATCACTCGCAAATTCTTATCACTCACCGACAGTAGCGCGTGGTACTTGCATCCGTACGAACGTATTGGAACCGGACCAACCGTTTTGCAAAAATAATTGATTGTACCCTGTCAGCAGTGAGCAGTGCAGTTTTGATTCCGATCAGAGTTGTTGTAGCCACAATGCAGACCGTAGTTTGGAAGGTGTTGCTGTTGACGTTGCTGGTCACCTGTTGCGTCGTTCGAGCGGAAGGAGATATTCCACAAGTAGACCAGAAGCCAGCATTAATTCCCAAGACCGAAAAGGAGCAGATAAAATTCAAGAAGACAGACGAATACGAACCGGGATCGGCCTGCGAGCTGGACGGTTTTGTCGGGGTGTGCGTCACGATGGACGAGTGTGAGGTTGTTGGACCGAAATCCAAGAATGATGGGTGTTTAAGTAATACGAAGGATCACTTCGTTTGCTGCCCTACGGACAAACTACGCGTCGACAGCACTACGGCTGCTATAGAAAATTGATGAATATGGCCCGAAAAACGTGTTCGGAATCGATGTACGAAATATGTTATGAATAAAATGCTAATGGGTTATGTTCAAATGTCTTCCGTCGAAACAGTTATGTATGTTTTTGTACGTCTACCTAACGTGCAAATGGGGCTTTAATCGGGGAATTCCCTGATACTTATCAATTGGCTAGAGGCATACAGGACGAACCTTTCAACGGACCATTCTAGGGCAATGTTATCAACTTAACAGTTCCATTCCCCTGCGATTCAAAACAAACTGCTCCTTCTTTGCTTGACTTGATTGTAAAACGAGCATCCTGCATGGTTTGATATTTCTTACTTTAACTTGTTGGTTCTGCATTTGATTTGATTTTATAGGTTTCATGCTAGTCATCTATCTTCATATTTTTTTAAATCATATCCTTATCTCAGCGCAGAACCGCAGTGAAGAAGTAACAGAAGTGATGGGCTGAAAGCTAATCCTCCATTTCTAACGGAGCAGTTGTGATTTGCACGATTATTGTCACAATTGACGGTTCTGAGCGTATTTAGAATTCTTGGGGAAGTTAGTTCTTGGGGAAGGAAATAATCCAAAAGCATACCGTTGAAAGTCCAGAATACAGTCCGTAGTTTGGAAGATGTTGCTGTTGACGTTAACTGTGCACCTGTTTCGTCGATCGAACGGAAGGAGGTCTTCCACAAGCAAAGTATCAGACGAATATGATCCGGGATCGCGTTGTGAAATGAACGGATTTGTCGGCTTAAAACCGCTTAACAGCGATGTTTGTATGCGAAATGGTTTTAAGGACATATCTACTCTTCAGCTTCATCGGAAGCGATAAGTCATGTGCTTCTAACTTTTCCCTAAAGCTATTGTTCTTGAAGCATGAAAGTGTTACTTTCTGCCACTGCCACCAATTACTATGCGTGTATATAAACTACATCATGTGGAACAATAATCGCACCAGTACCTAGTTATTGGCTAATTGAATGTGCTCGTTTGAAATCGTTTTATGTTCAAAACTATGGGCGGCTCAAAAAAAAGGTGTATCTATTTCTGTTCTCTTTTCGAGATTAAACATTTTTTCCTCTTTGATGTATTATCACGACAAAAGGCAACCCTGTTCGCTGATGCGGGTTATCAAAAAAAAAAACACTCGTGGAATTTTTAACCCAATTTGCTTCACAATTGGGACATCGTGGGGTGACATTACGAAGAATGGTTTATTATACCAGGATACTGGCAATGGTGTGTAGAAGAAACATGTAGGTTTTAAAGAAAAAAAAAACAATACAATTAGCATCAGATAGACTGCGAATGATGGTATGTTGGTAGATCGTTGCAACGATTCTCGTCGTGAATGCATTACTAGTTCACAACGGCGCCAGATGCACCAACGGCGATGAACCATCATATCCGACTGCTACGACATTACAAAAGAAACCGGTTCCAGTTGGGGAACACAATGACGTTGAGCACCTATTATTATGTTCGATGAAAGATCATTATGGAAAGAAAATTTGGATTCAATTTTGGATGCCGTTTGGATGCCCACATTCACCGCTTAGTAGTATTTCAAGATTGTTTGCAATGTTTTATTACTAGTATAGCGATAATTGTACAATCCACGTTATGCATAAACGTAAAAAAACCGGTTATGAGAAAGTGATCGTAAGATAGGCGCTACTGTTCGTCGCGTTACTAACTAGTGACTTGAGCCCTGTGTATTCTCGGTTCCTAAACAATAACAGTTTCCTTGTCGATACTAGACCAATTACTGGCAAACTAAAACACACACTGACTCGGTACACACAACCATACCTAAACACTGAGAAATATAAACCATGCTGAATGCACAATCGCGTTGGGATTGATCATCGTGTTCACACAAAAAATGAACATACACGCGTAGGAACATAGAAAGGCGCACGTCCAAAACACAAGCTAGCTTATTGTGTATAGTTTCTTGTTTGTTTTTTTTTTTTAATTCGGCCATACTATGCTTTCGATCCAATCGACGTACTCCGAGACGCGAGTGTAAATGCCGGGCGTTGAGGAACCACAGCCAATACCGAACGAGGTGATACCGATCACCTGCGGGGAGCAGGCATCGTCGTTCGAGTAAATCTGCAGCGGGCCACCAGAGTCACCGGTGCAGGTATCCCGACCGCCGTTCAGAAAGCCGGCACACAAATGCGTACTTTGGAGGCCCTGTGGAACGCGACGACTGCGTAGGAAGAATTTGGCACAAGCTTCGGTGGTGAAAATGTTTAGCGACACCTTGAGCAGTTCCTGCGAAGCAGTTCCAACTGTGAATAGGAGCAGAGGTAAAACGTTGATCAAAATTAATATTGGTTGCACTGATTTCCACTGATTTCTACTTTACTAGTTAATCTAACCATTTGAACAGCCAATGAATTCGGCAATCGATCATGTTTATGTCTATTTATGTTATACCAGCGATTGCGGACAAACTCCGAAAGACCGAAAGAGACCGAAAGACCTTTTCAATGAAAATGAAATGAAAATGAAATAAAGTCACACGAAAGCAATCAATGACGCCACGGAATAAGCCAGTGACGATTGATGTACAAAACCAGTTAAGCGAGTTTGTGGTCTATGGTTAAAAATGCAAATGGTATTACCCCGAAAATTAGATTACGGATAAAGTGTGCAAAAGAGGGCCATGAAACCGGTTCATCTAAATTTACATCTGAAGATGTTGAGAGCTGAACTAGCCGTATACGATGAATTCACGGCTGCTGTTAGTTTAAACGGTTTTAGTTAGTTGGTTTGGCTGAAGACGAGTTTCCGTTCCTGAAGCTGTATAACTGTGGGATTTGGCGATGCGTAGTTGAAATTTGGGGACAATGTCTAGTCGGATATGTTAAGGTAGCTAGAATGTATAGGTAGCTATTCCCGGGTTTATCTTGGAATATTATTTAGAAGTGCGATAGAAGTTCGTCTCACTTACATGCTTGCGTTGCGCCGAAGCCGATTGCTACCGACTTCGTGCGATCGACTGTCGAGGAGGTGTAGAGGCAGGCGGGTCGGATGCGAGAGGAAAACGACACCGGAGAGGCCAGCTTCAGCAACGCTATGTCGTTGTACACGGTGCGGGCTTTGTAGTTCGGATGTTTCTGGATCTGTACCACCTGCACCTCAATCGGATCTCCGAACGTGTCGTCACCCTCCTTTAGTTCACCCAACCGGGCCACAATAGTCGTCGAAGCGATGCAGTGCGCCGCTGTCATAACCCACTGGTCGCTGATAAGCGTGGCACCGCACTGAGGC
This sequence comes from Anopheles farauti, assembly GCA_000473445.2. Taxonomy (NCBI): domain Eukaryota; kingdom Metazoa; phylum Arthropoda; class Insecta; order Diptera; family Culicidae; genus Anopheles; species Anopheles farauti. The sequence goes on from KI915046.1 coordinate 2,379,896, forward strand.
ACCAGCTCACCGTAGTCATTCGGCATGGACAGCCGAACCATGTGCGGAAATTCGCCATGCCGTGCCGCGACTCCACCGACGATGAGGTTCTGATCAAGCGGACATTGCGTGCGCTTGTTCACCTTTTGTACCGTCGATCCGACGGCCAGTGAACCGAGCACGGACGTACTTGGGCGGTTGTACTCTCGGCACTCTGGGGCGTATGGGAAAATTGTATAAAAGGGAGACGTTGTGTATGAGCGATTCATTCTTGAAAATTGAAACATTACTTGAATACTTACTTTGTACGCTGATACGCTCGCGTCGATTGTACAGCTGTTGCAGACGACTCTGGTAGTCGATTGGGCAGCACACGATGGCTTGCTGAGGAGTGTAGCCACAGATTTTGATCAACCGTGACTCCTCAAGTAGCGGGCGACACTGGGTGTAACCACGGCAAATTCCTGGCTCGTTGCCGTACGTACAGGACTGACCATCTGCAATCAAACAAAATACACTATGACTAAAACCAAAACTTAGCAACGAATGCTTAGCAACAAGTTCAGAATTGTACCGAAGCAGTTTTAATGTGTTTTTTGTTTGTTTTTTGTCGCCTAAAGATTCAAAGAAGTTCGGATCAAACAGGTTCCTACGTGAAATCAAAACAGGTATAAGAGGAATAAATTTTGCAACCCAAAAATTCGTTCTGGGTTAAGGAAAATGGTTGGAGATAAAAGCTCTTGTTTCGGGGCAAATGCTTTCCTTCGGATAATTTGCATCATCAACTTCATAATTGATTGAGAATTGATAGTATTTAATCGGGTGTTGTAAAAAAAAGTTTATCAGCGGTTTAGATGTAGCGTTAGTGTGATAGCTCATTCATTCGGTTTCGCACGGTAGTAACTGATTACATTACAAAAAAAAGAGATACCGCCCAGAAATGAGATTGTGCCTGCTAATATGTCTATCGAATATCTCATATTTCAATAATTTACACTCCACCGCACAGCTCCACCGGTTTGTGTAACCGCAATGCTTTTATTGATTCAGTTCATACTAGACGTGTTAATTGACAGAACCCACGCAAATGCCAGACTCCGCTCCCTGATCACTGTTACTGTCATAGTGAGTGGTGAGGATGGCGTAGGCAATGAAAGTTTTGCTAGAGAAGATTGCCATAGAAAGCTGACTTGCCGGTAGATAAAGGAACGGTGCGAACGGTGCTCTTCGACTACTATTTATCCTACACTTCTCCTCGTCAGACGTGCTTGAAAGCGTTCCGTTGTTTGACCGGAGGAAACAAGCTTTAAGAGCTGAGCAATCCGTTGTCATCAAACATTGGCATCTGCTTAGTCCATGCAAACGTGCTCATCTCAATTTTGTTCCAACTAATCGATGAGATCATCAATCATCGTTAATGAAAAGACGATTAATTTGTGCATAAGAAAACGCTAGTGCTTAGCTTTCCGAACCAGCGCTTCACGGTACGGCGACAGATTGTCTGCTGCGCAACTACCAACCCGAAACGGCCCAACCACTACTGCGATGCCGCTGCGAACTACTTCGAAATTTTGGTGTTGAAGGTTGCGGAAGGTGCACTTACCGTTCCCCGCGGCCAGAACGCTCTCGATAACGATCGCACTGATAGTAATCACCGTGATCCACCGAACGCTCTTCGTGGAGGGCGACATCGTAGATGTTTTATGCACACTTTTACAACACTGACCCAACGCCGACAGTCGCAGCAGGCAAGCAGAGCCGGACGAGAGCCGATGGCACCTTCCACCAACGACGGCGGTCTGATCACGTTTGCCGGAATCGTTGTGCTTTCCGTGCGCAGGAATCTTGCCGTCCTCGACCGACTCGTGGTGGTGGGGGGGTTTTTTTTTGAGCTGCTCGGTTACGGAGTCGGTCCGCGTTCGATCGCTGCTCGGGAATAACCCGCAAAATAACAGCCGCGATCGTGCGCTCCAGCTGGAGAGCGAGTTTCAGCATCTCTCTGCGGGCGATGAGTGAGTGGCTCGCTACGATAACGAACCGGCGGCGGCGAAACGTTAGCTCGTGCGATGCAGAAAGAAATGTGATAGTGGGTAGCTTCGATAACGTGAGATGCTTCAGTAATTGCTGGGGGCAGGAAAGTACGCACAATTGAAGTTGACGAACGTGTGTCACGTCAGTTTGGGAGACAAAACGCTTGTTGCGACATAAATGTAAACTGCAAAACTGGGAATTCGATCAAACCGCTTCATAATGGTTCCACAGAATCGGTTGAAGGACGTGAAAAAAAAGTTGCAGCAAAAGACAAAGCTTTGCGTGTCAAATTTTGTTTCCTTGTCCGTTCAAAATACGACTAAAGTCGTTTTCACTGTTTACTTCACAAACGTGATTTTAAGTTCCGGACCTGGTTGTGCCGCGTGCAAAATGAAAGTTCAAAGGAAATGCAAATCACATTAGGATTGTATTTGTATCTGATTATCTGGATACGTAGAAGTTTGTTCGATATAATAGAATTATGTATCTATGCTATAAATATGTATTTATTTTTTACTGTATTTAATGTACTGTGTCCGGCGCTTTATTTACGAACATGCAACAATCACAATAATAGTTGTGTACCTGCTTATTGATAAAAAATGAAAAGTCGCGTTTTTTTTAAATTGTTATTAGGCTTTTTAATTATTTTCATTCAAACATCGTAAAACATGAGTCGCTTGAACAAGTATCTGCTATTATTTGGCGCACACGGACACTCGCTCCAATTGAACGATATTCTACAGTTCTTGCTATACACAGCAACCAAATTATGTTTCGAGTAATGCAACTCAAAACAGCTATTGCAAAGTGGTTAAAAGTAGATTAAAACCTAAATATTTATATTCTAGGAAAAAAACCAACACATAATGAGACGAACTTATTATGATACATAGCTCCAATACCATTTGTATAATTTTAACATAAACATAAAAATCATGTAAGTGTTTTGAAATGTGTCTTATTTGTTGACAGTTCGAATATTGAATATCCCAGGGAACTCCCATTTGCCCGTCCGAATAACGGAAAAATTTTCACACATTTGCTCGTCGGCTAGTCGGACTTGTTTGAGAATTTTGTTCGTGGAAATTGCCAGTTAAGACTAAACAGATAGCCTTTGTGATGTGCCATGATTTCTTCAATATTTTGGAAAAGTAAAAATGAAACGTGGAAGCTCGAGGAAGAGATGAAATACGTGGTTCTTACAGCTTTCAGATACAAATGTTGATGGAAAATCTAAGTCATCTTTGCCCGATAGCTTTCGAGCATATATTTCAGTTTTTTGTCCTGAATTTGTTTGTTGCAGATTTGAGATGAAAAACGGAAGGTTGCCATTTCATTTACAGCATCCCATTGTTTGATATTTGGTTAATACAATGAAAAGCTGTTATTATAGAAAGAAAAGTCAGAGTACAACTTTATTCAATGAAATTATTGCAAATAAGCGATGCAACTCTCTTCTCTGTGGGTCGTCCAAAAACAAAAGATTGTATGATTCTGTTCGCAAAAAGGTAAGATTAGTAATTTTTAAATTACTGTAAACGCTGACCCCCTCAATCAGAACGCTGATCTGTCATCCCCTCAATCCTTCCATTACCAAACGACAGATTCGATCCAGTCCAGGTATGAGCTAACTTTCGTATAGATCGCAGGCGTCGCACTTCCACAAACCTGTCCGAATGACGTAATACCGACGATGTAGAACATGCACTGGTTTTCTTCGCGCGTCAGCTGCAACGGACCTCCTGAATCACCCTGGCACGTGTCCTTTCCGCCCGCGAGATCCCCAACGCATAGTTGCGTGTTGCGAACGCCCTGCCGGATGTGACGATTCAGTCGATACCGTTCCGCGCAGAGATTGTTACTGTATATGTTGAGGGACACTTTGCGCAGCTCATCCGACTTTGTGCCAAAATCCTCGGTCAGCCCGAACCCGGTCGCGATCGCTGATGGTGCGCTCAGTGTGTCTGACTCGTACAGACAGGCCGGCCGGATAAAGTTCGTGTAGGCCACCTGTTCATTCATCTTGACGAGCGCGATGTCGTTGTACTTGCCCTGGCTCCACTTGAACTCCGGATGCACTATGAACCGCTCAATGGCGTAGTCTTTCGGTTCTGCTCCATCATCCTGACGCACCAAGCTCTGATCGCCCAAACGCACGATCGACGGTAGCTCGCTGAAAACAAACAAAGCACGCAAAGGATTGATAAATGCATTGCACCGCTTTAAAGTGCCAATCAAATGTTTAACCTACCCGCCAGGGCCTTCCACATAGCAGTGCGCTGCCGTTAGAACGAATCGATCACTTATCAGTGAGCCTCCGCATTCGAACGAGTAGCCGCCATTCGGAGTACGCCACCCGATCGCTGCCATGTGCGGAAATTCGCCCGGCTTTGTGATGTTACCGCCGACGATCAGCTTCACTACCGTGTCGCACTTCGGAACTTCGATCTTGACCAGGGTCGGATTTAGCGTTAACGCACTGATGGCAACACTGTCCGTCGTGAGCGACTTGAATTCGTTGCATTCTGTTAGGGTGTGCAGAGGGTGTTGCAGAGTTTTAGTAAGTATTTTTAGTAAGCCTAACCGGCAAACCTCAATGCTTACTTTGAACGCTGATACGTTCCGTTCCTCCGCGATTCAGTTGCACAGGCGAGAACACTTGTGGTCGCAGCATTTGCGACTGAGGACAGCATACGATGGCTTCCGATGGTGAATAGCTGCATACGGTGATGCGATTCCCACGCTTGCACGTTGAGTACGGTCTGCAGATTCCTGTTTCACCCTGGTGCATGCATGATTCGCCCTCTGCGAATAATATATGTGCACACATTTCGTCAAATATTCTTAAATGTTATTAATGCGGCCCGCTCAAGACTATGATTTGTTTTACAAACACACCGTATCCGAATATATTACATTCAACTTTGTACAGGTTCCTGCGACAACTTGAATCAAGTTTGGTTGAAATGATAAGGTGCTATAATTTTCTTTATTTTTTATTCACCTAAAGCAAATTTGAAGATACTTCCGTATAGATCTGTATAGATCTTTCACAGATTATTAAAAGCGATATAGATCTCTGTCAATGCACTTCAGACTCAGCGAAACGAGCAACGCACCTGAATCAGGAGAATTCTCATGATTAGAAATGTAAACAACTAGTGCCGGGTGCCAAACGTATCGCGACATGATTAACATCCTATGGGTTGATAACTGTTAGAGTGTGCGTGTATATTTTGAAGTGTGTGTATTTGTCTAATCTATGATCATTGTTCTCAGTCCAGATCACGGTTTGCTGATTAATTGCACACTTTCTCGTTGGGAGTAAAACATTTTTGCAACACACCACACGCTAGTGCGTCATAATGGTGGAACAGTGCATCTTTATTGATGACCGACTCGTTACACATGCGGCTGTTACTGTAGTCCGTTCTATAAAACTAAAACCTCGGCACGGTTCTTAATCTACGCCACACTGTTTGTACAGTTATGCTACTGGTACGCCTTAAATATTCTTCGACTCCAGATGTAGCATTGTTCCAATTTTGTTATAAATTGATGTATTATGAACACACATCAGTTTACCTTGCAAAGCATCGATCGGCAGATGTGTTGCGAAGAAACATAGCACTACAAACACTGACCACATTGTCCCCTGCTTGGCTGCTGCGGAAGTTTTTAATAGCCGTGGCTTCTTCTCAAATGAAGTCAAAATTGAACGGTAGAACAAATATCATCAGCACGTATGATGGCGCAGCACCCGCAAAGTTTGCTCGCGAGCGAATACTAACACCGTATAAGAAACGAGTTTGCGATCGATCGTTTGAGATCACCCTCGGCTAACGAGAGCTTATCCCGACACCCCCACTTATGACCCTCGCCGTCGGGTGGTAGCCATCATGCGTATACCATACAGCAGACGGAAGACAGCAGACGGAAAAGGCGGGATGCAAAAAAAAAGATAAATTATCATATAAAATGATGACACCGACGTAGAACTAAAAGAAGCGAAAGACCCATTTGGTCAAAGTTTTTTTCAAAATCTACACAGCAAACGTAGAAGAATTTATTTCGACTCGCGTTGTCAGTTGTTCTATACTAACCTATATTTTTCAGGGTTTCAACGAATTTTGGTTAAACAATTTGCTTTTATCTTCCTAAAGTATTACAAATATTTTAATTTGAGAAATATTCTAATTTGATAATTTGATTTTTAATAAGCGGTTTTTTACAATATATCCCAGAAAGTAGATAATTTTTCAAATTGTTTCCAGATCCTGCTTATGAAAATGATAAAATTATATCCTTTTTATATTTAGCATTTTCAACGCTTTACACCGGTTTATGTTTATGTCTGTTTAAAAACTTGGTTGATTAATACATTTATAAATTTTATTTGAATTGTTTGTACATTTCTTGGAAATGTGTACATTAATTGTTTCGTTCATATCATTTGATGATTTAGTGCAGCTGAACGCAAAATTTCATGTTGTGGAATGTCTTTATTAAATTTATAAAAGGAGAATATCATCCAGGAAGTAAATGTTAACAAATTTGTACAATAAATATATTGTACAGCTTGAATCGCTTATGCTAACCAGCACAAAGTTTAACCGTTTTTGGTACCACTCGTTTACCATTGTGCAATCATTTCAAATAAACGTCATAGCCATCATATCAACAGTACGATCCATCGAACAAATTACCGATTATATGTCAAGCTGTAGCGATGTAAACACCAACGCTCAAAACAAGGATTACCGGAATAATTTGAGGAACGGAAAGTAAAACACAATAAAACTACTCTTCTGAAAACAAACATTCAAGGATGTCTTCTCCGCTTGGACCCGTACATGAAGAGTAAGTACCGAGTGTAGAAGATACATGAATTTTTATTTATTTCTTGAATGTTTACAGCGATGATATCACGATCGCCGACGAGGACATGTTTGTAAACGCTTCGGTAAGATGCAAAATGTTCCTAACTATAAGAATGTTTTACTGAAAATGTGCACCTTTATCGCTTTTCCTTCCCCAGCAACTTAGTTTAATCAATAGTGAGGTCCTAGCGAACAACCTGCTAACTTTGGTAGATCAAGTGAACGATGATACCGTTATCCTGCCGGCGCTTACCCAAGACTCACTGACTGAAATTAAATTTTCCCTACCGAGCTCTTTAAATCCATCGGGCAAATATCCATCTGTTGAAGAGTTCTGTCACGAGGAAATCGCATGCACAGTTGTCCCATCAAGCAATCAGGGGGCCGGATTCGTGTATTCAGAAAAATTGCAAAAGCTGTTCCTCAAAACCGAGAGCATTTGTTCGTTCGATGTTAAATGTGAAATCCCGAACACACTGCCCACTCGATGGTACGTACGGGTTATGCTAGTGTCACTCGCACCGGAATTGCAACATGAGCCTATCATGCGTTGTTATAATCATCTTGCGAAAGACAGTGGTCCGGAATTCATGCGCAATCACGTAGTGAGGTGCAAGAACGAACTGCATGAGTATGTTGGACATGAAAACGGACCGTTCTACGAGGATCGATTCGCGGTCCGTGTACCACTGGACTTAGATGTACCGTACGTGAAATTAACGCTGCAGTTTGTATGCCAGAACACATGCTTCTCGTTGGGTCAACGCCGAACCGGGCTCGTTTTCACGCTGGAAAGTGAAGAGGGACACATATGGGCAAGGCGCACGGTACCGGTAAAAATCTGCATCAACTATCGGCGAGACATGCTGAACGAGGAAACGGCTCTCCAAAAGTCGTCAGTCAATTTGTCCTCCCTTGCCAGTCTAAGTCAAGGTAATAACCGGATCAAACCTACGAAAGTAGGACGTCCGCGCAAAAGAACGTATGCAAGTGTTGGAAAGTATGATCAAAAGAAAATTCGATCTGCGTCTATAAAAACACCCCTGTCTTTGGAACCGTGCGCTGTGCATTTCGAAATGCCAAGCATACGAATGGCGAAACGCGTGCTCGACAATGCAATCGGAATGATCTCCGCCCAGGTTTTGCGGTTCGAGGACCAGGACACGAAAGCGAAGTTAATGGAGTTCATCAATAATATACGCCTGCAGCGGGACACGTTGATGGTGAACAACAGTCAATGTAGCGTGGACAGTGAACTGTTTTAGGCAAGCTACAACCAAACCATTCACTCAAGCTTCATCACTAAGATAATTCCAAGACCATTTTATGATCATGTATCTTTAAAATTTTGTATCTACTTATTGCAGTAGTGTGTTAAGTTTATTTTATATAGGATGTATCGGACAGGAAAATCAGACAGTTGAAATGTACTAATTTTATATCGTGACCATAATTGCAAATGTAATATTATACATGAAAGGAATGGAAGGAATGTTGTTACGGTTACGAAGATATTACGATATTACAAGTGATGCAACTTTTTTTTTAGCAATCAGCGACAAAACAATAAAGCTTACCAAACAATAAGAAAATGACGCATTATTCTTCATTCGTTCTAAACATTTAAGATCTTTATTTTACCACCATAAATGTCTGTACAGTTGGATGAGTTATTAAATATTGCGCCTTCGACTGTCACCAACCAAGGTAAACAAAATATAAATCAAATAGTGAGCTGTTACGCTGTTTTGCTTATAGTATTTGTTCGTGTTCTATTTTCATACGATCCCTTTCTTATCGTCGGTACATAGTATATCTTTCGGTAAATAATTGCTCCGTAATATTTGGTCTATAAATAAGATTGCTTTACACTATCTCTTCACTCCGCGCAGAACCTGTCCGCCAGAAGTACGTAACTATGTTAACATCGATCGCAATATGGTTTCTACATTTCGTTACAGCTATCATCTAAGTAGTTAAGTAAGTAATCCTACACGAAATGGTCGTGAAACATGTGAAGGTGAATTATTGATCGACCTTGCTTTGCGTTCGACTGAATTGGAAATCAACAGAACATGTATACGCTTATCTTTGGTAATTCCGAAACAATTGTGTTGTATGTGTGTGTATTGCTTGCCGAGAATGGCGATACGTAAAAAGCGACGGTTCGTGTTTGTCAATAAAAAATGTGTTTTCCTTTTATGTGTAAATTATGGCCTACCTGCTTACAACTATTCAAACAGTACTTCAAAGCAGGCTGCAACATCTTCTAATTGCAACGAAAGACATATTCTTAAACACAACGGTCATGACTGTATAAACACGTGTAAAAAAAACTAACGAAAAAAAAATGTAACCAACAAACTAAATATATGGCTTTCTCTTGTGCACAAACGACCTGTCGTAGGTTGAAACAACACCTGAAAATTCAACACACACACCTTCGTAAAACGTGTGCCACACTGCGCGAATACAGTCACCAAATAGAGAGGGTAGCACGATGGCTATTGACGACCAAATTGTCCTTTATGTGCTTAAAACCTCATTTGTCTGTTCGCAACTACTACCAGCACATCAGTCTTTCGAAACATTGCTGTTGCTAAATTGCGGTTCTAAATTTTCCTATCTAAGCAACCCTGTTTTGCGTTCCTTTCGCTCACATACCATTTCAGTAGGTCTTTTTCGTCACAGCGTTGTAGTTAGGTAGTTAGCCTATATAATTTACTCCATGCAACTTGTCTATCTTGGGTACACTGTACGTACGCTGAGTGATTTTGTCTTCTTTTAATAGAGCATAGTTACAGCAAATGCACTGGAAGAAGAAATTGCTAGTGATACTATTTGTTTGTACTCAGTATTTTTGAAGCCACGCGTTTGTCCGTACTGCTGGCCACGTCCAACAAATCCAAATGTAAATGCTTGCTTTTTTACGCCTATGGCTTATAGTGTTAGACGCATTTCAAACTTTGCTATTGCGGGCCGGTTTCGGCGGCGGAGTAGGTGGCCGTTTCCGATCATCGTAGCCTGGCGGGCTGCTACAGCCGGATGTGGGTGGGGAGTTATTAGAATGGATCAAAATTACGCTATGGTTTCTCGTTTCTACCACATCGTACGATGCGTTAACGGCCACCACGGTGGTGGTAGTAGTGCTACTGCTCACCATGTTGCCTCCCGCTGCCAGCATCGGCTTGATTGTTATGTAGTGGCTTGCATTGCTTGGCTGTTGGATGTTCGACGGGTTCGAATGCCCCTTACTACTTGGCAAGTTCGTGTAGTCGGCATCGGTGCGCGTTTTTATTGGCAACGGTGGTGGCACACTGTCCTCCTCCGAGGTAGTCGAGCCGTTAGTTATAATTGAATTGCGGTTGCTGCTACTTTCGGCGGATCCGATCGAATTGGTGTCCCCCACTGCGGTACCATTTGTAGATCCACTACCCGTGAGTGGCCGGTTGCCCATGGTCGGTGTAGCAATGCTTGGTGGACGCGAGAGTCGTTTTTCCTTTTCGACCTCCGAACGTAACGGTCTCTTTGGGTGCAGCTATTTGGGGGAGAAAAGTTGTCACTTTATTCACGCTCGAGGATATAAACTAATCCCATGATGCTCACCTCCTCTGTTAGTTCGAACACGGGCATCGACGAATTTGTCGGTGTTGTTGCAGTAATCGTGGTGTTGTTTGCCGGAAGACTCACCGGACCGACCCCACTATCCCTGTCGGAGGAGATTATGCTCACTCCATGCTCACTTGCCGCAGGGATAGGGCTGGTGTAAAATTGGCTATTCGAAACCGACAAACTCAATGATTCCCGATCCATCTGGGCGTTAAAATAAATAAAAAATGTCGTTTAAAAAATAAGCTTGGTTTACATTAAAAACATTGCACTTACTTTACGACTAGAGCGGCGTTTGGTGAGTGTTTTGTCTTTTTTCGTTTTCGATCCAGGTGAGGTACCTAAAGACGTTCTGCTTACGATCGGATAATGGTGATAAGCAAGGAACGAAATAAAAGAGTAACATAAAATAATTAAAATAATAAAATTACACTAATATATTATGTACACACGTTTATGTACAACAAAATCAAACCACAAAATGAATGTGTTTTATTTTTAACAACAATATAAAAGAAGAAAATAAGTGCGTATCATGACTACGCGCGTGGAAACGAATGAGTAGCGAAAGGAAAAAAGTAAAAAAAACAGTCTAAAAAGCCAGTGAAATAACCATGGAATCGAAAGAAAAGGTTCAATGCTGAAGAAAGGAAAATATATGCTGCGACATAAGCTTCCCGTTCGTGTGCAGAATGTGCGAGGATAGATCGAGCCTGTAATAAATGCAGTAAAATGGTGCAACCGCGATTCGTCGGTACGTGGAGAAAAGCAAAGATCAGAAAAGTGGGAGAAAAAAAGGATATAGCAATGTTATTAACCCACAACTCAAAGGCCCAAGAGCAAAGAAGTGAAAGGATTGTATTGGTGTAAGCGATTTGCTATTGCTCATTGTTTGATGTTGAGCATCGAGCTGAACTGTGTTTAACATGTTGTTCAACAGCGAGGTTAGTATAGTTCGGGATGATGATAAAACGCCACCCAATATGTCTCAGGAAGGGTGTGAGACACGATTTGGGTGCGAACGTTGCTTTCGTGGCCCTTTCCATCAAATAAAGTCGGGTAGTTTTGCAAAAATTAATCGAAAGGACACGAAAATACAATGAAACTCACACAAGCACACACGTACACATACACACACGCACGCACAAACGTACGAACGACTCACAGCGAACCAATTTTCCACCGAACTGGCGAGTTTCTGCTACGAGCTGCCAACATCTTTCCTTCAGTCGTCCCCATCTTGTTCGGGTTTTATCATATATTTTCACTTTACGTATGACGCCCCACCGGCATAGTATAAGTCGTTTATTGACGCTGAATGTTTTTATGATCTTTACTACACTACACTACAGTGCACCACACTGTTCTATAATTGGAGCATCAGCGCCCCTTTCAAACAATTTCTTAGATCATTAAAGATCACCTGAGAGAACCAGCAGCGACCTTCGCCATTTTTTGAAAATATCGAAACAAGATTAAACGCAAGAAATACATGAGAATGTAGGAAATACATTTTTCAAAATGGGACAACATACACACATACACATGGGTGCCTTTTACGGTGTATAAAAGTGTTCTCGGTGTATGGTTTGTTCTGTAGTTGAAGTGTTGCCTTCTGTTTGTATTGTGTTTGTTCATCCAGCGCTTAAGATGCCACTACCTTGCTGCTACACTATGTGTAAATGAGGGGCACGAAAGAAACTCACTCAAGCCAAAATGACAACATCAACATAAAAACAAAACTAATAATTTTTTTTATACGAACTGTCGTAGTTTGGTGCCAATCTTGGTCGAAAGGTTGGAAATCAGTTTTCCGCCGGACCCGTTTGCCGTGAAACTGGACAGACTTATTCGATCGAACTCGAAAAAGTCACTACAGTTGCGAGTGTTGCCATTAGGAGGGATTCGTTTCGTTTGGATTTTTTTTTGCGATGCGATCACATGCGATCATTCGACAGAAAGTGCGCCACAGGGGTGATGCAAAATGTTGGGAAGGAAAAAGGGGGGAAAATAAAAATACTTCTTGTAGATAAATGATTAACTAGACATGTTTTACTCGGGAAGGGGATTCAATAAAAATATGCTTTTGAATCATTAAGAAGCTAATGGATCCAGCATTGCTTATGCACGAAACGGAACCAACCTTACCACGATCGTTTACTCACCTCGCTAGGTTAACCGTGTTGAAGTTAGCTAAATTGGCGATAGTATTTTTGAAACCTCCAGAGGTAGTCGTTGTTGGGCGACTGTTTTGGTTCTTCGAGATTCCGCTACTGCAAATAGAAAAAAGAGGCCACATTGAATCCCAGTTTTAAACTAAACAAACCCCACATCCGACTGCACTTACTCGGAGGATCCAATGCTCGTCTCTGACAATCGACTAGAATCCATGCTGATCTGTGGCTGGGTGGAGGAAAGGTGCCTTCGCAGTATTACCTCCGCATCACGATCGATCTTTATGTCAGTCATCCGCTTGCCATATTTTGCCTCCACGTTCGCTTGCATCGAGGCAAAGCATTTTTCTAGCTGATCATGCAACGGCAGTAGTATGGCCGGTGTTTTCATCTTGTGCACTAGAAGCGCTACCTCAAGCAGTGGTATCTGAGATGCGATAAGGTCTTTCAACCGCGCCACCAGATGATCGTCTCCCGGGTGCCGATCGAGGTATTCTGGCGTGAGGAACGCTTCCTCGTAGATTGGAAGCCCCCCGTTAATCGCGGCATCGACCACACCCTTAATGATATGACTCAGCGAATGCACCGGTATCCCTGGATTGTTCTGGTGCTCCAACACCAGCTCCCGGATGGCTCGGTTCTTTGCGTCCACTGTTTCGATGGCCATCTCGATCGGTGAAATCTACAGTTTTGAAAATTGAATTAGCATACATCCTAGCGTCACCATGAAACCACTGAAAACCCCAGAAACTTACCGTAATGGTTTCGGACGATTTTACCGGGAACCATCGGAGAATACCGGGCAAAGGATCCGTTGTGCGTATGACGGTACGTTCATAGGAGGTTCCTGCGATGTCGTCACCGCTGACCCCAGTGTCACGGATAGGTCGTGAAAACTGGAACTCGCTTACGTTGTTTGATTTGTAGAACTTCATAATGTTTGATGCGATCGTTTGTGTGTTTTTGCAGCCGAATCTTATGTCCCGGCTAACCGGGTCCACCTTCACGATCTGGATGAACTGTCCTTCACATTTGTAGATCTCCGGGCCGGGTGTGAGTGTCGTTAGCAGTTCGGCCCGTGGATGCTGGCTCAGTATGCGCATGTTAAACGAGCCCGCGTCCTCGTACTCATTGCCGCGGTATACAAACTCCTTGTTGCGCAGAAATTCTGGAAAACCTGTTCCGAAGAACGTGACACGGTAGTAAATCGATTCATAGCGTGTCGTTCGCAGGATATTTTCGAAAAACTGTGACATCTTCTTGTGAAGCTCGCTTAGGCTTAGATAGTCGTACACCACGTTCTCGTACTGTTCCGCCAGCTCCTTGCACAGATCGATAGCACATTCCCACATCTTTCCTTTGTCGAACAAGTCGATCATGCTACGGTACAACTGTTCCTTGAGTGTGCGATGCGTAGAGCATGAATAGTGACGCTTGGACTTTAGGAGCAGCGATAATGGCGTCTCATCCCAGTTCAATTCGTTACTATGGAGCTTCAGTGTATACGCCGCCTCGGTGAAGTTATCAAACTCCATGTGTAATTCGTACAATTTGTCTACATAGCGAATGTACATCTCTTTCCGGTTGACATCCGAGTAAAACTGCAACAGACTTACCGTGCACGCCATCCGGTTTTCTTTGCTTTCGTCGTGTATTAGGCATCGATATTCCAGTAACTTCTCCATGAGACGCGTCAATATTTGAACACACTGGACACCGTACGTCTGCAGTGTGCTGTGATTGCTGCACGATTCGTGCATTATCTCGTAGAACAAATCCTTATATTCCGCGTCACCATACCCACCCTCGATGTAGTGATCCAGCTTTTCGATGATTTCCTTCTCAAAGTCGTTGAAATTTCCCTTTATATGGGCTGTGTTGCGTCTCGTATCACCGTAGCTTTCCATGGCGTACTTTGAGCTGTAATACTCGCATTGCATCATGTCGAAAAAGATCGGTATTGTCGCCCGCCGCAGATCTTCCTCCGGGATCATACTCATCTCCAGAATAGGACCGACCAGCCGCGGCACAAACATGATCTTATGTTCACCGAGGTTGAACCACATCTTCCGTATCTCGAACACCGTCTCCCGCCGGATGTCCCGATAGCTGCTGCGTATGACCGATTGTTTCGTCTTGCTGAACATATTCAATTGCAGGGCCGGTTGTGTGAGGAACGTTATGGAGCACTGGAAGTAGTTCGACCAAACCTGCTTCTCGAACGGACTGAAAAACTGGTCCATAATAATGGCGGCAAAGTGTTGCAAGCTTCCGAGGATTACCATGTTCTGATGCATGATCATGTCTAGCCAATCGCTGGGAAAGACCGGCTTCGATACGAGCTCCTGGAACACCAGCAGTATCTCGGTGAGGAAGTCGAGCAGATCGTAGCTCGTAAGGAAGCTGCGCACGTAGCACTGGTAGTGCGCCTCGGTCATGCTGCGAAAGATTCCGAGCATAATGGCCACCAGATTGCCCACCTGGGGATTACTACGGTCCATCGCAATCGAGCTCTGGATCACCGTTCGCAGCAGGATCAGCATGATATCACGAATGTCGTTGTCCACCGATCCGATATCGTCTTCGCTTTGGAATAGCAGCTCCAGCATGTTGTTCATGATATTAACACATTCAGACACCTAGTTTCAAACGCGTTTTCGGACAGAGTAGGAATTGTGAGAAGAAAATTACATATTAGTGCACATAAGAAACGTTGCTGGCCTTGCTTCTGCTGACGCTGAAACCAGCCGTTACTAAACTAAAGCTATGGTTGTTCCAGTGTGTGTTAAACAAACTTAGCAATCGCACACTCTGTGTCACACTCTGTAAAGAAATATTTATCACACACACACAAATTTTTAGACAAAAAAAATACTTCTCGTAGCAGTAAAATTGCACACGCACATGTAAATCGATGCATGAAAAAAAAAGTTGCAAATAATACAAGCTTTTTGCTGCAAGGTTTGGAGATATCACATATGTAATATTTGCTCATAAGATAATTCGCTAATTTGTGTTATGCTAAAGAATGTAGATTGATTTTTCAAACGGATGAATAATCGAAAGAAGTACTGTAAAGGACAAGTAGACAGAAAGAGAGTAGAAAATAATACCTTCGTTTTAGCGGTGGTTTCGCGCGTATGAAGCTGGGATTTGCTCTCCCCAAGTACTCTAGCTGCTTTGGTAAGATTTTTCTCCTGCTGCCGTATGTCGAACATAAAGTCACCCTGTGCCGTTTATGCGTGATAAAAACGCATCATCATTCGCATCGCACCACCATCACACACGCAAATAAACCAACATCATCATCGTCACATCACCACCATTTTTTAACCATAATCACCACCATTGCCATCATCAATTTCATC
Source organism: Anopheles farauti (assembly GCA_000473445.2). Lineage (NCBI taxonomy): Eukaryota > Metazoa > Arthropoda > Insecta > Diptera > Culicidae > Anopheles > Anopheles farauti. The sequence goes on from KI915046.1 coordinate 2,395,940, forward strand.
GTCATCCCGTGTAGAAGAGGAGGGCCGTTTCAAACAAATTTGTGCATTGAACACAAAGGTGGCATAAGGTTTTGTTTTGGGTTTGTGTTTCGGGTTTATCAATACCATGTATTGTATGTGTTTGAGTCGCAGTCGATTTGAATAGTTTGCATCAGCACAGTAAGTTTTTTTTCCATAGGCATTAAGTGATAAAATCCGCGAAATAATTATAAGTTAACGGACACTCAAGAGAAAAATAACGTGAAATTTACATTGCAACAAAAACGAATTTAAAAATTTTGTTCAAAAATAACAAATTACAAAATGATTAAGATCGCATGGCAAAAATAATTGAAATTAATAATTTGTCACAATTTTGCAAATTAAGATGCAAATTAGTTCAACACGTCAGTCGGTTTTTGTCCAAGTTCAAGTAATAGGTGTTGTGTGGAATTAAGTGTACAAGCACCGCATGGATGATGAATTGGTGTGTAGTTTTGTTTACGGGTTCGGCAGTTATTTGTTTGGTTTACGTGTGGGTGGGTTGTAGATTATGTGCCCCAACAACAACGGGATGATCAAGGGAAAGGGGAATTGAGGGATCAGAAATACATCGGTGTTCGTGTTTCAAGTGGTTTTGGGAATGCATATAACAAAATAGGAGAAGGAGGAAAGGAAGAGAAAAAGAAATAACAATTTGTTAAACTCATCTGGATTATTTATCGACACGTATTGCTACGCAAGTTGAATTCCCTTTATACCAAAGCGAACAGTTATTGCCGAAACGGGTTATGTGTGGAAATGTGGTCTAAGGTAGGATGCACTATTCACCAACAGGATGATGATGATGATCTATTGCTTGTAACAAATTAGTTTGAAATGATGTTAATACACATACACATTTGGGCTGTATCTATCGTACAGAACAAAACGAAGCGGTTTCATCCAGTGTAGTGAGATGAAGTTCTATTAACATGAATGGTTAAGTGTGTGTTAGGAAATGGATGAAAAAAATATTTACAATGAAAATAGATGAGTTCCATTTGAACGATGTTTGAACGATAATTAAATAAATGTCGATATGTCTAAATATGTTCGAATAGTATGTGTATTTGATTCGATATTCGAGATATATTCCCAATGGAACACTATAGACCGAAACGGTAAAGAGAAACATTACATTAAGTATATTTAATATAGTAGTTTCGTGAAGGTTGTGGCAGGAAATCGATGATGTGTGAAGTAGGTGGGGATTGAGGGTGATGATAATGTATAGAAAACAGTTTTGTTTGCTGAGGGGGCGGTGATGATTGATTACAGTTTCACTTTTGTCAAAGTGTTTTGGTCTTTGCAACCAACCCTCTCTCACACTTTGAACAAGTAATGCCGAGAAGGAAGGTCAGCGAAAGAACGGCGTGCAATATGACAGATAAACACACAGCAGGAGAAATGTAAAAATGGTGATTGGTGATATGGGGGCTTTCATGCTTTGTTTGGACAGAAAGATACACACATAAGTATGATAACGCATAACAGCAGTGCACGCTGTAGCAGTGCATATTGCAACGCTCACGACGCAAGCAGGCAAATGTCGTGAATGAGGTGAGCTCATTTCCGGCGGTGCTATTGAACTAGCGTTTAGAGGTGATTATGGTGCGGGCAGAAAGACATACGACAGAGCAAAGAAACAAACAAAACGACACACAAATGAAAAATAGGAACAGTGAGAGAAAATAAGTTTGACAGCGACACACACACACACACGCATAGAGTACATACAAATCAAGAACATTGCATGCAGAAAAAAATTAAAACACAGTCAGACGAGAACATAGAACGAACACAACAAACGCTAACTTGTCGCATACAACATTGCGACAGCTCACCACGTACCTCTTCCTTGCTTTCCAGTTTGTCCTTAATTTGTCGGCAGAATACAGGCAGCAAGATGGCACGGCATTTGGGCAGCTTGAACAGTTTCGAATCAACTACATCCTTGATGCACGTCATCTTCGATTGGTTCAACCGACCGGCCGGTACGTTCGTGATGATGTCCACAATCTTCTGGCTCAGCTTAATGGGATCGTACACCTGCATCAGATCGGAGGCGATAATGTGCAGATACTTCAACAGAGCGCCCTGCGACTTGAGCAGATCGTTCTGATACTTGATCAGCTCGGAGAACGACTCGAGCAGCTCCTCGAGACTGGCGACGAACAGCTCCCGGTCCTTGTCCTGATTGAGATCGGCAAATAGTTGCCTCGATCGAATGATGAACTTCATGATGTACTGCAGGTACTTCGTGGTGCGGTAGAGCGCCTCGTCATTCTCGTTCACCATGTAGATGTTTGTCATGGCACGATCCTTCGAAATGTTGTTGATGGCATTCCGGATGTGCGTTTGCACTACGTTGATCAGTTTCCTGAAATTGCAGAATAACAATTGTTCAGCACCGATATCGAACAGCACACTTACAATGTACTTACTCGTAGGCTAATGTCGCGGAGAAACTTTCGTTTATGTACAGTTCGAGCACGGACTGGAAGTGCTGGTACTTCATATCGTATACGATCTCAATCAGTCGCAGCAGGCATCTGAAAACTAGGTTGTCGTACTTGGCCGGGTCTTCGTTTGAAACCAGTATGTTGAAAAGTGCGTCCAGTATGTCCTGCAGGAACTTGACCACTTCCTCACAACGCACGTTCATCAGCGCATTCAGTGATTCTTCCATCTTTTCCTTCCTGGACGACCAATTCAGAAGCCCCAGTATGTCGACGTTTTGCGTCAACTTAGTGCTGCAAAGATTGGTTTCGATTATGAAACTATCCTTGGACGCGAGACTAAACCCATTGGTTGATGGCTTCGAGCTGCCATTCGGTAGCTCCTCCGCTAGCGACGGTAAACTTAGATAATTGAACTGTGTGTCCTCGTCGTACTTCTTGTGGTCGATCTTGTACACCAACAGCGTGTGGCGTTTGTGCTGCAACGTCGTACCGTCGTCGTTCATGAGCCGCACGTACGATATACCGAACGGTTTCTCCGAGCGGTCCTTTGCCTCGTTCGAGCTGCGGTGCTTGAAGGTGAACCGTAGATGGCACTGTTTGAACTCCTCGATCGGCACGTCGATCTTGAACGTTTCGCCCCATTTGGGACGATCCTCGTGGTAGTAGATGACGGACTTGTACTCGTTCAGTGCGTGTCCCCCTCCACCGTAGGTGATGACGCCCGGTATCGCGACGCCGTACTTATTGCACACGTACGCCGTCACCTCGATGTTCTTGTCGCTGCTCTTCGAGCCCTTGGAGAACTCGCCGGATACTAGCGTTAGGTAGAGATCGTTCCGCACGTCACCCGGAAATATCACCTCCGGGAAGCCCATCTTGCGCGCGAATGCTACATTACCAAGCACAAGGTGTGGATACTCGTCCCGCACCTGCTTGATGTCACCGAACAGTATGTCGACGCTGATCCATATCGCCGCATCACTCTTTTCGCCCAGATCTTTGTTGGTAATCAGTTTTCGCAGTGTCGTTTCCAGCGACTCTTTTTCACACGGAATAAAGGGCATTTTGAGCTGTGTGTCACTTTTGAAATCTTCCGAGCGCTTGATGATCGGCTGAAGATCCAGTGTCGCAACACCAAACGGCCGACGCATGTGGTACTCATTGACAGTGTTTGTGGACATCAAGGAGCCGGTGGAGGGTGTGCCGGAGCTGGAAGATCCCGATCCACTGCCCGGTCCAGGTGAGGAGGGGTTACTCATTTGGGAGGTCAAGTGATTGCGATGCGATTTGTAACTTCCACTACCGGTCGAGTTAGCCATGCTGCTACGTCGCAGATCCGTATCTTTACCGTCCATTGCACCGATACGGACGACGTACGCCACCAGGTAAACCCTGTTGCGATTCAAGTCATTGCCGGAAAGATCCGTGAATAGCACCTTTATGTTGTTAAACTGATCGAGATCCGCCGCCATACCCTGGCGGCTCCACTTGACCACGTAGTTTTCGGTTATGGCACGCATCTCCTCTCCATCATACAACGTGAAAAGAATCTCCGTGTCTTCACTCAACCTGCACACGAAGTTGTGCACCGACAGTAGCAGATTGTGTGAGTGCCGATTAATGATGTCCAGATTGCGAGCCTTGATGTTAGACGTGTTGGCACGCTTGATCCGATCGACCGCATTTTTATGATGCTCGTACAGCTGGGTTGTGGAGGTTCGCTCGATGTCCACTATGTTACCACTGTCGTCCCGGACGACCATGTCCAAGTTGAGGATCTTGTTGCCCGTATCGATTTCACTGGTCGCCTTCAGTTTGATGTTCTTCATCTCATCCACTGGCAGGTTGCCGGACAGCAACTGTGACCGCAATCGGATCAGCTCCAGCATCTTGCTCTGGATCAGCTTGAAGGAGGAATGTGTCGACAGGTACAGCTGGCGATACAAAATTTGCCATTCCTTTAGTACCGTCGTGATCTCTTCGACGATCTCGGTACGTCGTATCACGAGATCACCATCGCGAGATGTTTTGCTCTCCACCAGATGGACGTATGCCTTCGGAAACACGCCTGATAAGCCCGAGTTGCTGTTGTGACCGTAGTACCAGTGGAAGGATTCCTGCTCTATCACAACTGTGTCGCCAACGTCCAAATCGATGTGATGATTACTTTCGCTCCCGCTGTAGTTCGCCTTCGCTGTTGACGGAAGAAAGGAACAAACGCAACTGATCAGTATCGTTCACGGATCAACAGTGCATCATACCGACAGTGAGTTAAAAAAAGGCAACCCACATTTTTTCATGAGATCCCATCACCCTCGCCATAGGGGATTTCAAATATACTTCCGGAGAAATTATTTTAAATTCGGGTCACACTGACCTTCACAGCTTGTTTACACCGGGTCTGGCCGGCCCGACCGGGTTGCTCAGAACCCTGAAAACAATGTGATGCTAATCCGATTCAAGCAATCAAACTCTATATTCGCAAACTGCACAGGAACTTTTCATTCTGATTCTCCCCTATTTCCCACGACTTGTTGATTGATGGAGATTAAATTAATTAATACTTCACGAACAAACGCGTTAAGGTGGATCACGTGATAAAGCGCGGGGTTTATTCTTGTCATAGAACGTAGACAGAATCTAAAAATCTGGTAAATGTAATGATTACCTAATCGTTTCATCCGTCATGAACAGAATAATGAGTATTGATTAAACTTTAGCAGCACAACTAATTCGTCAAACAAAAATCAACATATATTCAAAGAACATATTGGTGCTATGCTTCATTTTTATATAAAATTATTATAATTATAAAAATTAATATAACTATTAGAATTAGTATATAAAAATATTATGTAAGCCTTCTTGTGTTGCTTGTCGAACTCAGTAGAATGTGTAAATTTATATGCTTTATCAATAGTCCATTCTGATGAGCGTTGACTGAGGGATGCAGTTCTCGTTGACGATCACCATGCATATCAAACGGCGCTTCAAGTTGCACGGTTCGATTAACAAACACAGTCACGCGAGAAGTAAATTGGTCGCACGAGAAGGATCCCTTTCTTGCTGGGTATTGCATAGGACGGTTGCCAGAATGTGATAAGGTTGCTATAGGAAATACAGGCACTAGCAAAAGCATGGTTGCAGCAAAGTCACGCCGCTTTGAAGCGGAACCATTTCTGTAAAGTGGTTTCATATTTCGTAATTGTGATTTTGTACAATGCAGCCATTCTACCACTAGGCGCAACTTTTGCAGGGTCATAATAACGAGCATAACGAGTGCTTTGATCAGGTTTCATTAGAGCCTTTCTTTAAAAAATAACCCAGTCGTAAAAGCGTAGTACTTCAAATCAATCTTATATGCTCATTACCGACGGTTCCGACGGTTTTCATTCTTGATTTTGAAGATAGCCGTACCTAACGAACAAAACAGTGCAAGAAGTCTTCGACCGTTAGAAGGTGCATACGACTGAAAGTTACCGTAGTTGCAGTAGAGCACTACACGGATTATTCCATTTGGGCACAGAACGGAACATCAAGTGAGAAACTCTCTATCATCATCTAGTCTTAACTACCGCGAACTAGATTTTCTCTCTATCTCTCTTTTTTTTTCTCTCGCCCTCTCTATCCGTATCGAATGAGTGCAGATGCAAGTGCAAGTGCACACAGTACACGACACGAGGGTGCAATTAGTTAAATGGGGCGCATCAAAAGCGAAAGTGGTCATGGGATTTCAACGGACAGGGAAGTGTAAAGGAAGTGAGAGTTATTATGGCCAATTTGATTGCATCCCGCCAGTGTAAAAACTTAACATGCCACGAACACCGAACAGCGGGAAGGCGATTTTGCAGGGGTTAATGTTTTGCTTTGCGGGATCGCCTTGTTCATTATTTTATTATAACTTTTTTAAATAAAATTATAATTAACTATATTCCCGGCAAGAAAAGATTATTACTTTGTATAATCGGAACTGCTAGTCCGAATCCGTTGGCCATGACATAACATGACAGAGAACTAAAAATAACAATTTACATCCAGTTCTAGTGGCCAGTTGTACCAGCAAACGGTAACAATAGTGATTGACTGTTTGAGTGACAGTCGGAGAGCAAGTCATTGCTCGTTACAGTGAAGTAATATGGATCTCTAGATACTTTGTAAGCTGTTCGATTATAGTACGGTTGTCGCTTGAAATATACGAATACTATTTTGACATGATCAGAGACACGAACGGATTATCGGAAGATGTGCACGAACACTGTCATACTTCGCAACACAAATGGAATTACAACCCCAGAGTGAATTTTCAACACAGGAATATTAATGTAAGGACAGAAAGAGTACGCCACATGGCCGTAAGCAATAGAGAACATCCAACGGTCATAAACCATTGTTCTACATGATGATACAACTATCATGGGCAAACAAAGTTTCCCATTTCTGCGTGCATGCAAACGAAAAGTAAATATATAAATCATTTTTGCACGAAGTGTTATGAAAATCATCAGGCAACAGGGTCAGCCAACAACGTAAACAAAAATATTACTTATTGTTACCAGTGACAGTGAGTCGGGGGAAAAAATTAAAGCAAAAAAAGATGCTATCATGTGAACAGAAAATAATCAAAACAAATTTCTTTACGCCTGTATCCCCTCCCAGACCCGACCCGCACCACAGCAGCAAGCCAAAGGTGGAACAGTTTTTGATTGGTTTCACACACCACCCAACCGAGCTAATCTCGATTTCATTCAAGTGAGAGCCAAGAAAAGCGTATCCCATCCTAAGCCCACCAGCCACCCAAAGTCTCAAGAGATCGCTGTGTTGTGGGTGAGATGGTGCGATTAGGCCATCCAATCTATTCGAATGACGTACACGACACGTCCACTTTCGTTGTCGATGTGTGGTCAAGCCGGACTTCCCGCCGGATGCTCCACACATATCGGGGCGCTATTTTTACTGTCCTCCTAGTACAACAACGCAACGGTGGAAGAGAGCATGTGCACGTTATTTATTTACTGTGAGATTTTCCTACAATCCCGCCATCGTGTTTCTTTTTTCCCACTGGCATACATCTGGCCACATGTTGGCTTTTGGGGAGAAAACCACTATCTCCTATGAGGCGGCTGTGATTGTTTCCTTCTTCGACTGTGTATACTCATCAGGTCTTGACTGATGTTCAACAAATGTGGTCATTGTCTGCGGATTCCGTATTTAACACCGCACGTGCGTGTTTAACGACGTCACCTGAACACTCATCATGCCGGGCAGGGAGAGGTTGGAGGTTGATAAAATAACAGCGGTGTGGTGGGTTCGAAAAAGTGTGCCAGCAAACGGTAGCAGGCAGAGCGACACCCCGAATACCGATGTGCCCAGTTCAGTACCGTCGAGCTTACGCTTCACGCTCTGTTTAAACTGACCGAAAGACGTGGTGGTTGCCTGTAAGCTTGCCTTGAGCCATGTTGGGCCAAAAATCTGTCATTTGAGAAATGGAACCTCGACGGGAAAATGGTTCATAGCGATAATTACCAGATGATTCGGTATTACAGAACAACATCAATAACGAAAATGAGACACGTTTGTTTACAACTACCAAGGTGTTCACAAAATCCTATTCTCAACCCCTTAACTTCTTCTAAATTAATTCCCATCCATTTCTTAACGAGCATGACACGCTTTATGTTTCACAGCTAGCATAAGCACTATTTTGGCTGTTCAATTTCTTAATTGCCTTGGATTGCCTGTCGCACGAAAACGCCCCTGCGTTTGGGGCGGCGGCACATGCTCACACTTGCTTCGTAAAGTACACGCCACTTGGAACCATTTTGTACTCCATTCCGGTTAATGTTACAATCTGACGCCCTTAGAGTTTTGCCCTTTAAAAACGGTTTTGTTCGCTTACGAATGTTTCGGAACACTGCTTGGGGCTAGCGTTACAGGTCAGACCCAACCGTAGTGTTTCTGCTTAGATACGTAAATATTTTGAAACATGAACTACCACACCTGCGGCTTGTAACTAGCTGCAATTGCAGTTTACACATGCAGCTAAATAAGTTATTTCTTTTGAACTGCAGGTAACGATTAGTTTCCTTTGTTGAAGCATACCTCCAGAATCATATGTTATTCTTAAACGTATACCACTGTAATGCCATTAAATGTAATACCGTTTTAAATTCCCCCAATTCCCCTTTTCTCCTCCCCCATTTTCTCTTCGACATCCAACAAGGATAAGCACACTATTTGTGAGACAAAACATCCAGTTTGCTCTACTCAAGATGATAAACAGAATGGGGGCATTTCTTCCGGCTCCATTCGTCAGGAAACTGCCCGAAAAGAAAAAGTTGCACTGCTCGGAAGTGGGGTAAAGTAAAAACACTGCCACTATGCAAACGGACAAGAATGAACTATGGCCCAGTTTAGACGTTTTAGTGAAGCGTTTTGTTTTTTTTTATCCGCGTTTAAGAGCGTGCCGAACACTTCTTTAAAAGTACTACATTTAGCTGGCACAGAACTCTGTTTTCCACAACCGGCTTGTGGATGGCACTTCTCTCGTTCTCTTGTGAACGCCGTTTCCCATATCCAACAGCAATAACGCCACCAATGGTTGACTGCTGTTGTGCGACAAACAAAAGATTCATGCTCGGTTTTACATCCTTTTTCGATGCCAGACGTGACTGAACTCGGTCACACTTTCGCTGTATGCGTCGCGGTGTCTCCTACAGCGTGCCCTGAATTTTAAGCGAACTTCATCCTTCGCTTACCCTTCGCTCTTTCGCTCCATCTCTCGCTCCTGTCTCTCAGGGCGCCAGCCAGGAAACGAAACTATGCCATTAGGTACTGTTCGACACAAGCGCTAGTGCGGCTCGACCGATGGTATGGTAATTTGATACACCGAACCGTAATTCTGCACTGCTGCGGCAATCCGGAACGCTCGCGATAGGGTTTCGCACCGGCACTGTTGGAGATGGAGCTCTGTGCCAGGTTCTGCGCCACACGTGATTTACAGCAATAAACAAAAAATGGTGATGATGCTGGAAGGAACGTAACCTTACCGTAACGACCTACGCAGGGCTGACGAAATCCCGTACGCTGTAAAATTATGCTGGCAGCTAAAATGCAGGGCGCACACAGAGCGACAGTCAGATTTTGCATGCTGGAGGTCTGTCGAAGTGCCTAGCAGCAAAGGCAAGAAAGTGGTCTCGATAAAGCAAGGCATGACAGTAAAATATTTATAATTACATTTCATTGAACTGTGCCTTCCCCAAACGTGCCGTAGCAAAAGCGATGTTTTATACTCCAGAAATAAGGATTTGCTTCTTCTTGTGTTTTGCTTGTGCTTCGCGATGCTGCCGGTTAATGCAAACAACGAACCGAAGCGTAATTATGAGCCAGCGTACAAACACAATGCCGCTGCTGTCTGTTGAACTTGTACAAAGGCAAACATTTGTCCTCCAAAGCTTGGCGAGCAGTTGGCTTCCATCGGTTGCCCGCGAGTGGGCTCTCTTTCCTGTAGTGATTGTGCTGCGCCTTACTGTGATTCACACTACGGAACACAAATGTAGCATACATTCGGATGAGGACGTTTGAGTACGCTTCGTTTTCTTGAAGTCCATATATTCGGTGGCAGTGGTGGGCAACCTGCGAATTTTGAGAGTGATGCTCTTATCACTTTGAATCTGTTCGAGAAAGCTCAAACTGCTAAAGCTGAAATCCAGAGCGTCGTCTTTGATAGAATAGTGGCGATAGATGCCGTATTGAATCCCAATTGAACGCATATGTGGCTCTTTGGCAATCAAATATGGTTGTGGATCACTGACTCTGAATAAGCAAATTAAGAGGCAAACCACTAAAGATAAGCAACATAAATATAAAAACTATTTTATTATAAAACAAGCATTAAATAAAAAGGAAGCATGTTTTCTTCATTTTATCTTCTTGCTAATGATTGTGTTTGTTTTTGTTATTGTGTTTTTTTTCTTCTTATCCAACCACCACCCAGACTGCAGACAAAAAGGGCTTTTGTCGTTATCATACCACAGCTGTGCGTGCTGTTCCCTTTAGAATGGAATAGAATCCGATTGACTCATCCATTCCATGAACGATAAAATAACAGGAGAAATAAACATCAACCCCCGTCATGGAAATTCCAAGCTGACTTGTCGGGCTTGCCGATAATTACCACCCGCAGTGCTTGTTGGTGGGGTAGGTTTGGACGAGGCGACGAGATTTACTTTGGTTTTTTTTTTACAAATGATAAACATTTTTCATAAAACTTATTTAAAACAAAGGAACTAAGCTTTGCTTCGTGCAGCCCCTGTCAGATAACTGTCTTTCGTCACTTTATCTGCACGATCTCGAGTGAAAGTGTGCACCGAACACCGGTCAAGAATCGAGAGAAGCCAACATTTAAATTACCACCGGTGGCGCAAACGAGGTCTAATTTATGACCGGAATACGTAGCATCACAGCCTACGGGTACCGGAGACAACCTACATCCATCAGCGGTATCCGCCACCCGTAAACATGCAAAGACAACAACCCCAAAATGAAAGCAAATGCAACGACGACACGACGACGACGACGACGGCGACGACGACAGACGTACGAACGGTGCGCGTTTGATTGAAGCAAAACCGCGAAAGTAAAAGGGAAAAGTCAAAGTCCTCTACGCCCCGCCAGACCTGGGGCAAACCCGACCCAACCGAGTGCTGCGAAATAACCGAAATGACGACGGGGTGAAATAAAAATGGAAACCAAAATAAAGGCAACACCTTTGCCGCATCCCGGAATACACCCGAAAGAAAGTGGCCAGTGTGTTCGGGATGACATTTGCTGTTGTGCTTCTTAGGGTAAATGTGAGTCAAGCGCACCGTTTGAAATCAGATGTGATACATTTGCGTGGGTAAAATATGGTAGATCGGATGTTGTGCTATTGTCATAAATGTGAATATTATACAAACATTATGTGAACTTCAAGCTTGAAATTATTAATCGAGCGAGTTTTTAGAAGAAATGTTTTAAAAATGACAACTATATATTTATGCTTCACAACCACATCAATTGATTGTTTTTCTCCATCTAAAAGACAAATACAAAATGTATAAAAATGTAAGTAAACTAGAGGGAACCATGCACAGGTTTTGATAGATTTATGATGATAAGGAGTTATTTTGTAGGAAAATAATTCTATAATCCTATAATTAAAATAAAAAAATTATAATAATTCTATAATTCTGGGTTAAAAATATGTCAAAAATGCCTACAAGCGACCTAGAAATGTACGAGTTGCTGTGCTACCTCAATCGAAAACACTCTGATATGTTAAACCTCCTAATCAGCCCATCAAAACATTCTTCGTTTCGTAATGAACCATTCTTCGCTTTGTAGCTTTCTGGCCCCGGCTTCCCCTAGTGGTGGAAGCGCGCTGTGCAAAATTTTAATTAGCCAAACCGGGCGCGAAAGTTGGTCCACCCGATTCCAACCCGCATCCTTTCGTGTATTTATCACACACAATTCACCCACAGTGGTGTTTCGAGTTCTTGGGGGCGCACACTCTCTTTCACGTGCACCAAATATAGTGCAGCGGTGCGGGAGGTTGAATTGTCGTGATGCACATGCGAGATAAATAGTTTGACGCGAAAGTCGGCCAATTGTGGGGAATGTGCGTTTTTTTTTGTTTGTTAATGTTTGTGTAGAAGTGAGTGAGAGAGAGAGAGAGAGAGAGAGAGAGAGAGAGAGAGAGACAGAGAATGTAGCACACAGCGAGAAAGCAATCATTGTCATAGCGGACATATCAGACGCAAAAGTAATACGAAACCGTCTTAGACGCGGCGGTTGATCGACCGACCGACCGACGTTCGCAGGCGCAAAAATTCAACCGTTTCAACATATTTGTGCCCACGGTCACGGTGCAGGCAAAGGGGGAAAAATGTATTGCAAAAACCCACCACCATATTGCGAACCGATTGGGGTATTTCGTACATTCACATACACATAGATTTAGCGCGACTAGTGCTAAATAGCACTGCAAAAAAAAAACACGCACACACACACAACATGAGCACTACGCCTCGAGTTCGATGTTCGCCGCGGTTAGGCGATGGGTATTAAAACGGCTGGCCCAGCTAGACGGTGACGACAGGGTGGCTGGCCAATTGAAGGAAATGGCTGGGGCATCGTTTGAAAGCCGGGTCCGGGTGACGGACGGACGGACGGACGGGGAGCGTTGTACGGGCGGAGCGCCCTTACCGTTTTCAAACGGCTCATCAACGCGATGAGATTCATGTGCCGTGAAGGGACTTGGGCTGTGTGAAAGCGTTTGGAACACATGCCTTCAAACGCAAGGTTGATTGAAGCAGCAATCTCTTGCTTCCGGAACCCTTGGTTCGAACGCAGTGATAGATCTTACAAACTTGCTAGTTGAGGAAGGTCACGAAAAGGTTGTCTAGCTACGATAGATGAAAATATATATCTTACAACCGCAAAATATTCCAAATGAAAAATGCATTTTTTTTTTATATACGCAACACTGCGTTTCGAGCAAGGACGAAAACAATGTTTGCTCCATCTCGAAAGCGCTTTCAATTAGAATTAAATAATGTTTCGTCCAAAAATTGAACTTCATAACCATTACGCCCACTGATCCATTATTTAACATTCACCTTTTGAACGTGAAAACGGCCACCGAGCGAAACCGGCAGCTCGCACACCGTTGTCCCATTAGATCAATCACAAATCGATTTCAAAGTCCATTTATTTGTGACCGCCGGTAACGGAAGCATGCCACCGTGGTGCCCTGGGAAGCAACGAAAATTTGCTTCGCTTTCTGTTTCCAATAGAAGTGCACAGCAAAACAAAGTCCCAAATCCCCGAACAGTCGCGATGCTCTCGTCGATCGAAAGCGAAAGGTCGCACACGGGTCGGGAAAACTCCACTGGCAAATCGAACCGTGTCGGAAGGTCGACTCTAAGCAAATGGTTGCTAGAAATGCATAACTAATGAGTGTGGTAAGGGACATTTTCGCAGGCCCCACTTTCAGGGAACGGTGTGGTGGGATGGGGTGATTGGTTGCCTCCCACAAAAGCTAGAAACGTACGAAATTAATGTGAGAAAATTTCATCTTCATCCCTATTGTTAACTCTCGGTTTTTTTTTTTACAGCAATTCAATCAGACGTCCTAGGCAATAATGTCAGCCGCTCCCATCCCTCGCCGCGTGGGGTGGTATCGCGCACTTTGTGGTAATTGTGCAAGATCTACTAGAACGGAAATGGGACAGGTATTTACCGACGCATTTACGTAACACGTAACCTTGATGTTACATCATGCCGGAAACCTGTTCTTCTTCGGAAGGTGTCGTTTCTATAGGGGGAAAAAATCGCTACGAATTGCATCTTATGTCTTGTGGGAATTTCAAATATCCTTTGGATATCTTCGTCCTAAAGGACATTGAAACATCGCCCTAATATAAAGCAAGATTATTATGGGTTGCCAGGCAAGTAGAATAAAAATAAAACCATCCACCATCCAATCCAGCGCGTGCAAATGATCATTCGTCGCGCTAATAGTGATTATTGTTTTCTCTCTTTCGTTTATGCCCCTCACAGATGTCATCTAATGAAATTGCGTTCGAGTTTACGGTCCGATCGTGCCAAAGCCATGGAAGGAAACCCACAGTAACCGGTGTCGCTTATCGGGCGTGATGAGAAAAGTTATTTCACAAAACCCTCGCCCGCGATTGTGTGCCGTAAAACCATGGGCATCCGTGCGTGAATCGGTGCGCTCGTGGATTGCTTCACAGAAATTATCTAGTGCGTTTGGTGGCAAAAACCGAAGCGACGGATACTTACCGAAATAACCTTGACGGGAGGCGACATGGACGCGTACGTTATAGTAATGTAATGAAGGTTGCGGAATAAATCTACTGATACAAGAAAAAAAGCAAACCCAGCAATTTGGTACTGCTTGATGAATGTGGCCACGCATTTCAGAAACCTTCCGAACCGGTCTTTTTGTTAACCTACCCTACAGCAAAATTATACACGGTAGCACGCGCGCTTGCCTGGGGTGGTAAAGAGGAATCTGTCGTCGCCAGCGCAGTCAAGGTGATAATGAGCTGATTAGATGCCACCAGCGCATCCGTGGCATTGTAGCGCCCGACGAAGATTACAAAATCGCACATACACAGCAGAGCAAAAAAAAAGCACCAACACCGAACCAAGCCAGAGGAGAAACCGAACGATCGGTAGGGTAGCACGCGGGTTGCCCATGGGAAAGTGTTTCCCTCCCGCCGCTCCGGTTTGCCCCACAACACTAAACCCGATTCTATCAGTTCCCGCCAAGGGAAGTTTCCAGCCAACCCAGGAAGTCCAAGCGATAGTGGCAGGAAAGGTCCGACAGCATGTGAACGTGCCCTTACTCTCCTAGATTCGGTCGAGCTTTATCGAGCTGCAGCACCCGAGCTCGAGCGGACCTGGACGGGAAAGCTAATATTTGGACACCGCGGCGTTCATTTTCCGCGCCGTTCGATGGCCCAAAGGTAGCATTTTGGATATTAGGACGCCGGGAATGGCCACTCCAGGTCCTTCATATATTTGTGTTTGCCAAACAGTGCGTGTTTGTTTCTGAACGAACCCGATCTAGAACTTGAACCAGTACCGGCGGCGCAGTGAGGCTTCACAACGACCATCACACCAAATGGAGGTAAACAGTGTTCACCCACACAAAAAAAAAAGCTTAAGTATAGAAAAAAGTAGTACTGCTTTGATACCACATCTAAACGATCGATTGTTTGTTATTCGCATAACACTAGCGTGTGGAACATAGAAACTTCAACTACAGACTGGCTGCTATCTGCAGGGTGATAGAGTGTGCGTGTCGCGCCATTCAAAGCCAACGCCTTTTTCATTATTCTGCGCTCGTCACAAACAGAAGTAGTGGCATGAAGCACAGTGGATTAATCGCGTCCGCTGACGCATCACCGTAGAAGCATCGCTGGGCTATATTTTTTGCACCAAACGGACGCATTGGACACGCACAAGATAGGGGACTCACAGGTAGGGTGTGCCCTTTATAGGATAGAAATTTACAGGAACCATTGATAACATGCCACTGTATCGTTAACAGTATCGTACGCGCAATGCAAACAACGACAACAACAATCAAATATAAATATAACAAAAAAACTGTAGATAAGTTTCAGACCTTGCGGCAATATCACTACAAGTGATCGAACCGAACCATACCTGGCGTTGGTATGGAATGAAAAATCACGCACACACACACACAGAAAAATAGTAGCAAGCGAGCAAGGTTGTGGTCGACCTGCTATCAGGTGGCTGCCAACGCCCTTCACATCTGTTTTAATCACTGACCAATGAAGGTTAAACAGTGAAACAATTCATGGTGCAAGGAGTGTGGAGTTGATACATGTCTTATCTATTGAGCGACGTTCAAAAAAGCCTGATATTGCCCGGTCAACACAGTTTGCCGGGTCGATGAAACAACCAAGTACCAGGTACAATTGTCTCTCCACGCAGAGGAAGAAGCTGGAATGACGCTCGGCAACAGGTTAAACGAGTTTGAGTCAGGTGGTATCGTCCGATGAATCATCGCGTTCATGCAAATTTGCAACAGATCGGTGGAAACAGCAAGGCGTGTGGCGCCCCGTACCCGTTAGCCAAAGCGCCGATATCAATCCGTTCTATAATCCCAACTGATAGCGACCGTAACTCATCGTGATTCCTGGGAAACTTCGATATGAACTTTTTTTTCTTCGTTGCATTGGAATTCGCTTAGTTTGGCCAAAGAGAAAATCAAACATTTTTCAACATACTTTGACGCCCTACCGGGTGTCTGACTCATCCTAATAAATCCCCAACGTGTGCATCAGGCGAACACTCCGGATGTGCTAGTTGTAAGCGGATTTCTTTTTTGTTTTTTTGTTGATGTATATATAATTCTCCCAAATCTCTTCTCGTAACTCAATCGCGTCACAAACTTCGCATCGCACTGGATGAAGTAGGTTTGCAACACGAACTATCATACATTAATCCTTCAACACATACTTCACCAAAACCAGATGACAGAGCAGAAGAAGCACCAGAGACACTGTCTCTTGGAGTTCGCATGCAGGATATATAATAAAAGAGTCCCATCTTCAGCATCGATGACATCGGGTCGACAGCGCAATAGGGCGCATATGGGTGTTTTGGGACGTGTGTTGGTTCATTCAAACATGTTACGTTTTCAGCAGCGCTCGGTAATGACGAATGAGCTTAACACCACCGCGTTAAGGAATGTGTTTTCGACGACTTAACAAGCCACCGAGTTGTGTTCATCGAGCGGGGGGATGGGGAAAGAAAAGAAAAGAGGAATAGGAAAAGAGGAACGGGCCACAAAATGATGACATAGCGCATTCGACGGTAACCGCGGAGAATCGGAGCAGAATCAAGTCTGGTCATAATTAATCTACACCAGAGTCTCGACGACGACAGGCGGAATCATTCCTCAATTGAAGATAGTGTGATCAAAATTATACTCCCGAACGAATTTCACTACGTGAAGCAGTGGTTCAAGAACATTTAGTTGCTGCTGTCAACACATTTTTAATCCACATTGCTTTTTCTAGTACAAATCAGCAATTTACGAGGTACACCACCGCATTCCAGAGAGAAATTGAACCCTCCTTTGGCTACCTGCATCGTATTCAGTTTTGCCGAACGGAGGCACTTTTTGTGTGGCTTGCATTCCACTGGAAGCATATTTTTAATGAATAATATTTTACGGAACAAAACAAATCCTTCAGGACAACATGCCCTCACAGCAACGTGCCCAATGAATTAATGGCGCACCGAGGCGCTTAAAGCAAACCAAACCAGTCTTATCAATCCCGTACCCATCAGCATATGACGGATTCGAAAGTGGAAAATATTTTTGCAAACTGTCGGCGGCGCCAACCCCTACGAGACCACGATCGGTAGCAACCGGAAGCAGTTCGTTCTGGGCCTGCACAAAGGCAAACTCGTTTCGAGCCCGAAATTGCTTTTCTCCCCTCCTCGCAGGACGGAACAAACCAATTTGCAAAAGCGGACGGCTTTCGTCCGGCAGCATGTCAACGAACGGAACGGAAGAAAAATAATGCACATGATATAATCAATACCGTTCCATCCATTCATTTCATAATGCCGCGCACATGCACTCCCGGTCCGGTTCGGCATAACAGCAGCCGACGATCGATTCGTTCGGATCAAATACCACCGCACCGCTCCACACGAGCGAGGCGAGGCACAATTAAAATTTAGACAAACACAAGTCATCAACGGGGAGGCGGAGAAGAAATTAAGAAATCCTTCATACCCAAACAAGCGATCGCACAGCACCGGAACTGGGTCTGCATTTCTGGTGTGCGACGTGTAACGATCGGCGGCGGATATTATCGTCCGGGCGGTGGTTTTGGTCTTTACCAGAAGGCCTTACAGAAGAGGAACAAAATACAGCAAACGCCATGCCGGATTTTCTCATGCGAATGCATTCCGCAAGCGCCCGTATGTGAACGCAAAACAAATGCGCAACACGTGGTTGCATGCTGCAGTGGTATGGCGGTAAAAAGCGCGCGCGTGTTTTATGTTGCTCCAGAGCTCCGTTGCTTTTCGTTCTGCAGCACCAGCACCAGAATAATTGTAACACTCCAACGGGGGTGTCTGCTTGAACTGAGTACATTAAATCCCGTGGTTTTAGAGGCGCATTTAGTGCTTCAGAAGAAGGAAGTGCAACAATCGGAAGCCCTTCTGTCCCGGGACGAACCGCCCACCAACCGGCGATGATTATTCACGCCGTTACTTGGGTGGCGAAGGAGTGGAAGGGTGAAGATGTCAGTTCCGGTGCCCGGATTTCATGCGTGAACATCATACTAAGGTCTGCGGCTCGGAACGGGGCATTGACCATGCCACTGCCGCACATTCTATATATGAACTTGACGATTGATAGGAAACGGCGAACAGCAGCCCGTTCCGCTGCTGCTGCTGCTGCTGATGCTGCCCCGTTTTAATGGCATTATCTTATGGAGGAAAAGGCGCAATATGGTCGTGGGGTGGTTTGCAATCCAGCTTGCGCCGATGATGCTCCAGATGTTGGATCAACGGGAGGGAAATTATGAATTATCATTTCACACTATTTCTGTGGGCTATGCACGGGTCGATCATATGATTACCATGCAATCGAAAGTTATTCTGTTTAAAAGTTTGGTTTCCGTATTCCTCCTGTTATAGGTATACGACCTTATTATCGTTACGGAACTGCAGGATTTTAGGAGGCCCTATTTCACTTCATTGTTCAACTCTGTTAGCGTAAGATGCTCACTCAAAATCAAATTGATAAAGTTGTAATATCAATGCATTTTCAATGCATTTTGAAAATGCTAAGAAAAAAAATCATTATGGTTTCCTACACATTATGAAGCCTTCTGAAAAATGTTTTAAATTGCTTCGAATTAAAAATAAATTTTTCAATAAACCATTCGAGTTACGTTCGCGATCCCGCACACCGTAACCGTCTCACAGTTCGAGTACCGATCGAACACATACCTCGCGATATCGGCCAAACTGTTGTCCACGCGGGGCACAATGTTCATATAACCGTGTATATTTTTAGCTCGATTAGCCATCAAAAACTAACGAACAAACACATACATACTCCGTGGCGTTATATAATGCTGAAAGTAAAGGAAAAAAACCAGTTTTCTATTCGCACATCGATCGTGATGAACATCTCTCGATCGGTGGTATATTGAAATTGCACAAATTGGTACCCCACACGTAAAGGAACGAGAAACAAACGGAACGGGCAACGTCTTCTCTTACAATTAATCGTGGTATTGGAGGCTGACGCAACACGATGATGCCGCGTATGGTTGTGCGGAAAAATAATGCTACCAAATAAAGAATAAAATACGGACAAAGGTTTCATACTCTTTAAAAACAGAACGTTCTTCAACTCCTACGCAGGAAAGCCGCCCGATTAGCTGGAGGGCTGCAAGGGTAAGGGTTGAACCGGCCGGCGATCGACGATTATTGAATTAAAACCCTAAATCGAACACAGCTCACTGCGCCCCAAGCACAGAGGGCATAAATCGAGCAGAAAAGTATTAATTTAATACGATTCGAATGCAGTGTGCTGCATCACGTAGCTGAAGTCGATGGAACTGGAACGTTAATCAACAATCAACGAAAGCTTGTCGACACCACTACGCGTTCGATGTTTGTGCGACAGTGCACACAAACTCGCTTCGATAGAAAACCATTTTAACTGATTCGCCGTTCAAATATCGTGCGTGTCGCTTTTATCAATTTAGTTCAATTTCCAATAACCAAGCTCCGACGAGGTTTATACCTTTGTTTGCTTTACCTTATCTTGTATTTTTAGCGGTGTGTGTGGTTGTCAAACTTTATCGATACCGGGATGCATCGGTGTGCGGGTTTGTGTGTATGCTTCCCAAAGCTATCTTTATGGGAGCCAGATAACAATGTTATCTGTGTTTTGTTTCGATGCTTTTGTATCGCAAACTTCCTTGCAAACCTGCAGAAGCTATCAACACAGTGTCTGACAAAAACTGGTTTAAAAATGGTGGATAAAATAGATTTTCGAAGAATAAATCCATCCATTTATTTTTATCATTTCTACAGAATAGTTTTGTTTTAGGCGCATTTTATACGAACGAAAGACATAAATTAAACACATGGTTCGCTCTGACGCGTCCATTAACGGATGGGTGAGAGCTCCTTTCGCGGCAGGAAACCAATAATTGTCATGATTCTACTAGCCACTGCTAAAAAAACATCTTGAAGTCTTAGCGAAAAGCCAGCTCAAAGCCACCGGATTAAGGTCAACCCGCGGGTGACGGCGGTGAAATGGCACAAACGGATTCATTTTTCTTACTCCGATTGTGTTTTTGCTTTCTTGCTTCAAGTTCATCGCTGATTCATCAAAATCTACGAACCGGACCCAACCAAAGTACCACAGTAGGTCATCGAGGATTGATGGATGGAAGTGTTTTCTCCGGCTCTGGGGTCTGGGTACGGTTGGAAAAGACCTTCGACGTGCTGTTTCGTTGCCCTCCCGGCGAGTGAAGCACTACCACAAATTGCTTTTGCGCTCCTTCTTCTTCACTACGATCTCTTGCAGTGCAACTCTTGCGCGCAGGGCTTTCGATTTCGGTGCATTCTTCTCTGTGGGAATAGGAACATTTGTGCTCCAAGTGATGCATTTGCACGACAGCAGCAAGTGACCTTCTCACGATGTTGTTGCATAGTTTTATTGGTTAGAAGGGGATAGGGGGAAGGGGGTCGGAGGTTGTAAAACCTGCTGCAAAGAGAACTCCCCGGCGATTGCGTGGTAAACATCGTTCTACAATCGCGGTAAAAAAAACTATCTAAATGCAAATTCGCTTCCCAAGTGAATGCGTGCCCATTTGCTTCAGAGGGGGATCTTCTGTTGCACAAATTAGGCCACTTATTTAAACTTCAATGCAGCGGGCAGGAGAGTGGAAGTAAATTGGAACAATAAATCACAAAACCAACCCGACACCGTTTGCCCTTGGTTTCACGACGATGCATTCGGTAGCTCGCGCAACGGTTTGCTAGACAATGGGAAAATGCGAGAAGTTTGCATGGTTTATTGAGAATCGACATACTTATAAGAATTGAATTGTTGATATTTCGTACGACAAAGTCTTAGAAAATCGAAACTCAATATTGTCTACATTTGCAAATAATTTACCTCACAACAAACAACGACAACGGTTGCCATGGTAACAAGGAACACACAAATACGGCGCACTCGTAGTATCAATCTGACTCATTTCCTTTTGGCAGCAAATGGATAATGTTGTGTCGGAAGTACGAATCTCCATGTTCAATATAATAAAAAAGTTGTAAAGAATTGAACTACACGTTGAACATATTTTTTCTTCAAATGAAGGATAATTAACTTCTATTGTTTGTTTGTTTAATCAAGTAAATTTTTTTATTTCCTTTACTTATTTAAAACAAGAATACCCAACTGAAAATGTGTGTTTTGTAATTAGAATTCGAAGAATATTGCTGAAAATGTTCAATGGTCCATTCAATTCATCATTTCACAAACATACTTAACAAAAATTGCTTTTAAATCAAATGCTTTTGTTTATGAATGTTGTTTGAAAAAAATTGCTTGAATTTTTCGCAAACAAACGTATAAAGCGATTCCAACGATCCGGCTTAAAATGATTCCAACGAGTTGCGCTTATGATTCATGTTTCTAGCAACTTCACCATCGTTGTTGATATACGATGCAGCGAAAGAGAAAGCATGACTCACAAAGCTTTGGTTTCCAGGTTGGAACCTTTATTTCTTGTTTTTTAATGCACATATACACACACTATTATAATCATTCCATTTTTTTGTCATTTTCATCACTGTGTGTTCCGGAAACCAGATTTGTCGACATACCCCCATCTTGATAGGACGATGGTGCAAAGTGAAGCCAATCATCATTGAAGAAGAAAGCATGCTCGAGCAGGTCAGCGGCGGGTCAACCCAAGAAGCGGTCACGAGTAATCGACCAGACTAATCGGTCAAGAGTAATGATTCGATGATAGGATTTCCTGCCATCGTTTTTCATCGCATAGCTGTTTATTATTTCTGAGGGCGCCTTTCATCTTCCAGAAGCTATGCGAACGAACCGCCGGTTCATTTTCGGTCGGTCCGGTGACAAATTCTATGAAACTGTTGATAAGCAATACATTTCCGTAGTCTTCCATGGAATTCGACCGTATTTGAAGTGCGCCCGTAAAAGGCAAAAAAGAACATACACACACACACACGCACATATAACAGACAGCCACTGTCAAAGGTTGCTATTATTCTGCTTATTTGTCTGTCACCGAGGATTGCCGCGGTGAAGACCCATCATTGGAACAGTCTTGATTGGAAGTATGAGGGAGTAGAAGAAGAGAGTACGGTGAAACGGGAGATGAAGTACATTTAAAACGCTTCATCAAACACAGTTCGAGAGGAGTCTAGAATGCGTCTCATCATCGCTCAGACGACACGACAACGACGACGACAACCACAAATGCAGCCTCATCCATCGAATGGTTGAGAATAAAACAAGGCAAGCGAATGGGGAATGATTATGTGTGTGCAGCATTTGATGTGGGAGCGCTGAGGAATGTTGTAATAATTCAATTAAACTTGACATTTCATCGGCCCTCCGGCGCGTGTGTACTTTTCTCGTAGCAAAAGACTGCTCCAGTACAGGCAGAAGCTAGTAGGATTTGGTAAAATGGATTTAGAAACAAGAGGCTTAAACGAGTCCACACTGCGAAATTAAGTCTCGTCTGTCAATATTACATTAACCTACGCTTTTGTGCTGTATTCACAAGCAATACAAGAATGATGGTGACCACTTGTTACGCCATTCATTAAAATCATTGTAGCTTTATTGAAAGAAAAGAGCACCTTTCTTTCAATGTTGCCGCGCAACGTTTAGGAAAGGCTGACTATTTATAAAACTCAATGATTTCAAAATCCCAAAAAAACAACCTTGACAAAGCATCATAAAAAGGCATTGAACAAATAAACTCCGTTCCACGGGTCGTAAGGACAACTGCCTGCTTCTTTCCTGCCTGGCAACTCCGACCACACCGACGTCCAATTCCTCGAAAAACCTTCAAATAACCGGCCTGCAACCAGCTGGGCGACCAGTTTCCCAGGCGACCGGAGATTTAAATGAAAAAAAAACAAAAGTGAAGAAAACGAGGTGGGAAAAAGGACTCATCTTCAATTATCGGTACCTCCTCTGCTCCTCGCGCGGGTAATATTTGGGAGAAAAAAATGTGCAGTGTGCATGTGTGTGGAAATTAGAATTCTCAATGACACTCTTTCCCACGATGCGGTACAGGAGGAATCCGACGAACATTTTCGGAAATTATTGTAATATCTTAAAACGGATGTTCGCCACACCATGCGGGTGTGGTTGTTGTTTACAAACAAATCTGATTTAGTACCGGCGGATGAATCAACACCCAGCGACAAACGCGAAAGGGGTGTATGTATTCCTACGATAGACCGAAGGTGAAGAGTAAGACAGGATGAGCGGTAGAGCCACCACAAGCGCATACTACGCTTCTTTAATGTTCTACGAGCACCGTGAGGTAGGATTAGGTGGGCAGAAGGGTATCTGAGAGGGAAAACCTGTTCTACGTTACGGTATTCAACGGCATGGTAGTTGTGAATATCGCGCCTGATCGCGCACAAACTCACACACAAACACACAGCAAGGCAAGCGACGACATGTACACCTTGGCGATAAAGACAGGGCGACGCGCGCGGTTTACTTTGATTTGCGCGGTGTACAGTACGAAAAAAAACCTATCACAGCGCGTTCTCCGTCTGTGGCACATTAATTGCACACGACTGGGGATGCTGCCCATCAGCAAACGACCGGAACGTTACATAAAGCCGAGGAGGTAATGATGTATAGAAGCACAATAGTGTACAAACATCAGCACTGTAAAGGTGTCCCTCAATGCATCTTGCTGATGATAAAAAAATAAAAAAACGCAATCGCAACAATTAGCAAACGCTTGCGCTACCACCACTACCACCTTGAGCGATCGAGTAGGCCATGTAGGCGTCAACTTGACGGAAGAAAATGAAATCATCAGCGACGTGATGGACTTTGCAAAGTTTTTTTTTGCATTTTATTCAACTACATTTACCCTCGTCAGAACGATCGAAAAATGCTGCGCAGATAGATAGGTTGCCTTAGGAGGTAGAAACATTATTTAAATAATCTTTTTCTAATTGCATTTCAAGCGTGTTTCTCGTTGCTCTAAGAAGTCTCTGAGGCACGTTAAGTTGAGACTTCCGCGATAGTTTGCTTGCTCGAGGAGCCCTTTGCGAACGAAAACAAACCGATCATTATTTACGTTACGCTTTTTTGGCGTTGCTTTTAACATTCTTTCCTCCTAACGTTTCCATTTTTATTTTCGCTATAGCCGTTCCCGTGTATGGCGTGCGTTTTTCCGGTCATTATGGAGTTGCTGCCACTATTTTGTTTATTATTCAATGCCATTGCCCTGAGGAACGCGGGAACACCGACCCTCAGTCTCAGTAAGCACCCCCGTTGAAAAGGAACGGGCAAACAGGGTGTGTGCTTATTTGCATTCGACATTCGCAGTGCATTGGTAAATACTTCAGCCGGATTGTATACTTTACCGAAAATGTTGGTTTTTTTAGCATGTATTACAAAATAATTAAAGAGATGAATCGTTTAACCTACCGACGGCGAGCAGTTGGGATGGAAATCGCCTCCAGACAGTCATCGTGATCCGATTCAGGTTAACAACTCCGCGGCAAAAAGTGGGTAATATTTGGCTCCGTTTCCTTCTGTTGTCAGCAGTTTCACTTTCCACACATTGCTTTACGCATCCTCGCGTTCTTTTGTGTATCTTTTCTTTATTTTTATTGATACACACGCTCGTCACTTGAACACTTTGCTTTGCTTTGTATTATGCACTTGTATCATATCGCACATTTATCATTCCTAGTACAAAGCACTCTGCACAGCTCGGCAATATGCAAACGCACACTGTGAAACACTCCCACGCACACGCTTATCATCGCCACATTATTGCATGAAACAACAACACAACAGCAACACACGATAGCAGCACAACTGGGCGCATCAGCACGAAAAACAAGCCCGTTTATCGTTGCATACACAAACACGTACACACAGAATCGTACCACACACAGTGATGCAGGGGAGCGAAGCAATCGGGACGAGCGGGAGAAAAGTAATATTAAAAAATAACCGGGTCCCCCGCAGCACAAGAATACCCGGGTGAACACTGACTTCACATGTAACTTTCCATCCAACGAGGTATGAAATTGTAATATCTTAACATGTTTGAGTCGATCCCCGTGGTTAATTGTTTCGGACGAATAGGTTGTTTCACTTTAGTAGGAGTAATTTAAACAAAAATCCGCCGCTACGGCAACACAACAACGGCGCACAGTCACGTCCAGCACCTTCGGCTTTTTTTCTTCTTTGATGTTTCTTTCAATACAACACACACAACATCTACTCGATTTGACATTTTGAATCATCCAGCCTCCAAAAGACATTTCGATTCATCCTGCTGCTCGAATGTTGAAAGAATGATCCATTGAACCAGATTAAGCAGAGAAAATTTAATATTGAAGCGATTACAAAAGTAAGTAAGCCAGTCAGTGTTATAATATGTTTGTGATTTATTTTAAAGCAAGTAAACTTGGCCTACAATAGAGAAACGGTTTATATCGTTTTCCCATAAAATTTGAGTATGAAGTTTGACACACAAACGTACTGTTCAAATGAGCTAACCTGCCAGCTGTCAAAGTTGTTGTAGATGCTGCGCGCCTCAAGATAGAAAAATCGGAAAATTTGGAAATTTTCCTGTAAAATCACACAAAGTACTGCCGTTTCGTACTACCTACCTACCGTAAAACAACCTCAAACAAACACATTGTCTTTGAACAATTCATTCGTGCGTTTTATTGCTTCTCGTAAGACGTGTGGCGGAAATATGTCGGATGGTCAAGAAACGGTGCCGGAGGGATGGGAAAAGCGTACCAGCCGTTCCACGGGTAAGGAAAGAACACTCTGCAGTGGCTGTCCAGTACAAATCTTAATTTCTTGTGCTTTGTGACTTCCTTTATTACCAGGAATGACGTACTATCTTAACATTTACACCAAAGAATCGCAATGGGATCCTCCAACGGCACCCGCCGAACCGGCCAACACAAACGTAAGAATCCGTACCGCAAGTTGGAGTTGATGCAATGTGTAGATGTCTGTATTATCTGTACGCCCTTTGGCAGGAACCTCACGAGGTACAATGTGCCCATCTGCTGGTGAAACACAACAAATCTCGAAGGCCCAGCTCCTGGCGGGAGGAAAACATCACGCGCACTAAGGAGGAAGCGATTGAGATCCTAGAATCGTACCGCCGTAAGATCCAATCGAACGAATCCACGCTGCAGGAGTTGGCCCAGCGGTACTCGGACTGTAGCTCGGCCAAACGCGGTGGCGACCTAGGAATGTTTAAGCGTGGCATGATGCAGAAACCGTTTGAGGATGCGGCATTTGCGCTGAAAGTGGGCGACATGTCCGATATAGTTGACACGGATTCGGGCGTCCATTTGATTCTTAGGTTAAAATAGAAAGTTTATTCACTCTTTGCCGTACTCGGTAACAGGATGAATTACAAAAAGGGGACACTCCGTATCGGTTTATTATTAAATTCTGTTTATTTTGCTTTTATGGATCTATTTTCAACACGATGAACCGTGCCACAACGCGCTAACGTTTCCCTCCCTACAGTTTTAGTTTCTCCGCCAGCAGCTTACCACCGGTGTGTTTCTGTGTCTTCAACACCTTCTTGTGTGTTGATATCTTTTCCCGCAGAATTTCCTGCACGTCCGCGGAGGAATTTTCGAAAATCAAAAGCAGCAAAAATGACGACCGGTTCTGGGTAATCCATACGGCGGCCTGTTCATCCGTAAGTGCGTCTACGATGGCGCGTCCGAATTGCGATGCTTCGCCACCGGCACCGTCCTGCTTGATCATTTTCTTTAGTGCAATGTGCAGACCGGCATGTTCAACACCATTCACCAGCGGATTAGTGGCCAGTTGTTTTGCACGAGCTGCAGCCTGCAAGTAAACAGACACAAAGGTGGTTAGTCTGACAAAACAAAAACAAAACACAACGATCCGATCTCGTACAACGGCAATAAAATTTGAAAAAACATACCTTTTCCTCTTCGAACGGACTCTTCTTGATTTTCTTTATCTTCCGTTCGCCGTTGGCCGTATTCGGTCTGGCATTTTCTTTCGGTTTCTTGTCCGCCTCCATCGACAGGATCGATCCGTCGAGGTTGATTTCGTTCTCGTGCACCTTCCATTCAGGATCGCACACAACCGCCGCCAGAGCACGATGCAGCCGACCCAGAGTCTCCCCGTGGACTGTGTTAAGAAGAAAGCGATGAAAAACTATCCCCTTTATCTGAGAATCTATCGCTAAACTTACAATTCTTCAATATTGCCGCCGTCAATAATGCTGTGTGGCCACCGCGTAGCCAAAAGCTTGCGTTAGTTTCCACCTGTTTGCAGAAGCTTTTGCTCACCGCAGCCAGCACCTCCTTGCGCCGAATTTCCTTATCCTTCTTACTATGCTCGAGGTACCCATTCAACAGCTCAATCTGCGTGGGATGCAGTAAATCTTTATCCTCTGGTGAAAAAATCCAACCGACCACCTTCCGACCCCACTCGCCACTACCGACGATCGTTTCAATGTTTTCCATTATCGGGTTCAGTAGCTGCTTAGCAAGGATGACCGTGTCATCGTAGCAATTCAGTACACACATGATCAACCGATGCCCGTGTTCGTGAATCGACAACTTTTCGACGTATGGTTTCATCGCTTTCATAGCACCTCTACGATCCTTCACAACTGAGTGCAGGAAACAAGTAATTGCCGCACTCGTTCCATCGCGAGTGCTTGAGATGGACGCAAGCAGTGGAAGATACAGTTCGATTACTTCGGCCCGGTCAGTTGTGTCCGCTTCCTCCAGAAATTCGGCCAGCAGTGCGTGTAGTAGACTATTGTCGGTGAGTTTTTTGTTCGCTGCTTGAAGCAAGTGACCTTTCACACTCGATTGTACGCTGGTCTTCATGTACGTATGCGTTTGCCAGCAGTCCTTCATCGTGCGCACGGTTGGGTCCTTTTTCAGTTGGTACAGCTCCGAGTAAAACGCTTGTCGCATGAATGAGCGCTGTTCATTAGTCGCGTACTCGTTGTACGCTGTGTCCACAATCGCACTCGAGAACGTATGGTTTACCATCTTCAACACGTCCTTGATAATGGCGTCCACAACACGTGCCCAAAGTTGCTTCGAACCGTTCTTAAACAAACTGGAAACACAGTGGTGTCCATACTTGGACGTTGCCAAATCGCTCAACGACGGTAACAGACTAGTGGCAATCTGATCTCGGATGTCCTCGGATGCATTCTTGATCATGCACTGGATGACGCGCGCCGTGTCGTGGGAGGTAGCAATCTTTACGTATGCATTTTCCTTTCCGAGCAGCTCGTGCAGTTTCTGTACCAGTTCTTCCTTGTTCTCGGCGTTCTTGCGCTTAAGCTTCTCATATATCTTTTTCGCGCTAATGCTTAGGTCGTACAGTTCTTTCGATTTATTCTGACGCCGCTGCTGCCGCAGCTCCTTCTGCTTTGCCTTAAGCCCATTCCAGTACTCCTTTTTAGATTCTGGCGTGTTCGCAACGAACGGTTTCTTCTCACCATTATCAAACGGTTTTGCTCCGGGTGTTGTTTTCTTTTGAAATTTTCCGACCGGCTTTCCATTCGTTCCCACCGCCGACTTTACACCAACACCGTTCTTCTTCTGCAATTTCAGCTTCTTCGGTTTGTCCTCCGGGTTGCTGTAAGTCGTGTCTTTCTTGAGTTTCTTTACCGGTTTTGTGGTCGGCGTGGTACCGGATTCGGTGTTTTCTGAAGAGGAAACTGCACGCTTCTTTGTCTGAATCATTTTGCTGTCACGCAGAGGCTTACGATTCCGATGCTGGAAAGTTAACAACGTTTTTACAAGAAAAATGCGTTTCGAACGGTATTTTCCAAACAACAAAACACGTTTTCTTGTTAGGAGCACATGTTTGACAGCAGACCATCGTTGACAGATTGATTTGGATTGCTAGAAGTCACGGTGTTTACATGTTTACATTACTGCGTGCGCCATTCAAGGAACTCATCTGTCAAGCTGGGTTAATAAAATAAATTGTTTATTAAAGATAAAGAATACATGCAATTATCATAGCCTTACGGTTATTCTAGCAATCAGAATATCTAGAATATCGAATCAAATCACCAATAGTTCCTTTTAAATGCTCGCTGTACAACTGAGAGCCAAGACGCCATTGATGTGTCATGTCGATAAATGTCGACTTGCTTGAAATAATTCGACTTATCTTTTCTAACTACCTTGATTGTGACAGTTGTTTTTGTTGGTCTGTTGATACAAGGGAGGTGGAATGGATTCTACTCCTGTCTGTAAAGTAAGCCCCTTAAGCCAGCAGCCAGCCCACAGAAGTATTATTTTACCTTTAAACCTTGTCGTGCGTGTCACTGTTGCTACTAGAACGTGTAAAAAAAAACAACAAACAAACAAACTTTGCTATCAAAGGCACGCAAACGCACTGTACAGTGCCCAGGGCAAGAGAGCATCCGTGACAAGCTGCAAACAAAGCAAATAGTGATCGGGTACATTCTTACCAGTGTTTCATTAAATAAAGCATCCAGTATTTCGCAAAGTATACGGCACAAAACCGTGAACCCTGTGCGTTTTATTGGTTGTAAAGTGCGCTCGTAGTGGTGTAGTAATAGGATCAGTTTGCAACACCTGGCTGGTTTGAGGACGGAAAGGAAGAGGTGCTCGGAAAGTTGCGTTGACATTTAGCACAGTAAACAATTGCGTGGGGGGGTCTTCGCAACGGGGGGCAAAATATTGAAATATTCACATCTCTTTTTGATGCGTCGGAACAAAGTAATTCGCGGCTTGCTCAGATGAATCTGTTCTGTGTGTTTTGTGGATACCGTTTCCGATTGAAACCGGCTTCTGGCCTAATAGTGATTTAGGTCAACATCTCGTGAAATAGTGAAATGGTGGCACGTGAAGGTGAAAAATAACGTTCGCTTTAGAGCTCGGAAAAAGAAGTCGAATCGAATCTGCTGCGCCCGGTGAAGGGAGCAGGTCAGTGCACGGTGAAGTGTCCGATCCGGTGTCTTTCGACGTCATCGCAGCCGCAGCAGCCCGTAGTACTAATAGTGCAATGAAATGTGATATCGTGCAGCACGAGTGGATGAATCGTGTCGTGCATCATCTTTGCTTTCCGTGCTGTGATAAACGGTGATCGTACGTGTGTGATAAGTGGCAAGTCGAGTGCGGCAGAGCGGTGGCCAGTCCCGGGATGGAACCGAGCCCTGGTAGCAGTTCCACCGTCCCCGGTGGCGGTGGAGTCGCGGGTGTTGCGGGTGCAGGTGGTGGAGGCGGAGTTGTCGGGGGAGGTAATGTGGTAACGCGGCCCCCCATTACGGCGCTGTTTCGCGAAATCCACAAAAACAGTTGGCTGCGACGGTTGAACAACGACCACAGGCGACCCTCCGTGTTGGCTAAGGTATGTATACATACCTGCAGAGCGAAACGGTATCAGTGACCGTCCTTTGTAAAGTGGGTGAAGGGGTGGTATTATGTCTTAAGAATGCAAAGCCATGTTGTTTTGTCTTCGTCGTTAGTTTGTAAATGATTTTTCGTTGTTGTTTGGTGGTGATGTAGCTGTTATCTGTCTGCTTTGTGTTCATCGAGTAAGTTTTCATAACATCCAACTATCAACCACGCGCGCTTGCTTGGATAATGAAATGGAGCAAGTTATAAAACTTTTGTTTTTGCGCCAACCAGAAAATCATTATGTCACTATCATCTGTAATGTATAAATGTTTACAAACTTTTGTATTGTCTGCCACATTGCCAAAAGATCAAAGTGCAAACGAGATTATTAGTTAATCACCATTGGTTTGTTTTGAAAAGAACCATTTTGTCTTGTTATTGCCATGTATCCCTGGAAAAATATAGACTAATATATAGACTTACTAATTACGAATAATTGTGTATTTGTTTGAACAAAGGGCTCGTTTTGTTTTCAAACCCAAGAAATTTCCCTTGTGAAGGTGGGTGAAGTTTGTATCTGAACTAATACATCAATTGAAACTCAAATACCTTGTACATTACATAATGAAACAATTCGAATTAATTGTTATTGGTTATGATATGTGATACTTATGTGAAGAAAGTTACACCCAATTTAGAAAAAGGAAATTGAAATTTAATTCAAAAAATCACTGCAGTGATACAAAACACATTTACATTACTTCTTTGATTAAGCAATGCCATCAGTTGATAATGCTGCTAATATTAAAAAATTAGTGGATTTTATGATTATGCAAAAAATTTTGCTTGCTTTGTTAACTTTTTTTAACTATCCTTCCTGTTTGCTCTTGTATCTCAAAACCCGCCAAAGCCTTCTCGACGAAGAAAGTTGCCATTTTGAAGTTTGTGTGAATCATTTCGAAAGGCATGGTAATTTTATGTACAGAAAGCTGATTAATTTCTTTTAAATATGTACTCGAGTTTGTACCGGAAGATAAGAGTACACATTTTTTAATAATATTTAACGCTCACACACACACACAAATGGTAAGCGTGGTACGATATTATCTCGAATAATGCGTCACTATTTAAAAAAGGAATTAATAATTTGTTTTTGATAGTTTAACATTGTAGATTTCATTTCTAACTTGAAAGTTTGAAGAAAAGCTCTATTTATGCATACCATTTTTTTGTTTCCTTATGCTCAAGCCTCATCCTGATTATCATTAGTGCTGGTGCAGCTCAAATAAGTTAAACCGAAAAACCTATCTGTTTTCAATCGCAACACCCTCCTTAACCGATGGAAGCGAAAGCTATGGTTTTAATGGCGGAAAAAGTAACGTACGTTTCTATTCGTAATTATTTCATCCATCCGGCCATTGTTGTCGTACAGAGTTGCCTTATGGATGGGAGGGGGGGAGGTTGACTATGGGATTAAAGAGCGTAGAAAAAATCCGCACAGATTTGTCACTACGGCATTCCAACACAAGGCCTGCTGCGCTCGTCGTGCATTACCCACCCTTCAATGCCATTTATCCACCAGTGTCACGCACAATTCCGCGCATATCTCGTTTGTAGGTCGTGCCTTCGGACTGTCGGATGGCTTGTTGGTGGCTGATTGTTACTGAGATATCTGCCTACCTATGTGTGTGTGTGTGTGTGTGTGTTTGAGAGAGCAGTACCTACAACTTGAGTTTTTTAGCCCCTTCCCCGGGCTGGTGCTCCCATGTGAGAAAGTATTTTGGTATTGTTCGTTCGTCGGCCATGTGCCGGGTTTACACCGGTACGCAGTGAAACACGATCACCCTACCGTGCTGGCGGAAGAGCAGGAGAAGGGATGCTCCTTAAGAGTTTGCGACCTGCTGTACGATGTCACCTTCAGCCTCATCATCTTCGGTGCCATGAATGTAATTGTAGTAAACAATTGTTTGAGTTCTGTTTTTCTAAAGCCAGGGAATTGACGCAAAAAATACGTCTAAGCTAGTTTTTTGTTCACTGAGTTGCACGTTTTACATGTGCGCTTTTACAAATTGAAGACACGTATATAAACGACATCAGCGGGATATTTTTTTTTTCGTTGGATCGATTTTTTTCGTCAAAAAATGAAACGAAGCTGATCGTGATCTGCTTCTTACTTAAACGAAAGCAAGTCCGGTGCGACTTACTAACTGACCGACCGACGCGGCAGCATAATCGGCCGTGGGATATGTATATTTTAAAGGAATTTTCTCACGCCACCGTTGTTTGTGTGGAGATAGGTTTTTCACTCCGAGCCCTTTTGTCTTTCACCAAACAATCAACCGGGAGCCTTGAATGATTTTCCGCCCATATTGTTTTGAATATATAATTTAGCTGCCCGCAAGAAGGACACACTAAAACCGTCGCCGCTGTTCCCTTACAATGCTAGGTCACTGTTTTCTGAGAAATTTGCTATGCTTTGTTTCAACTACCAAAACCAGACGCATCGGTGGCACCAACTGCTGTGCACAATAATTCATGACCTTACCGGTGCCATAGAGAGTTATGCTACGGGTGTATTTATTACTCATTCGCACCGTTTAAAGAACAGTGGATATCAATCGTTCAAGTCGTATCAATCGTGCCGACAAGGAGGCATGCTTGCAGGCAATCGCCCATATCACTAGCGTATCAAAATGTACCGCGGGTGGAAGGGTTTTACTAACGATCCCACGTCCCTTCCGCCGCGTGCGTGCGCGCGGATTGCGCGCAGTGAGTCGCTTACACTCGGGAAAGAAAATTTGCAATTATTTTCCGCACCGTATTGACGTGATAGGCACGTGCACATTGTTGGCTCATATCATGGTGTGTTTTCTGCATGCAATGTTAAATTAAAATGCTGGAAAATGCTATAGAACACCGCTGCCAACAAATTCATCTGCACAGTGGGCAAACATCACACACAACAATAAAGTCTTTCGGTAATGAAAAAATTTATAAAAACGTACAAAGAGGTGATTATAGTCACTACTTGAAACCTTTGTGTGTGCATATATTTCTCTATTGAAACAAATTATCTCCTTTTCTGCTTGGATTAGCGACAGAGAGTATAATTATTTTTCATCATCAAAGGTTGTTAGTTACTCCTCACTAGTAGTAGGCGATCCAGATGGGATTATAGAAACAATCATAAGACATGGTAAATGATCACAAGCACGTAGGACCAGTAGATGACTAGTGTTTCTTAACATTATTATAATGTTTGTAGCAAGCTGCATTGTTGTTTTTCCCATCGATTGAATAGTATATTTTGAGGTTATATTTTATGTTTTTTTAAACCCTACTCAAATTCAACGGAGTGTGTTTTCCACTTCAACCCGGTTCGTTCCCATCGTGCAACGGAATTGCATGACAAAAAAAATATATATATAAACACACATTCGCGTGTTATCAACCTGTCAGAAAAAAAGGTTGCGCGGGTGATTGGGCCGGTTTTCCGGATGTTTTAGGAAAGGCAGACTGTTGGTGGTGTCGATGTTCTTATGTACCGCCCCCTTGAAACATTCTAACAGTATGTGTTTCAATGCAAAATTACAAAAAAAAAACAACAAGTAGCAATGCTATAGAAGCATGTAGCTATTTGCACGTAAATGCACACGTTGATTTGTTAAAAAAAAAACTAAAACAAATACAAAAAATGGGTTAAAGCTTTCAAACGTGAGCTCCAAAACTATTATGCGAATGCTTCGCATAACACCGGTTAAGAATAGGGGTTGCAACCCATTTGCCCAAAATGCTTAAACCGACCAGCGTTTTTTTTTGTCTTTTTCATCGCTTAAACTCCTCAATTGACTGACTTTCTGATGTACGTTCGACACATTTCGTTCGCACAAAATCCGTTCACTCTTTCTTTCGCTGGTGTGGCTGCTTAGGCTTGCCTGCTGGCTGTGGCGGCTTCGTTTTGCGATTGTTGACTCTGGCGACTGGTTTTTAAAAGTTGTTCCCACACATAAACCCGATTTTATTAAAGCGACAACAAAAAAAAAAAACAACCCACCTAACCTAAACCAAAAATCTTGCTGCCTCACCCCCAATCCCCCCATGGCCCTTGACTTTCGATCCGTGTTTGAAAGGAGCGCGGGGGAATCGAGGGGAGGGATGGCATGGGTTTGGATTTGCTTCAGTCTGCGTATTGTATTTAATTTACGCTTCTCGCCGGGCTGGCGGTCTGGCCTCATCATCATGGCTTGATTTCCCGTCAAGGTTAGGCACGGAAGCGGATTAACCAAAAGCGACAGTGGGGCCGTTGGTTGGCCGAAACTAAAGCCAGCCGGAACACGAATCACATTCGCATGACGCATGATGCGACGGCGGCATCGTGTTGGTTTTTTGATAAGGATCGAGCCAGGGGTCGCGTGTGAAGATCGTTTTGTCGGAATTGGCTTCAAAATTACTGCATTGCTCGCTCAGTTTCTCTCTCTCTCTCTCTCTCTCTCTCTCTCTCTCTCTCTTTCTCTCTTTCTTGATTCCTCTGCTTCCTCCGGTTTGCGACACCGAATTGGGTACTGTTTTAATCAGCGGCATTTAATGGTACCCATTTATGACGCTTCGAGTTTATTCGAGCTGTGTGCTTAATACAGGAACAGGAAGCCCTTCACAAAGCGAGCTGTAACTAAGGCTTTATAACTTAATTTAGCGAATGTCACGAGCTAGTTCTACTATCAATCGGAAAAGAGATTAAAGTTATGAAATTGTTCAACTGATTTTGTAATATTTTATGTCGCATTGTGTTTTACTTAGCTAGCGTTTGGGCGTAAATTTTGACACACCGTATGACAAATGTAGGTAAAATGTAATGCGATTTACCCTTCCAAACTTGAACTTCCAACGCCAATTTGCCGTGTTTCTATTGTTCAAGCTATAAATTGAAAGCTCAGTTATTTAGTGCACTGTTTTCAATAATTTATGTTAGCTAAACTATCCTGACTGACTGTTTGCGCTATAAATGTATCGTCGAACCTTTGAAACTTAGTGACCTTTTGCGCTACCTTTGAAACCCTCGGAATAAGGCTTAATCGTTGGTTAGTATCAACGTTTGGTGTTATAAAAGGGTATCAAAATAAAAAAAAAAATTAAAATATATGCCCTATCGCAATTTGTTATTAAAACAATGTGACAAAATACTTACATTTAAATACAACTACTAGCAATTTACAATGAAACAGTTTTCGACAGCCCTTTATATGCGAGAAAAGTTACTAAAAGGTTTTTTTTTCAAACTCTTTAACCTGGCAGAGAATTTCCTCCTCGCCATTCTTAATGCACTGGTTCTTTAAGTGTGCGAAAATTGGTAGTGGAACCCTTCATGTTTGAGTTTGAGGGTGCTTTTGATCGAATGTTTGAAATAAGCATTTTCCAATCTATTGATTATGCGAGTGCGAACGTTTTTTGTTGTACAAATAAAATGTTTAAAATTTGAGAGTTCGAGAGTTTTCAATAAATTTTCGTATAAATTACTAACCAAATTTGAAGCTAAAATGAGTTGCGTTTTTCCTTCTTCGATAGTATCCCAAGCCTTTTACATATCTTGATCACAAAGGTGCTTCGCCTTTTAACACAAGTACCACAAATGTGACCGTATTTTGCGTTGTGCTTGTAGTTCAGCTTTGTTGAAATGAAATTATGTAACTATTTTCTACAGCGACATTAGGATAGCTATTAGTTACGACAATTACTTGTGTGATATTCCCTTAGCCGGTCCAAAGGAAACTTACTTCAGAACCTCAGACACAATGTATTGGTTAAATGTTCCTGCTTACCCTCCCACATACCGTGGTAGGCACACGCGGACAATGCATGTAAGAGCGGGTCCGAAAAATTACCGCCCGAAAAGCGACCCGAAATTTGTCTTTGTATTTTCCACCGTGCCGCTCCGGTGCCACCAAGGCTGCCAACCCCAGCCGAGGTTTTCACTTCCCCACCCAATTCGTTCGCTGTTAGTCAACAGAAGCGGATATGGCATTGGACACGGTTTCTTACACCGGACCAAAGGGTGTTTGTGGTGTGGTGAGAGAAACAAATGAAACAAATTACCAACAATGCGGTACGGGGCGTATGAAACGCGTACGCATCAAACGCAAAGCACATGGAGGACGGGGGCCA
Organism: Anopheles farauti; assembly: GCA_000473445.2. NCBI lineage: Eukaryota > Metazoa > Arthropoda > Insecta > Diptera > Culicidae > Anopheles > Anopheles farauti. The sequence goes on from KI915046.1 coordinate 2,432,836, forward strand.
CTCGAGGCCACTAGGCGTTTGCGTGAAGAAAGCATTTAAAATATCAAAAATGTTGATCTGCGGGAACCGAGCGGAGCGTGTAACCGTGGCGCGGCGCGTAATGCAAATGCAGCTGCAATTGCCGCACGTTGTTGGGCAATTTAAGAGTGAAGAGAAGTGTGAAGTGGAGTTTGTCCACAGTTTACTGGTTTCTCCTGCTCAATTTCATACCTCTCAAGCGACGTCCAATAGCGTCGAATAGCGCGAGAGAGTAATGATCGATACGGTAATTTTATAAAAATAGATCATCCAAACAATTGACTAATTAGCGCTGCTATTGTGAAGCAATCGCACGGTCGAGTATTGCGTGAAAAAAATAAATGCGTTTCCATTATCAACCGCTATCACAAACATTGCACCATCGTGTGCCTCGCGGGTTCGGTTGCCGATCGGTTACCGATCAAGTCGAATGTGTCCAGCGCGATCGCAGCTGTGTGTGGTTGGAGCATGAAAGCGACGACCGGCATGAAAGTCCACAGGACGGTTGGTTTGCACCTGTTGTTGAGGTATTATTTTTTGTCTACTTTAAACTCTCGTGGCGGTGGTTAAGTGATCGCCTCGGAACGGGCCTAAAACACTCCATAGTAAACGGTTAAGCTTACCATCTGCTCGCTTTTTGCCTACGTCACAAGGGCCTTCGGCCACGCGGAGCAGCACATTTGAGCGGTGGTTCCATTTTTCTTACCGCTGAAAACCACTAAAACCCGCACCGAAGTTGCAACGCCCGAGACGTAACGGATCGTCCTAAACGAATCGCAATTAGAGCGTGGTGCAATAAAGCGAACGCCAGTGACCGCCGGTGGCGGATGTATAATTCTTGGGACGGACAGGTCGGCGTAAAGCTCAGGAGTTTAGAAATAATTTCCGCCCAAGCAAGGGTGCGGAACTTTCTTTTGGTGGGCACCCCGTTTCAGTTAGGCATTCTTTGTGCTTGGTTGGGTGTGTTATGATTTGTTAACTGTAGGTGTGTATATGCGCGAAGCAATTTACAACATTTTTGACATTATTTGGAGTCTGCATTGGCAGCAGCGTTCTGTAAATGGATTTTTTTTCTCACTATACCGTTGAATAAATGATTTCGTTTAGAATTTAAGGTCAACTAACGGATTGTTCGTTGCTGTTGGAATTTAAACTAGCTTACTTTGATGAAAAAAAATCAATTACTGTCAACAAACAGTGCTATATCTTTGTCGAGGTTACATTTAAGCTAGGTTATGAAAATCGGTTTAGGAAATGATTCTTCTAAAAATTTGGTAAACCTTACAAACCTTACATCCTTCAGTTAAAATTTCGCAAGTTCCTAAACTATCGTAATCTCTAAATAATATATTCTAACTCAAAAAGACTATTTTGCTTTATTGTTGGGTATTGGCATGAATATCAATGATCGTTCAAATGGTCGAGATGATCTTAATTCTTTCTTTTTTCTTATTTGTTTACAGAAACCGGATCGTTATTGGGTTGTGTTCTGTGTGCACGATGACTGCGAGGCATTCCTGGAGGGCTACAGCGACCCACGGCAGGCCCCGTCACACGCACCCGAGTGGGCATTATCGCTGCAAACTGTCCAGCACGTTTCGCACGCGCTAGTGTCCGTGGAGCAGGAGTTTGAATTTGTGATAACGCTCGGCAGTGAGGTAGCCCGCTTCAATGCCAACACCTGGGAGTGCATGCAGGAGTGGGTCGAATGTTTGCGTTCGAAGCTGCGCGAGATGAAGCTCCTGTCGCCGAAGGAGAATCTCTATTCGCGCCTACCGGAGGTGCGTCCACCGCTGGCACCAACGCGCGATCCGACGTCGCCTCTCCCGGCGACTCCACCCGTGCCGGCAGCCATCGTACCGGGCATCGAGCGGGTTCAACCACCGTCGCTACAGCAGCAGCACCAGCACAACCATTCGGGAGCATTGGCTGGTGCAAGTGGTCAGTCTGGCTTGCAGACATCATTCCTAGTGTCCGGACCATCTGGAGGTGTAAGCGGTACAATGGCCTCTAACACCGGCACTACAAGCTCCATTTCATCATCATCATCATCGGCCTCATCGACATCATCATCATCTTCATCCTCCTCCTCATCAGCTGCGTCATCGTCATCGGGTTCCAGCTACTCATCAACGCTAACATCCATATCGAACTGCCCGAACGGTGAACGAGGGACAACCGTGGCCCCACCAGCGATGTCCAATACGTCCACCCAGAATCTCATGAACCTTCTGTCGAACCCGCTGCAAGCGGTCAGCAGTATTAACGCACACAGCAGTAAAGCTCAATCTGCGGCCACGGTCGATAGTATATCGCTCGGATCATCTTCCTCTCTCGCGTCCGAGGAGGACCCGGCGGAGGAGCTCCTTAAGTGTAACATATCCGCTTCGCCACCACGCGACCCGCTCCGTGACTCTCCACCCAGTTCCAGTTTACCGAAGCCGCAAAAAATAGTCAACAGAGATAGTGCTACCGCCCACCACAACCACCATCCGGTGGTGACGCTTGCGTCCGGCACAACAACCACGACCTCATCGCTGGCGACAACTTTTGTGACCAACGTGCTGGCTGATCCATCCGGAACGGCTGGACCGTCGTTGAAGCGCGCCATTACCGATAAGAAGCTGCTATTGGAGGTCCGGAAGGCTACCGAAAGAACCGCTCCCAGCTGTGATGTTGACGATCCCATCGCGCATAGTAGTAACGATGTGGCAAACGGACACACCACGGACGGTAAGAATGGTTCCGTTCCTCCGCCTACATTGTCTGCCAATTGACGTCAATTAAGAGCTCGATGAGTTTGGTCACATATCGTTGGAAAGAGGTCGCCGCTTCCTTGGAGGGACTGGTCGGTCAGTCCATGCGTACCGCACAAAAGCTTAAAGTACTACCGTGCGTTAGTCACCGACGCGTCCGGTGAAAGACCGTCCGAGTGAATCAGCACGACTACACCGTTTCTTTTTTTGTTTCCACCATAAACGATACGGCACCGTCATTGACATTCGCCTTCTAATGCATCGAATGGTCTAACCATCCGATTTACGCATTCTTCGACACAAGTCGCAGTCGAAGGCAGGCAGGTTGACCGTTCCGGGGAGTTCTGTGTTGCTTTGTGTGCAAAAATTTCCCCATACGCGTTGAGTAATCATACCGCTTCATTCATCAATACATTTTGTGAATCAGGCCCCTCTGGGAGCGTACCGGGAGGAACCGGTTGACAATGCATATTTTATGGATGGCAAACTGACCCATCGTGCGTGTGTAGTCTAGCGAGAATGGTTTAAACGAATTGAAAAGTGTATAGAGTAAAATTGAAGTAAATTGAATTGAAGTCAACGGTGTTACGTTTGATGAATTGATTGCATTGTTTTGATTGCGACGCTATATTAAAATCAATTGTTTTACAAGCGTTATCACACGACGAACAATTTTCAAGATTAAACGCTTTCGCAGTTTCATTTGCCGGAACATTCCTCTTTTTTGTTTGAAGCGATGGCTTTAAACAGATTCACTATAAAACGTCACCATTAGTGCGTCGGTCGAAGGCGTGGTCTGCAATTAGAAACCCGATGTATAAATCCCCATGATCTAGCACTTCTGTTGGAAGCGGTTCATTGATGCCGTGACGTGTCATCGCGAATGTCGGTGGTTTTGTCATCATAATCGACGATCATTAGGGATAAGCGGGCGGTACTTCATCGGCCAACAAGCAACGCGCTGGAATGCTGTTTCGCTCTGTTGATTGAGCGATTTCGGGTGAACACAAATCCCCTACCACCGCATCGATGACGCTGTGGTCACCTTATTTGCCTGTCTGTTACCATCCCTTGTGACCAAGGGATAGAGAAACCGAAGCGAGTTGCCCATGTTTGTTGTGCAGGAGGTCCACGGAGCGGTTGGAGCGTTCACATTCACGCTTTAAATTCACACACCCATTCATACAACCAAATGATCGCTTGTGGAGAAGATGGGACACTTTTTCGACGCTCACGCGAATCATTCCGCAGCGGTCAGATTCAGCATTTGCACCGGAAATGGCAGCGTCGTTCGCCGTCGTCCCGTCATCAACGGACCGTGTTTCGATCGACCAATCCGAACACTGGGGGTGGCAAATATTTGCATAAATGTTTCTCGTCTTTCACCAACCGTACACAAACGTGCTCACAAAGAAAGAATGGTTAAAGGTGCGAGAGAGCAAAATCAGTTTGGTGTTGGGAAAAAGTTTAGGGATGTTCTTAGGTTCCGTACAGACGCATCGAACGTGTTTGTTACGAGTGTTTTTGAAAGGAAACTCAAGCCTGTTCATAGCCCAGTTCATTTCCACTCGATGAAACCATAAATAAGAATGATAATCACGTTTTTAATAGCGACATACTTTCCTTAAGAATGATTGTACTTGCACTGAAAACGTAAGCTGAGACTAAACTATTTCAAGTGCTAGTTTAAGTTGGTAAACGTTTTTTGCTGCTCGGTCTGGCTGTCACATACTGGAAGGAGAAAACACTGCCGCCAGTCGACGGAAAACAAATTAAATTTTTCATTAGTAAAATATCCCATTTTCTTTGGGCGCATGCCAAAAGCGTCGGTGAGGTCAAACACAGGGCAAACAACGTTGTACGGGTGGGTGTGGATGCATTCCTATACCATGCGAGCAGCAACCAGCATCATTCAGCAACAGCTACCAGGCAAACAGCAAGTACCGGCACAACGATATTGAACTACCTCCACCGTTTAAGTCCGGGTGGGTCGCCGCTGTTTGCATCTCTAAATCAAGCAAGTAAAATACCGCCAGCCGGTTCGAGTATATAGCCGTATGCCCTTCTATCTTCCCTCTTGCCACCAATAAAACAACGGAATGCGCTCCGAGCACGTTGCTTTTCCCCTTCCGGAACGGATGTGTCCGGTTGGCTTGGGTCAGCACACAGGTGTCGACATTTGGCAAAACGTATACAACTGAAGGTGTCGAAAATGTGTGTATGTGTGTGAGTTAGAGAGAAAGAAAGAAAGAGAGAGAGAGAGAGAGGAAGATAAAAGTTAATTAAATCTAGCATTTCTCATTTCCTTTCGAATTTTTGACCTTTTTCTCGACAACCAGTCTTCCAGATTCCCGTCCGCTCTTCTTTCATTGCATACAGATTGTTCGGCTTCCTGTCGCGACACTAGGAGACCTAATATTGGTACAAGCTTTTTTAATTATGATCACTATATTGCTTCATTTCAGCGTCAACTGGCGGTAAACCCAACGGCGGTGGTCCGGCTGACGGTAGCGATGAGTCGTCGCTACGTCCGCGGCAGTCGTATCAAAATGGTACTGGTGGCGAATGTCGCAGCAATGGCAATGGTACGGTGATGACCAATGGTGGCGATCCAGCCGCCATCTGCATCGTGCCCTCGGCATCCAGTGGACCAAGGTAGGTATTGTTGAAGCCATTGGATTTGGATTTTGGATTTCGTGCGTTACGATGTTATAGGCTGCGTATGAGTTCGAGCGCTGAATGTTAGTTAACCTTTCGGTTTCTTTACTGTGAATGCAATCGATGAATCTGATCATTGATGTGATTGGTAGGTAGATATGAAAGAGGGAATGTTTAAAATTCACTATTGTTTCTAACAGCGACAGTGGTTGTACCTGCATTTAAAAAAAATCTTGTGATAACATACAATTTCATACACTTGCTTTTTTTCCTAAAACAGTGTAGGAAACAAAAACTATAAAATGAGTATTAGCATATGAAAAGTACAAAATTGTTTATATTTTACGACTCGATGTTCCCTGTTGGTCACTGGTAAAGATTACCAAATTCATAGATTGCTTTGATCAACGTATAAGCTAGGCTCAAATCTCGATACTGTGTTCAGAAACGTTGAACAATGTGCACTGCTCATATTTGCACCCGTCGTCCAATCTCGTCAACCTGTTTCAGTTTCGTGCCATAGCACCCTTGTCATTTTAGCCGTTTACAAAACTACATCATCTCCCCAGCCAGACACAGAGCTCCAACACTTCGAAATGTGGGGTTGAAGCAATCGGGAAAAGGCTAAGTGAAATTAGTTTTCGTCGGGATTTATTAGCATACTGGCCATCCATGCTCGTTGCCGGAGGTGTGTGTGTGTGGGAGTAAAGATTCACCCTAAAGGGAAGAGAAGGGAACGTCCAGGTCCAATGGTCGACGGACGGCATGAACCACACAATCGTCGGCTTTTGCCGCGCGCGATTTACGTCGTGACGACTGATTGCAAATCTTTAACTCCTTCCTTGCGTGTTTGCACAAGTTTTGCACCGTTGGTGAAGGGTATCGAGCAAAGCACCCAGCAGATATAAACTGACCAGCTCCGTCCCACCATTAGCATCGGGTGAATCAACGTTCGTACGATAGGTGGTACGGAACGCAAAGGAATGGTAAATCGTTCTACGCTTTCCGCGAATCGTTCGTTTGCATATCCTATCTGTGACGAAAGAACCGGCTGCAAAAAATAATAGAATTTGCAGTTAATGTGTTCTAGAGCGGTTGCTCGAAGTTGACAGCTGTTTACCGTACCTCCTTACATCACGCATGTTCTTAAATAATGCAAATAAAATCGCATCAGATGTTTCTTGCTTTACGCAGCAAAATACCATGCATCACCAAACGAAATTTGAAATTTATTCGATTAGGTTTATGAAATGTTTTGAAATAAGTTTCATGCGCTCACAGTACAAACACATAGAAGTGATCAATATTGGAGTGGCGTGTCAGCTTTAATTGAGATCTTGAATGAACGCTATATTAGATGTGGCCGCTTTTGGTCATCCCAATCACCCTTTGTTCCAACGTACCATCTGCGTCCGCACCGTTTCCTACTTCGGTTGTCATAACGTAGGCGTTAATGGTTCCGTGCCCGGTAATTCACTATCAAGGTCAATTTATTGCCGTTCTTGCCATCGCACGTTCTACCCCACCACAGGTATCAATCGTTTGCTCGCGGTGTTTCAATGATTCCGTTGTGTTCGGCAAAGCCGGCTTTTCTCTTACCCGAGCGATGTATTAATTATCTGACCGACGACGGTTTCTATCCACCGGGAGTTTCGACGGTCTAGTCGACGTTGGCATCGAGCGTCGGTACTGCCGCACCAGGCGCTGGGACACATCGATCAGATGCATTCCACCAGCGGTTTGTGTGCGTATTTCTAGCGCTTTTTCACGCACGCGAAAGTTTGCGTACAGTTTTTCAAACTTGCGCTCGAGATAGCGTTCAATTTCGGCTCGATCGATGTTGACGTTGCGTGCGGCGGTGCGCTCCGCTAGCCCATCGGTTTGGCATTCTACGGAGGAGCTCGTGGGCGACATGTGTCTCTGAGACGCGTTCCATAGCATTGAGTTTGCTTTGGCCCTAATACCCTCCAGAACTATCGTTAACCATTCGCGATCATTGGACTGGAGTTTTTCCGATCCGATGGCTGGCACGGTATACTCCGGGTTCGCAATTATCTCCGGAACTGTGAGCAGTAGAGCCGATCGAAGTGTGTTTTGGAAAAGAATTAAATAATTCACATCCTTTGCGATGCACTGCGTGAGGTCTGGCTTGCTTTCTGCGGCGGCGTTTCGTAGCGAACAAATATCGTCATCGGTACGTTCGTTAAGCGTTTCTAGCTGCTGTACCAGTTGCTGCAACGGCTTTAGCGAACTACTATCGCCTACAATTTCCGGGTCGTGCTGCAGTAACATCTCCAATGGCTCTTCCAGATAGCGTTGGAAAATAAAAGGATATGTTAAGTTGTCTTCGAGCAGTTGCCGTAGCAGTAATTTGACACAGCGGTTGCGAAGCACTTTCTCCTCCGGTGGCGTCCGATTGAACCGTTCGATCCACTGAGCTGTCGTTTTGATTTCGATGGGCTCTACCAAACCGGGCACAAGATCGCGCAACTGCTGCAGGCATTGACCGTATTCTTGGTCAAGAGTTTGTTCGTATTCTTCCATTTCGCAATAAAAAAGTGTTAAAGAACCATAAAACGAATTATTAGCAAAATATATGACCAGAAATGCTTCTTTTCCACCCTTGTTGACAAGTCCGAGCTGCAATGGTTACTAGATTAATTTAAACTGCATGCATTTTTGGCACACTTTAAGATTTCCTTGACAGATATTATAACATTTTTATTCCTTTCGTGTTTTTGTTTTTGCAGAGTGGAACCGAAACGTTCGCGACGAAAATTGTCACCCCCGTCCCAATCGTCCCTCTCACCGACGGTAACGAATGATGAGCTGATAGCAAATGTTACCATCATACAGGTGTCAAACAGTGGCAATGCTACGACTCCTTCACCAACCATTACGATGGCATCCTCCCCGAAGCCCGTATCTCGGTTTAACTTCCCGAAGGTAAAGCCGTCGATTACCGCCCCAGCCAAGGCCCCACCGTCCACTACCATCATAACCGATGATGCAGACGACGATAAAGACCGCTGGAATGCCGATCATAACTACAAGAGCAACGTGCAAATCATTCCGTCCAATATCGAATACTCCGCCAACGGGGACCAAATAATACAACCCTCTATTATTGCGTCGATCAACGAGCAGCAGATCACTACCGTCACCGTGCCGAGCGTGCAGTCAATGTCAATTGCTTCAACGGTGGTAACCTCGGCGCAACGCGTCCAACCGACCGTCCCGGCAACCGTTCAAGTAGCCGTAGCGACCTCTTCCACGCCGATTAAGGGACCGGAAAGTAACTTCGGTACCGTGACACAGATCGCGGTAAATTCGCCCGTCGTCGGTGTCGTTAGCGGCAGTAGCTGCAAACCGATCAGCTGCCAACCACAGGCTTCGGCGCAACACTATGAGCAGGTGTTTCTCACCAGCTCCGTGCAGGTGACTTCCAGTAGCTCACGACCGGAAGCGGACAGTACGGAGCATCCGACGGTGTCGGTGGCTCCGATCGTTTCGAAGCCAACTGGGGGCAAAAGTAGTAAGGTGCTGCTGCTCAGCAGACAGCCGCGATCTTCTAGTCATTCCGATATTCCGCTACCGGGCCGATTAGCACTCAAGGGTGGTAGCCGCCCAAGCGAGGTTGGTGGGGGTAGTGATAAAGAAAACCGTATTCATCATACCGATAGTAACATCAGCGGTGGTGGTACGCCTTCCACGTCGAAGCAAACGCCGGTTCAAGCAACCGGCACTCCAACCGCACCGCCACATTTGACCGGTGGTGGAAGCCCCTCAAAGCGTCCCGCTGTCGATAAGAATATCTACACGCCGCACCCACAACGGATGGCACCGGTACTTCAACGTGGTCTCACTGAGCTGGTTTTGAGCACACGATCCACTGCCAGCTCCGGAGCTGGAAACACCAGTGCGATAGCGGCGGATCCACCTGCGTTAGTTGCCCGCGGCCGGAGAGCTCCGGTGGAGAGTAAAATACGCACCGATCATTTACTACCGGAACAGCGGCGTCGTAGTTCCTCGACATCGGACGCTCGGCAAGAACATTTGTCTGCGCGAGCAACGGGTACTCCGGTAGTAGGGGGAGCACCTGGATCGGGTCGTTTACAGTCGCCTCCACAACCGTTCCGCCCACACCACCAGTTCATGAACGTTCCCGAGGGAGGTCAGCTAAACGGTACGAACGGTGGGACGGGCGTCATCGGAACTCCTTCCGGTGGAGGCGTTGGCGGCGGCAATCGGAAACTGACGCTACGGGAGCAGCAAGTGTTTCAGCTACGCCGGGAAATGATGCACCCGGGCGGTGTGCGGTTGCAGTTGCGCCGGAAGGATTGCCTTAATTCTATCGGGCTCGTTGACGCGTTCGGTGCCGTGTGGGTCGCCGGATGGAAGCAAAAGGAACATCCGGTGCTGTACAATGCGCTACACATTGGCGATCAGTTGATCAGTGTGGCCGGCGTTGCGATCACGTCCGCTGCCGACGCACACAAAGCGATCCGAGCCGCACCGGGACTGTTTGTGAGTGTTTGAAAACGTGTAAAAAAAAAAACACGCCCCGAGAAATGAAACAATAAATGTAAACATTTGATTTTCATTCCCTCCGTTGCTTTTAGGTGGAGCTGATCATCCGGCGTGTTCCGTTTGGACGTGTTTACGCTATCCGACGGGAAATGGACGGACAGTGTTTGGGATTAATTCGCGACGGCAATACCGCTACGATCGTGGACGTTGTGCCAAACAGTTTGGCCGCTCGACATGGATTACCTCCGAAGGTATGTGTGGAGTTGATATCCTCCGAAAGGATTGAGGATAATGTATCGGATTGTTTCTTCACGACCTGTGTAGGCTAAATCATGTGACGCACTGTCGCTGACATTCTGGGTGTTGACGGAAATCAACGGCCGGCCGTTGAATTTATTCTTCAAGGAGAACGAAATACGCGATCGGTTGAATGCGGTCGGACGAGACATTTCCATACTGGTAAGGAAAAAGTGGGCTTGGATTATTTTATTGCAGAAAAGAACTACTAGTTGAATGCTAACTCTTTGCTTCCTCCAGGTTCAACCGGCCGATTTGGTTACAAAGCTAAAAAAGCAACTGAAATCACTACGCGGCCACAAGGATTTTATTGTGCAATAGGCAACACAACAACATATTAACGGCCTGAACAGGCTCGAAAAGTGCAATTGCTCGTACCAGATAATATGATGGAGAAAAAAAGCGAACTTTTCGAGAGACTTGAACTTTAACACATATATATTACAGGAAAACGTTACGACAAATGTTACGACCGCGTTTATTACCCGACATTGTGTACTACCTACTACATTTACTTACTTATATCGATCGATTAACACTTGTGAAAGCATATTACGTGTAGGGCAGCAACATAGGATCAGTACTAAAGTCAAGGCAAGTCAAACTAAGCAACACAAAACAAGTGATGCAAAGGCAGCAAAGCACAAATGCATACTACTTCTTTCCTCTGCAGTAAACGATTAGTGCAAATTTTGTGAGCTAGACTTTAGAAACACGTGAAAATAGTAGGCGCATAGATATGTTTTGAACAACAGATATCAGAGACGCCCAGGTGGCACTGGCTAGTTTAGGTTTTATTGTTTTTATACAGCACATGCGCGCATCCGTGTGCGTGTATATAGGTGTATTGTGCAATGGATAGATAAATGACATGATGATTTGACACACCATTCTGTTGATTTTTTTTGTAATTTTGTTTTGAAAGTTAGAAAAATAAACAAAATTGTAGTTTATGTTGTAATTTATCCAATTGGATCGAGCATCGTGCCACTTCGGGTTGGATAGCTAGTGTAAACATAAAGGAATACCGAAAAGGAACACTGAAATTGTAACAAAACAAAGTAAACAAAACAGGCTGTAATACTAGCACAAACGGTGCGTGTGTATGTGTGTGTGTGTGAACGCACTTGCTGGTACGTAAGTGTACGGGGGAAAAAGTAGCCGAAACTCTCTTATATCTCGTACCATACTTTTTCTCTTGAAGGCTGAAACAAATGTACTCATGCTTTCGCGCGTATTGCGACGGTAGCGTTTTATATGAAAATATTAGAATGACGAAAAAAACGAAACAAAAATAAACCATCATGTAGCTCATCTTTGCGAGAATACGAGAAGCCAGCATTCTGGCGATCTTTTTGCGAAACATTTTTTTCTAGTAACAGACCGTGATTCTCGATAAAAAATTAATTACGAGTGCTCATAAGTAGTCGTGTCGTAGTAGTATTGAAAGTAGCATTCGGTTCCTCACTGTAATTGTATCAACTGTAATTGTGCGCAACTCGTCAGCTCATCACATTAGGGAAATAAATTGGACCGCGCACGCGTGGTTTTCCGTGTTTTTTATATAAACATTTATGCCATACGGTTCATTTCTTATCGCTAGATTTTTTGTTTGTTTGTTTCTGGTGGATGCAGAAAGAAATGGTTCCTTACTCCGTCTCGCATGCTCTCGTTGGAAGGTATCTACGGGGGTTATTCACAGATTGTACCGGCGGCAGCTTTGAACGCAGACTGACGCCAAATTCGGTAGTTAACAGCGGTCCGGTTGAGCTTCGAGTAGATCCAGATAGGGAGTCGATTCGAGATAACCCATAGATCACCGTCCCTGTCAATCTGTTTTTTTTTCATTTTACCGGAGGTATTTAAAGGAGAAGAAAAGAACAGTGAATATAACCTTAACCGCGTATTGTATGATTTGTGAGTGTATCGCATTATTATCTTTTCTCGTATGAATAAATATTGTGCGCATTGTCTTTTGCTACTTACCCTCAAGTCGGCAGGATAAATCATCTCCTCGTTGTCCAGATGCACGATACCATGGTTATCCGGATCGAACGGTTTATTCGTGTTCCAACAGCCAATCGAGTTGCGATTTACCTCGGCGTAGAACAGCACACCCGTTGTGGGGTCGTACGCGTGGCTCGAGCTCTGTGTGTTTGGGCCGCGTGGACCCAGATGAAGGAATGCACGCCCATACACGGCATTCCCAAGATTGGCGAGCGTTTCGTTCTGCAGAATACGGTTCGACACTGCGATCTCACTCACCGAGGCCATCGCGTGCAGATACACGGTCCGTTCGGTTGAACTTTCCCGCCATCGGCCACCAACTGCCACAGAGAAAATACCGTCGTACCACGTGAATCGCTGACGGGCCACGTTAAAGTCACCGTACCGTGGTTCGAACGAGAAGTAATTGTGTTCGAAGCGCCACATGCGGCCCTCGCTCAAGCCGTACACGTACAGCTGGCGCTCCTCGTAATCCGGCATGTACGCGTACGCTCGCCCACAATCACTGGCATCGACGTCCACCTCGATGTTTGGGATGCCGAACCCAAACTCGACCATCTCGGGCGGAATTTCAAAACGACGCACACTGCGATGAACGTTCAGATCGATCACCCACAGGGCGGGTCTTTGCACCTGTACAGCACCTCCCGGATACTCGAGGTAACCCGTATCGACGAACCAAAGCCGATCGCACCGATCCACCTGGGTGCGATAGACCGACACAATCCGTTTCGGATCGGCCACTGAATCAGCCTGCAAACCGGAAGAATTCTGTGATGTTTAATGCACTTTGAGACGTTTAGTAACGTATCACTTACACGCAGCGTGTTGACCAGCAGGTTCGGGTAGGGCATAAGCGTAGGATCGTTAATGGAAGGATTGGCTGCCATGTCGATAACATTGAGGGTGGCGGGAATGCCCGGGCGGCGTCGCGGTATGGTCACGTAGAGAAATCCTTTATGATGGGTCACTCCCATAGGGAGATTTCCATACGCGTTAAACGTTTCTTCAGTGTTGTTGACAGAATCGTTTGAAAACACCACATTTTGCGTCGCTACAAAAATCCGTTCAAATTAGGCTACAACCAGCATTTTGTGAAAACACAATAAAAATCCCACCGATCTTACCTGGTCGTTTGTTGCCGTCTCGAAGTTGGGTCCATTGGTACACCAACTCAAGCTTCTCGGCGGCCACTATTTGCAGGCCGACGTGTAATAGGCCTACTACGAAAAGCCCTAGCTTGGCCATCGTTTCACACAATAATGACACTATGACTACTGTCTGGAAAATTCTCCACCGTCAACGCTGCAAGTGCGCCTGCTGCGATTGCCACTTTCAACTGTTGGTAACGCGCTGAGATGAATCTCGTTTTATAATGCCTTATCTTTGACCACTCTCTGAAGCCACCCTTGTGAAACATGACCTTGGAGAGATTATGGTTGGCATGGTTTACTGAATTTCGACGACCGTTCCGGGGAAAATCCACTGCAACGCGAGAACAGGTCGCGGCTACCGTTGCCGTACCTATCTGCTACTATCTTCCCGTGGGTGTTTGAATTCATTTTTTGTTATTGCTTCAAACGGATTTGCCCCCACGACGAATGGTGGGAATGTTCGTAAACTATCCGCTGTTTATATGTTATTTCAATTAGTTTACAAATATCGTACGTAAATAAGGTGCTATTGCCTAGCTACGTACACTTGACTTCCACAATGCGGTTATTTGCACTCAACGCACCTACTCTGATGATTTTTTTTGAAGTGGGAATATCATACTTATTTTTCGTTTTTAATGTGTTACAGTATGAACGCGGACAGTTCTGTGGACAGTGTTGTAGAAATACATCGCTGGTACGGGTACGAAACCGACTCCTCATGAAGGCTACTTAGGCTCTTCGTACCCTACTCCTACTCAAAACGTCCCCGGCGTACAGAACGGTAACATGTTACTCCACATATCTGAGCTTGGGTACACGGGGAAACCCAACCCCTTGGGAAGATGGATGATATGGCTAATTTGAGA
>KI915046.1:2457429-2469360 GCA_000473445.2 Anopheles farauti
AGAGAGAGAGAGAGAGAGAGAGAGAGAGAGAGAGAGAGAGAGAGAGAGAGAGAGAGAGAGAGAGAGAGTATGAACGCAATCAGTTATGTGTTACTTTAAAAGCCAATAGACTCCACAGTTTTTTTATTGACCGGATTTAATTGAATGTTTGTATCAATTACAACACTTAATTTACCCGTAACTTCCGAGCGTGCTTACATTTGTAAAGCTTTTCAACATAAAACTAAACAGTAATGATAATTAGACATTTTATGTTTACTTCGCTTGTAAAATCTCTGATCCCGATAATACTAAATCGTTATGAAATTTCATAGTAATACCGAACAAAATACATTCATTTAATTTCAAACAAGTTTTTTATTACAAGCTGTATTGTGCTATTGTTTCGATGGACAATTCGGCCAAGAATGATAACAATTTGCTATCGAGTATCCGGATGGATTCAGTTAATGTCATTCAAATCCATATTACAGATGACACAAACACAACAAAATTGAGTTACATGAACTGGGTGGATTTTGTTTCGTTGTTGTATAATTTTCCCAATAATCGCTCTATTTAAAACTCTTTTCCCGCAAAATGCAGCTCGTAAATATGGATATCTAGAGAGACTGTTCTATCAGTTTGTTATCCCATCTTCCGATCCATTCGTAATCATCATCTGCTAAACAGCCTGCATCCCTAAAAGCATACATTTCAAAAAAAAAACCTTCGAATGGCACACCAAACACGTGCAAGCGCACCTACGATACAAGCAGCTGCATTTGTTTATTCAAACCAAACGTGTTTTTGTTGCTCTTGCTCTTCCACGTTTCTTTCGGTCCCTTCGAAGGAGATCTGCATGTTTGCCCTTTTTTTTTGCCTGCACAGATTTGTTGCTGGTTTGTGTTTGGCTTTAGCGAACAGGCAGCAGGGCAACAGGAAAAAAAGGATCACTGCCGTACGATTTACCGTACTTCGCTCTGGGCCCGTATGCCGGAGTGGGAGATCTACTTCAGGTCTCTGATTACATCTAAGCACCATGGCGTGCACCCGTATGCATGTTATGTGTACGTGTGCGCGAGTATGTGTTTGTGAGTGCGTCGTTCCGAAGAGCAGAGGACAGCAGAAAGAAAACAAATCCTTCGGGTCACCCTTAAAGGATGCACCCGCATCAAATGGGCTGCGAAGCGAGAACGAAAGAAACGCTACAAAAAGCGAAAACCACACAAGCGACAGGAACAAGATGTGCGTATCCTAGCAACGGGTCCTTCGCGATGGTCGAAGGATGGTGTCGGATGGTATTGCAATGCGTGCTGTGCCTTCAACGGCATCACAGCCAGAGTGTGTCAACTGCAATCGATCGATTTTGGGGAAACCGTTTCATAGGTGAATTTAATTACCTTCTACCCGCGATAGCGTGCTAGTGTAGCAGCTCGTTGTGACATTGATTTTACTCCTGGTGCATGTTTTCGTAGTGTGCGTGTGCGTAGTGTTTGCCTGAGGTTCACCTCGCCGGTCAGTTGGTCAGTGGCAAACGTTGTTCAGATAGAAGTCCCAGCCAAACTATCGATCAATCTGGACTCTGGGCGAGCAACACCGTGCCGTACAACAGGTTCCAATTGTGACGGACTGCGTCACCGATTGCGTGTCGAGTCGGCATTCGTGATTACTTCCACCCGCCGTGGATCCTTTGTCACCGGGAATAAGCGAGATTTGAAACGTACAGTAGCAAGGCACCAATCGGCCAGTACAGTTCAACAGGAACGTCGTGCTTGCGTTGAAAGTTGATACACAACATATCAGTGACCGTTCCGTGGTCCAGGGAATGTGTGACTGTAAAGCATTCCGAAAAATAATCTACCAAGTAAGCAATGATGAAGTGGTCTCGAGGAAAACATTCCGTGCTGTATGCTCTGGTTGTTGTGACATTGCTACGGAGCTCGTTGGCGGTAAGTCCTTCTAAAACAAAAGTACCTAACGAATGGTAGAAAGTCTTACCCGGGCAGACTTTCTAGATATGCAATTAAATCAATTTTTTCTCTCTACCTTTCCTGCGCTCTGCTTTATTTGAATTAGCAAGTAAAACCCACCTTTCGCATTATTGCGCCCGAGTTCATCTGTAGCCCGCAGACCAACCAGGACGTCAGTTCTTCTGGGACTAACAGCGTAACTAAGGATGCGATACGCGGAAATTCCACACAGACTTCACGCCAACTCACGATAGGGTAAGAAAAAGGGAAAAGGTCCTTTCACCACTGTCCCAATGGTACAAGCAGAAGCGCATAAATTATTGATTTCCACTGCACTGAAATACACACACACAGAACACCAGGGCGCCGTAGTCATTTAAATACTATGTTTTATGTACTCGTTCACGCTTTTTGAAAAATCCGCTTACTCCCGACTTATCGATCGTTTTCCTTCCGTCGCCACAGCTTTCAGACCAGTGGCGGTCAACGATTGCATTACAAAGTGACCGCATACTTCGCACTGCTGGACGAAACCGGATTCATCAGCCAGCGACATACGGTCAGTTTATGGCGTGCGGTACGTCAACTCGAACAACGTGTCCGCCTCGATCGGGATATGATCGCCCAGAACGGTCAGCTGACGATTGGTACGGATGAGCTGCTGCCGGGCGTCGTGTACACATTCGGCGTTATTGCCGTAGATGCGGACGGAACCGAAAGCGACGAGCAGAACTTCACCATGACCTACCGTTCCGCTGTCCAAGGTGCTTCGTTCGAGCATGGCGGATCGGCCAGGAATGGTGACGAAGTTTCACTGCTGATGCTGGGAGCGGAGTCGTGTTACGCGGATCGGGAGTACCTCGTTACGGCGCAGCTGATTTTCTGCCGACGCAGAACGGATTACTACTTCCGGTGGTCCATTCGGGGAGGGCAAGACATGAACAACGAGAGCGAACTGGTTGCGATGGAAATGGAACGTTCGAAGACGCTGAAATTACCGGCGGGTAGTTTGCTTCCCGGGCGTGTGTACAACGTTGAGGTATCGGCGTTTTCATCATCGACGGTGGATGAGATCATCGCGAAGGCCCGTATGAGTGTGCGTGTCCTGGAACGTCTACCGGAAGTGGTTCTGTTTCCCGTCGATGCACTCGTCGGTGTTGATCGGCCGGTTGAAATCCGATCGGTCGTTTCGGGAGGCGATGTGAGTTGGTCCTGTATGAAGGATGGTGGTGTTAGTAGCAGTTGTGACGATACTATCGATATCAGCGACAGTTGCGGTGCGACAGTTACGTTCTACAAAGCAGGACAAAATATGTTCCAGGCCTCCGTCGGTGGAAATGTCTCCAACAGTGCCCACTTTCAGTCTACCATAAGTGCCCATTCGAATGTGACACCTTCCGTGACGCTGATTCGGTGGTCACAATATCCAGCGGTTGCCGGCGAAGCATTCGAGCTTCTCGTAAGTGTAGCCGGACTCGTACCCAAATGTCACTCCAACTGGGTAGTGCTTCAAGAGCAAGGTTTTGCGTACTTTGACCAAGCGCACCTACCCGACGCAAAACCATTGGGTGGGTTGCTTATTCGTGATATCGAAGAGAACTTCTTATCCGAGTTGGTAGACTACGGCAACGACACAGTTGTTAAGGACATCTCACTGATCATTCCTGCGAGCCAGGGAACATGGAAGGGGCTTGACCCGGACGTACGCTACAAACTGCGCCTGGAAACGGTCTGTCCCGAACCGATCGATGACAGCAGAAAGCCGGAACAACAAGCGCAACGTGCGCTGGTGAGCAGTTACTGGACGTTTGTACTTGAAACGAACGGAGCACCCCTAGTGCTGCCTATAGAACTATCACCATCCGGTACCGGTACGGCACTGGAAACTGTGTTCAAAATCTCTACCGGAATTGCGCAGGATTCCGAACGTGACTATCCGCTGACGTACGGTTTCTGGTACATTGCTGACGGTGTGGACGTAAACGTGGGCACGTACAGCGAAATAACTTCGGCCGAAACCGTGCTGCCGTACACGAAAACCGGCAACGTGGGGACGTACGTGATTGTTTGCGACGCACGAAACGCGTGTTCTCAGACAAGCGGTCCGGATGTGCGTGTACTGCTGGGTAGAGAACAAACGGCTGAAGATATCTCATACACGCTCGATTCGATCGGGCGATACTTCGATCGGCTTAACTATCGCGACGCGCTCAAGGTGGCCTTTGAGCTATTGATTACTTTGCGCAACAGCCACTCAGCGGAGTACGATAGGTCTTATGTTCAGTTTATAGCCACACTCAAGCAAGCTATCGATCACATCGGCAAGGTGTACCGGGAGACTACGTTCCTGTCCGAGGCGTCGATCGAACAGTTTATCACGCAAACCAAACCCATTCTGGATCTGGAAGAGTCCAGCAACCACGAGCTCTTCCAGCAGCTGTTGGAGCTAATGGAACCGTCTTCTGGCAGCGGAGAACGATCTAAACGATCGCCCCAGTCTTCTGCAGGCCCGCAGACCTTCAACAAAATCAACACCAAGTTGTCTTTGATGGAAAGCTTAACCGTCTCGAAGAATGCATCCGTTGCCCGGCAGGCTCGTACAAGCCTGCTGAGCTTCGTTCATCAGGCGACGAAAAACTATTGCACGCTCGAGCCTCACTTCGTGTTCGTCGGGCAACTGATGACGCTCGAAATAAATCGCCACCGGAGCCTTTCGGAGGTTAACTTCACCCGTATCGAGGTGCCCAACCAAGTGGCACTAAGTTCCCCGGCTGGGCGAGTACGGTTTGGGGACGTTTTCCCCGACACCGACTACTTCTGTCTCGGACGCGTGTACTACGCCCGTGACCTGTTCATAGAGAAGGCTGCCCACGAGCTGGATCTAGGTTTCTACGAGGCGTTCGTCTTATCCGTCGAGAAGGGGGGCATGTGGACATTGGTGGACTGGCAGAGTGACTATTTCCTGTGGACGCTCGATGGGCGACGGCTGCCGAATGTGACGGTACTACTGATGGCGTCCGAATCAGACGACACAACTGAGGCGCAACTGATTGATGTTTTGTTTGTTTTTTAGTGCCAACTGTGGGAGGGTAGGGTGTGGAGCAGCCGGCATTGTACCACGATGGAAACGGCAACAGATGCAGTGCAATGCAACTGTACAAAGATGGCTTATTTGAGGTGAATGATTACGCTTAAGGTCTAAAGTTTATGATTTTATAAGTTCCAAGTTTTTTGTACCTACCTACAGAATATCGAATGAAACCGAATCAGATTTGGGTGGAGAATTGAGTGTGGACACTTCTCCAACAGCAACCACGGTGATATCTACGAGCGTCACGGAACCGACACCAGAATCAACAATTGTTACCGAATTCGAAAATACCGCAGATGCGGTTACTGTAACAACCGACCTACAGAATTCTTCTGTTGGTTCTACAGCAATTGCCACGAATGTTGTAACGGCCACCGAGAGCGATATGTTAACGCTGGATACGATAGCAACTAGAAGCAGTGGTCCAGCTGAAGAAGATGGTCCCATTTCGTCGCCATCGAACACGTCTATTACGGATAATGGGCCACCCAGTGCACTGCAGCAGAGTGTCAATGAAACCGGAAGTGGAGCCCTTGCGAACAATCGGTCGCTCAAATCGTCCTCTATTGGATACACGATCGTAGCAGCCATGGCGATTACTTCCCTCGCGCTGCTAGTGCTGGTAGTGGTCTATAGACGGCGCAAGACAGTGTTACGACTAGCCGAAGAGCTACACACCGTACCGTCGCGGGCAAGAACACAATCGTCCCCGCACGTGCGGTACGCTCGATTTCAAGACGAACACAACATGTGTGGCGACAACGTGTCCACTATATCAGACGCACTGGCGATTTAGAAGCAGACATCCCTATTTCGTTCTTCTTCTACTCGGTTTACCTTCAACACCTAGATGTGACCTGTCCCGGAAAAGGGGGGCGATGTGGAGTAGATTGGCGATATGGTGTCCCATGTAGCTTACCGTTTACCCCATGTACCCCATTTTGGGCGCATTGGCTACTTTTGTGATCTTAGTCTAGATAGAGCATATATTTCTGATAGATGTGAGCAAACAAGCATGCACACGTTTTTGGAGAGTAATATTTCGCCAGCAAAATAGCAATGGCTGTTGCTTACAACGTAATAAAACGATTCAATCACTAATCAAAGAGTTTATTCACGAGTGTTCTACCTTTTCTAGTCGTCCAGCAAATCATCGCTAGTGAAGAGATACTTTATTGCATGAACGATCGACCGTAGTAAGGAACTCATGAATTTAAGAAATTGTGTAAATATTCCGCCACACTCTTTTGACTCTAGTTCCTGTCCATGATCACCATCGGTTACAGTGAGATCAGCATCTGGAAGTTGCGGCAGAAACTCCGGAAGAATTACGGGAAATACATTATCAGCGGGTGTGTTTACAGCAATGCTACGCTCAGTTATGTTCGGTAACACTGTTTCGTTAGCAGCAGTATCGAATACCGTGTCAGTTGTTGAAATGTACATGATTTTTTCATTTTTCATTTCCAACCTGCTTCGATTGGTATCTTCTGTTGTTATTGCAATATTCAGTAGCTTCTCAAGCTCTGCTGCATCTTTTACCGCTGGTGATACTGTAATCAATGAATTTTGAATTGGGATCGATGCCACAATGTGGGATGTCCTATGGGCAACAGTTTGTGTTGATACTATCTCGTGTGTTGGTCGATATGTTACCGCGCAAGTTACGATTGTAAAATTTATATCAACTACCTCAGACGATTTGCTAGTTGAAATAGCTATCCCTTCTTGACGATTGGAAACGGTTTGGAGACTTGGGAGCAGTTTCGGAGAGCTCAACGATGTACCACGAATGAAATCAGTTGTCATTGAAGCTGTTGATAGCATAGACGATGGTGTAAATGCAGGTTCCATGGATTCGTTTGTACTCATTGTAGATTTAAAACTTCTGGATGAAGTGGTATGTGCAATGGCTGTTGTTGTATCTTCTGTAGTTATAGTGGGTAGGGTGGTGAGTATTGGTACAGTAGTCGGAAACGCCAAAACTTCACTACATTCTTCAGATATCATATTTTTAGATATTTCTATCGTATATGTAGTACGGTTTAAGGGTTTTATGATCGTTTGCAAATGAGCCTTATTTTGCACAGCACTTCGTATGTAAGGTACATCGTAGATATGTCCCAGATTTCGCTGTCCATCAATAGGAACATTCTCACTGTCCATGACCGCAGCAACATTCGGATGTGGATGAATGTATAAAATTTGATTGCTTGGTTCTGCTAAATGAAACCCTTGGTTAGCATGGTAAGATTGCGGCAGTTCTGTTGTGGTAACTATTCCACCACAAAATTCACATATGTGCTCTTCTGTGTCATAGTTCTGATCTATCATACCACAATTTAAGGTTTGCACATTATGCTGGCAATATTGCTCGTGATCCGTTTCAATAGGTGTTTCATACCGTGTACCATCAACATTTTCATTGGGCGGTTCGATTGGGATAATTGTACGAGAATATGATTTTGCCATTTTTATTCTTCGTTTGCCGACGTTGTCGTGTATACCTGTACACTCTTTGGGGTGCTCCGGCCAAGAGGTTACATCATCCTCCGACTCCATCATAGAATCATAATCTTCTTGTTGACTTTCAGCCTTCCATAGCAGTTTCGGTTTAATCACACGCATTGTTTTGCCGTTTGTAACAAAGTTGTCCTTCACTGTAGCTTCATTCATTGGATTTAACCACTCCCATCGGGTTGGTTCGTATTTGGCACTGTCGAAATGAAAGGATCCTTTCCTCCAAATTTGCTGCTGTTGATATTTGGTACGAATTGCAACACGGTTTGCGATGGCGGCCTGATGGGTAAACACTATTTGGTACGCTACGAATACCACTATCGCGAGCACTGATGTCTTCATTCTGGTTTGCTCAATGACCACAACGAAACTGAATGGACCTAATGTCCATCATAACGAGAATCGTTATAGATGCGCTGCGGAAACAACTGAGCTTTCCGTCACGTACGCATACCCATACGACCGTTCGCATCCAAAACTACTCGTAGTTCGCATAAAATAGAAGTAGCCATTGAACATTGCGAAACGATGCAGCTCAGGTTGTAGTATACACATTCATTCATTGACAAGAAAAAACAAATTTTCTATAATGTTCATCGTTGTTTATTTTCAAAAGAAAGAAAAGAGTTGCTATTATGTTTATTTTTTTAGTCTCTATCTCTCCTACGAGTTGTTCTTGTAGTGCGTCTTCTGGTAGTGGTTGTAGTGGTAGTTGTAGTTGGTGTGGTTGTAGTGGTAGTTGGTGTGGTTGTAGTTGTCGTTGTAGTTGGTGTGGTTGTCGTGGTCGTAGTAGTCGGTGTGGTTGTAGTGGTAGTGGTAGTTGGTGTGGTTGTCGTGGTCGTAGTAGTTGGTGTGGTTGTAGTGGTTGTGGATTCCGTCGAGGTAGATGTTGAAGTAGATTCAGTACTAGTGGTTTCCGTTCCAGTAGACGAAGTAGAAGGATCTGTTGTAGTGGATGATAATGAATGGGTAATATTAATAGATTTTGTGGAAAGTTTAGTTACAGAGGATAACGTACCAGTTGTTGTCGGAAAGCATGTTCTTCCATGATAACATATCCTATTTGCTTTAAGTGGATAAGGGCAGTAACACCTTTGCATGATGGGTAATGCTTTGTAATAAGTATGCATAGAACCGGTATTGGTCAAGACCCTGCTGTTCATTGGACTAAAGTAAAATTTAACACTATCACTTCCTAGCGGGGCTTTATCGTATTGAAACCTCTGGTTGTAGGATGAGTGAGCCGGCATTTGTATCGGATAACTTGTAGTCCTTAAAAAAAAGGAAGCTCCCACTTGTCTTCGGTAGCGTATTACTTCCTCTGAATTCGCGTCCGAATGATGTAGTTGAGAGTGCAACACAAGGTTTGGCGTCACATCTTTGGCGTAGGGCACACTTTCTTTTTCTCGAGACCATGATGTAGTGAACCATGCAACAGCAGTCAATAGTGAAAGTATCAGAATAGAATTACGATAAAAATGCTTTCTTTTCATATAACGTAACACAAATTTACTACACGGGAACATATTAAAGACACGCGTCTCTTTGCAAGGTGGTGTGCAATGTAAATGCAAATACTTGAACATCATTTGACGCTCTAGTATTTATACTTTTTCAACCGGTCAGCGCATTGTTTGCATATCATTTTATACGTGTTTATTAAATACGGAAGCTCAACATGTTAGCTTACAGTGTGGATGATAAATACATTTAAGTAATCTAATTGTTGGAACCGTGTAATCACACCTTCACTGAGTGTTCCACGGCTCTCTCACCAAATAGACTGTGCAGAGAGCCTTATAACATTTCAACCTCGCCTGCAAGAAGTAAACGGTCAATGGTTGCCCGGATCGACTTGCGAATAAGCGCGCACAAGCAGGGCGAATAGGGATGCCTTATGGGGTGCCAGCTCGTGTTCTGTGTTTTATGAATAGTGTATGATAATGCCAGTTAATCTACGTTTGTGCTTCAGGGCGGCCACCAGAAACGGATGTAAAAATTGTGAATGGATGAGTTTGATCCTGCTTTAAAACTTCACTTTTTTGTATTGTTTTGTTTTTTTTTTACACAAATCTGTGATTACAACCAAACAAAACGCTCGAGGGAAAAGCAATTTCATATTAAAATCCAAAACATTCAAATCATACAGATAAAAATGGATGATCACCCTTGATCCTTATTTATGTCTTAGTTTAGAAGTATGTGTCTTGACGATCATGGTTAAGATCCACCTTTCAAGATAGGTCTGACGTGTTGGGTTCAAACATAGAGTTCCAGCTGGTCGCATACTGTTAGCTTAAGGATTCACCAGACGTCAGGAAGACTGTTTACCAGACGAGTTAGTGGTAACAGGAGCGAGGATGAAGAATGCGTTCTCTAATTTAAAATAACTTAAAACACAAAAAGCGACTTTTATAACTATACTAGTATATATTGATGGAACAGTAGTCCTTTTTTTGCGCTAGTAGTCGTATTTTCAATAGTAAAGTCATTTTAATAGTTGTACTCTTTATTGTCTTAATGGAAGGTTCTTTTTTTCGCTACGCTCCTCGCTACGGGGAGACGGTCCGAATGGGATAATGGTACCGGTCCTGTCGTGTAAAGTACCGGCGCAGATATAACTACACCACCGGGCTCTAAATGCTGGAAGGTATTGATTGAAAAAAAAAACTAACCAAATGACAAAACACCATATTTCGTTCCATCCTCACACTTAACTTCCTTCAAGCTATAGTTTTACTTGAGAATGATTAATGAATTGTTTATTTGTGTTTGCACTGTAGCATCCTTCATTGGATTTAGCCAATTCCAGGGGGTTGGCTCGTTTTTGGTATTGATCTCTCGGAATGAAACGAATGCCTTTTCTCCAAATCGATAGTGGCAGTCGATATTTGCCACGAGTTGTAATGAATTGCTTCATTCTGTGTTGCTCTATGACTACAATAGAACTGAATGACCCTAATGTCATAGCTTGAATCATTATTGCTGCGTTGCGGAAACAACTGGGCTTTCCGTCACGTACGCATGCCCGTACGACCGTTATCAAAAAAGACTCGCAAAGAGTTCCCATAAAATAGAAGTAGCCATTGAACATTCCAAAACGGTGCAGCCCAGGTTGTAGTATACACATTCATTCATGGACATGACAGAACCAACCAATGTAATGTATGTCATTTTCACACACATTGTACAGCCATATAGTTTCAGTTGGGAATGATGTTGCTTGTTATTTCCTACCGAAATAATATAAATATTAGAAAATCTATCTCGGTAGTACACCTCGGACCATCTCCCCCTATCGAGGAGTGACTAACCAGCTATGGTGGTAAAAAATCAGTCTAGTAAGCCGGTAAATCGACAAGCCAAGACAAGACATGACTTCAGTCGTTACGCCAAAGAAGAAAAAGATTTCCTAACTATATCAGTAAGAAGCAATATGGCTTCATACCGAAGAACTTTTCCCCGGTATTTTGTGCAGGATTCAACATGGTTTGCAATTGTGGTCTCATGAACGATCAGTGAGTCTTAATCTTCTTCTTCTGTTTGGCGTAACGACCGAAATGATGCCTGCCGTTTAACCGGCTTTCTAGACTGATTTTACCACCATAGCTGGTTAGTCATTCCTCGCTAGGGAGTGAACCGAGCCGAATTGAACCGAATGCATCTATCGTTCACTGCAATGTCAATCGATATTGGTATGCTAAAAAGAGTGATTCATTTAATATTGTAAAATTTTGCTGAATAAGTTTTAGAACAGCCTCAAATTATATAAACAATACAGGATTATATAAGATGGACGTATACATTAGCAGTTCATAGATAATACTATTTACAAACATTCATAAGTTATACATAAAAGATTTCCAAAATTTAAACTGTCTTTTATTTCCAAAATATTACAAAAATCAGAATGTTGTTTCCTAAATGATATCAAACCATCCTGTCATTAACTTATACGCTTACAGTCTGCTTGTGGTTTGGGCGAGTGGTCATATACTTTCTAAATAATAAAAAATAAAAATAAAATATTCTTCCCTGAAGGTTATAAAACTATTCTGTCTGTAGTTAACACGTTTACAGTTGTTCTTAAGGAATTTGTGTTATAGTTGTGGTTGTGCGCCTCGTTGGAAAAGTAGGAACTGTAATTGTAATTGGGCTAGTAGGCCGAGTTATAGTATTAGGACTTGTAGTTATGATTGTAATAGTTGGCCTGGTTCTGATAGTTGGTCTGGTAGTTGTGATTGTGATAGTGGGCCTGGTTGTGGTAGTAGGACGTGTAGTTGTGATTGTGGTAGGTGGTCTGGTTGTGGTAGTAGGACGTGTAGTTGAGATTGTGGTAATGGGCCTGGTTGTGGTAGTAGGACGTGT
>KI915046.1:2472551-2503591 GCA_000473445.2 Anopheles farauti
GACTTGTAGTTGTAATTGTGGTAGTTGGTCTGGTAGTTGTGATTGTGGTAGTGGGTCTGGTTGTGGTAGGTGGTCTGGTAGTGGTAGTAGGACGTATAGTTGAGATTGTGGTAGAAGCACTTGTAGTTGAGATTGTGGTAGTTGGTCTGGTAGTTGTGATTGTGGTAGTGGGCCTGGTTGTCGTAGTAGGACTTGTAGTTGTGATGGTGGTAGTGGTCCTGGTTGTGGTAGTAGGACGTGTAGTTGTGATTGTGGTAGTTGGTCTGGTAGTTGTGATTGTGGTAGTGGGCCTGGTTGTCGTAGTAGGACTTGTAGTTGTGCTTGTGGTAGTGGGCCTGGTTGTGGTAGTAGAACTTGTAGTTGTAATTGTGGTAGTTGGTCTGGTAGTGGTAGTAGGACGTGTAGTTGTGGTTGTGGTAGTTTGTCTGGTTGTGGTAGTAGCACTTGTAGTTGAGATTGTGGTAGTTGGTCTGGTTGTGGTAGTACTACTTGTAGTTGTAATTGTAGTAGTGTGCCTGGTTGTAGGTGTAGTAGTAAAACTCGTAGTGCTTGTTGTACTACTAGGCCTAGTTGTAAGTGTAGTAGTGGGTGTGGTAATAGTGGGCCTTGTAGTCGGTGTAGTAGTAAGGCTTGTAGTTGTGGAGTTTACAGTAGTAGAGCTTGAAGTGGTGGATGCAGTACTAGAAATTTTTGTGCTGGTTGTAGTAGTAGTCCTTGTGGTGGTTGTGGTAATATTTGGCTTTGTAGTAGTAGGCCTCTTTGTAGCAGGTGGAGTAGTTGTTGAAGGAAAGCATGTTATTCGGTGATAACACGCTTTATTTGCTTTAAGTGGATATGGACAGTAACAGTCTGGTATAGAAGTCACCGGCGGTGGTTTATAAGAGTTTAGGTAACCACCATACTGCATAACACTTCTTGGTTCTTGTTGGTTGTTACCAGGTAACTCGTTTATTTCTGCATACGTTCCTGTATACGGTGAATGTATTGCTCTTGGATTCGGAATATAAACTCCCAAGCCAAGTAGCCCACCCTGTTTAGGATTCATTGGATTGTTATACAAATTTACAGAACCTTCTTTACCGGCTGGTGCTTTTGGAACATATCCCGTAGATGCAGCATAGATTGGATTTTTCTGATAACTGACCGAAATGTCAGACTTTTGCATCTGATTCAGATCTGTAGGTAGTGGAATCTTAGGTTTTGCTTGATTATTATGATAGTTCACCAAACCAGCGGGCTTTTCTTGGTGTACCATATATTGTTGTGTCTGTCTTGTGTTTATAGATGTAGGGTGATATTGTTTCTGATACTGATGGTGGGATGGAGTTAATACAATTCCAATTTGCCTCTTTTTTCGTATAAAGACATCAGGATCACGTTTCAAGTTTGATACATCATAGTAGTTCATTGAATGTTTCAAGTCATCTGATTGTACATTTTGTTCAATAACTATGCCTGAATTGAACAATACACTTTCATTGCACTGTACACACGATGTTTGACACCACACGAGCACGACAAGAATATAGGAAATGTACACATGCTTTCTTTTCTTATATAGCTGCAACATTACACTAGGAATATCCATGTTGCTCTCGAGCGTTCGTTCGAAATAATAGGTAAAAGGTGAAGAGAAACTTGATAGACATGCGCTTGGGCACACAAGCTTTTATAGTGTTTTGTGAGTGCCTCCTAACCATGTTTCTATATCAATTCCAACGTGATTGTCAAACGCGGAAACATAATAACAAACGCTGTAAGTCTATAAGCGATTGGTAAAAAAATAAGCTCTTTAACATACAACACAAAGGGCATAGCATTTCAAATCCAAAGTGACTTTGTAACAATCCTACAATAACACTACAATAAGTGTTGTAAATCATTAAAATTTTTCTACAGATAGTAATCACATGGTCGAAAATAACTACTATAATTAGTAAAAAGAAGATGTATTCAATACGAAATTAGAGCTGCAAAACATTTAATATTATAAATATGTTGCTTGGTAGACATGATATTTCGGAAGCAGACGATTAGCACGTTTTTTTTCTAGATAAGACATTACACTTCGCTGTACGGCACGCGTGTCTAGAACACTGGTACCTAGTGTTACCAGACACATGTCTCTGCAAAATGATATAAAAAACTATCTGTCTAAGGTAACAGTTTCGTGTTGCATGAAAATCCCTTTGCTTTCATTGTCAAGCACTACATACGTCAAAGTGTCTAGACGCGCTGTTTTTGTCGATAGTATTATAGACGCCGGCACGGGTAAGTCTGTGGATATGTAAATGTGTTAGTCATTTACACCGATTAACACTTGTTGACACATGGTTAAGCAGGGGTGAAAAATCATGGCGGTGTTACGGTGTTCATCACACATCGTATTAGGTACTAGGTTAGGTCATAAGAGATGTAAAATAGAATACGGGTACGAATGTAACCTGAAAACCTACTTGCAATATTTTTAGTGATCATGCTGAATTCGATGCATCGCATTTGCAGACAATCGTGTAAATATTCGTTAAAATCATTACTATCACAAAACGACTTATAGGTTTTGGAATAAATTGGTCCAAGAAGCCGTACAACAGTAGATATGAGTCCTTATGACCTTCCTTATACCTTATCAGTCACTGGGTTAGTAAATTTCCGTAAATAGCATAAATAGCGATAAACGCGGTTATTGCTACTTAAGTCTATAACTAATCAATATGAATAAAAACTTACCGGCATTGAGGTTGTACTTCCGTTTCTCACTTATTATTCGTTTCGGGATGTTTTTGCTATGATATCACGTGATTATGCTCCCATCACAAATTTTCATATTATGTTTTCACTATATTTTCGCACAAATATTAGTCCCTCTACTGATGGCTCCAATACGCCACTATCGTTCGTGTCTCATCCTTCCTGCCTTTTAAATGTACACGCAAACGGTTTGCGCATCGGTTTATGATCGGCACAACGGCAAGAGCTCGCGATGGTTCCGACGGAACTATATACACCTTTTTTCATCCGGTGGCATATCATGAAATACCAAAACCTTAACATAAACACTAGTACCGAATGGTCAACTAGAAAGTTTCTTCCGCCCAAGGAAACCGAGCGGTTCTTAGACACATGTTTAATAGAGATGGCAGTTGTCATAGCAACAGCCGTGTGGCGCGACTGAAAATGCAAGCACCGACGCAAATTCGAACATGTTTTCTAACATGTTACACAAATCCGTCTTTCTGTTAGACTAAATATTTTCATGAACTTTTCCAGCATCGCGGTTCGAGTAGTTGCGGTATGTTTTACTTATTGCTTTTTAAACAGTCGGACTTCAATCACTATTATCAGCGCTACCGGTTGCGTGTCCGTTGACGTTAGATGGCGTAGATGCATCTCCACTGAAAGGCGGTGTGTCAGCATTCGCTTGATTGAGCACGTTTACATTCATATTGCAACCCGTTCCTGTGGCGGTAGTGCCAGCAGCGATCGACGTTGGAGGCGACGCCGATGATAGCAGATCCGTGTATAGGTCGTCAAATGAGTGCGCCTGGCTACTGAGTGAGGACGAAATGCCATCGAATACGGACACAGACGATGCCGGACTGTCGGCCGTGGCTGGATACAGAATCGTACCACCGCCCGACGATACGGGCGTTGCGTTCTGCTGCAGCCGCTGCTGTTGAAGGCTGCTTTTTGAGGATGGTGTGCCGATGGGCGGTTGCTGTGGACGGTGCAGCTCTTCACCACCGATGCTGACACCGCCCGGGTTGTCCTCTTCTGCCGATGGAGACGTTTTTGCCACCGGTGTACTTTTAGTCGACGACGGATTGACACAGGCCAGGTCGCGGCACTTGGAGCTGCTGATACTGCCACTGCTGTTAATGCAACCGTCAGGCGCATTAAATAAGTAGTTGAACCGTTCGAGCGATTCCAAATCCCGCTCGTCAGATTCTCGGTCGCCTGCACCTACCATCGGTTGCTTCGATGTAAACATGTTATCTAGGCAAGGGTGGAAAACACACTTTAAGATCGCACCACATACAAAACTCTACAAACATTCATGTGTATCCACTCAAATCATCACACAAAACGAAAATAAAAGCTTACTCGCGTCTGCACTCGCTAGTTACCTCGGAAATCGCCTGATAGCGACTGTTGTTGGGACTGCAGCTGTAAATCTTGCATCTGCTGTTGCAGCTGGCCCAGCTGGTAGTCGTGCAAGAAGCACTTTGTGTCCAGTTCCATCGAAGGAGTCAAGAGATCGGTCGAAGTAGTCGAGCTGCTACCGCCCGAAGCCACACAACTGTCCATGAAATCGTTCAACGTAACGCCGGTCCGGCTGGCAGAACCACTACCCGAGCATACCGACCCCGAACCGGGACTGAGATCGGAAAGATGCACTGGCTGAACATCTTGGACCGGATGGGGTTGCTGTCGTTGTGTTTGCTGCATGAGATGATGCAAAGAAACGTTACCCGACGAAACTGGCACACCTAGCCCTCCTCGGACACCAGCTGGTGGAGACGGTGCCGGTATGGGTGTAATTTGAATGTCGTGAGCATAATTTTGGGCCTGCTGTCGCCGCATTTTTGACTCGTTGATGCTGTGTATGGTAACCTGTGTTAAGAGAAAATGACAGCGAATTAGTATGATACCGGATACTACGAGTTTTTTTAAATTAATTTGCAAATAATGATCAGTTTTACAATCACAATAAAGGACTCTTCTAAGATTAATTAAAAATACAGTTCTAATTAAAACAAACAAATGAAGTGGGAAATAACAGTAGAGATTGACTCTGAAGGAGTTTCAATTGAGCAGATCCAATCAGCAGATCCATTTCGAAATTTCTACAGCACTCCACCTCGGTAAACGAATATTCCAATATAGACTTCACAAAAAAAACTGATAACACATAGTATAATTTCCCCGCATCGATTTTTAGCACCTCTTCCTTACCTCACTATTGAGCCGCTGACCCGGTTGCAAGTTTTGCAAGAAGGCAAGATCATCGTACCGGTGTCGACTGGCCATGGTTCCAGCCGACAACCCACCGAGACTGCCACCGTTGAAGTATGCGCTCGGAGCATCATCATCGCAACAGTGTGCAGCCAGTCCACCGCTCGGGTCCGCTCCACCTAGATACGACAGCCCTTGCGTACGTTCCGAACCGATGGCAATGGCACCTGCTGTCCCCTTAGCAGCACCATGATAATATCCTGAAGACGGCGACGATGACGACGCCGTTGGTCCTAGCATGCTACCGCTGCCACCGTACCCAGTGGCGCCTGCCGGATGCAGCAAACTTTGGCCGGCGAGATTGTACTGGTTATACGCTGAGTAGTGCGATTCGGCACGGCCACTGCCAATTGGGGCGCCCGCAGAAGATACGGGTGCAGCGAACAGATCGTGACCGGTGACACCGTTCATGTGCTGCCAGTTTCTCCCGGACAGTTGGTGCTGTTGCTGTTGCAATGAATTTTGTTTCTGTTTCTGTGCGTTCTTCATCTCGCTACCGATGACGGATTTACACTTGCGCGTATCGATAGTACCGTCTTCGACGGTAGGCGTTGAAAATTGTTGCAGGTACGGTGGCACGCGACCACTGCCGGTGGACATCATGTCTCCAGCAGCGGATGACGACGATACGGCAGCTGTCACCAACGGCACCGAAGCTGCCTGGTGGACATTGACCGGACCGGACGGTGCCACAATGCCATTCTCTACCAGATACGCCGCATTAAACGGTCTGAATCCGGTCGCTTCCGGGGGCGCACCGCCAGACAGCGCGTGATGCAGGGCGGGATTTCGGATCGTGAACATACCGTTGTCGTTTTTGAAAATCGTCGCTGGCTGGTCGTATCCAAGGGTCATCCGGGCGCCCTGCACATCGGGCATCATGGGTGCGCCGGGGGCACGCATCGCGGGCACACCTCCAGCACTGCCGGCACTCATTGGGCCACCGTGAAACATGGGATTACGCAGGGTGACAATGTTGCTACCATCTGCCAATTTGCTCGTTATCGAAGAGGTTGCAACACTCGACGTTCCACCAACCATGGATGCGGTACCCGATATGCCTGCGACCGATGCATGCGAACCATTTGCCGATGATTCAAGATCTTTATTTTTGTTCTTATTACGGCGCTTATTGCGCTTCTTACGATCGGTCCCCGTCAGATCCTGCTGATGCTGGTGATGATGCTCTTTGCCCTGCATCTTGCCCGTATTCACCATTATAACCGATTCCTGGTGATTGCCTGGTGTGAATAGAGGTTCCATAGGGTTTACCACAAACATACCCTGTGCGTTCGGTGCGGGAAGTACGGTAGCAGTAGGATCCGGTGCTACAGGCTTCATAGGCTCGCAAATCTTACGGATTGATTCGCGCTTCATGCGCAACGCTTCCGACTGGATCGCATCGAGTCGGGTCAGCGTAATGCCGGGTGGAAGATCGAGCCCTTCGGCACGTATGCCCCGACGGAGCTGATCCATAAGACTGTTGGTCGTTCCAGTGCCGCTTCCAACCGCCATTGGTGTGGGTGCGTTCGCATTAGATGTCCGCGATGGTGGTTGTTGTTTGCCGCTGGGTTCTTTGCCTATGGCTGCCGTACTTTTTGATAGTGCAGCTATCGTTGCCTTCTGGTTTGCCATCTTCTCTTGCTGTGCCTGCGCCTGTACCTTCGCCTTCGTCGATTTTGCCGCGTTTTGGAGCAGCTGCGACTGAATTGTGGCCTGCGCTTGCTCGAGTTGCCGTATCATATGTTTCCGCTGGCGGTTGGACAAACCGGGACTGTCGAGCAGTGCACTGATTTTTTCCACCATTGCCTGTGCCGGCGTTAACTTCTTTGCACGTGATTCCGTATCATTCCCAGACGAAGCAACAGCCTTCGCTCCAGCACCGCTGTCGGATTCATTACGCTTCGGAGGCTGTTGCTGTTTGGCCGTTGCCTTCTTCTGGGTGGTTTTCTTCTCCTTCTCTATCGACGACGAAGGTTTCTGAGCAGTGGCATCACTACCACCACTTGATGACTGTTTCGCTTTCGCCGGCTCGCCAGTGACCACCTGTGCTGATTCCTTGATTTGATTCTTTTTCGTTCCCACCGTCGATTCACTATCTTTTTTGGTTGATTGTGGCGGCGGCGGGGTGGAAACATCGACAGTACTCTCCAATTTTGTTGGCGATTTCACCAAAGACACCACTTCTTCCACGATCTCTTCCTCTATCTCCGATTCGGATTCGTCCAGGTTAAGTAACCGGAAGGCGTTGTTATCGAACTCGGGATCTATAAACGTTTTTGCCACCTTTTTGCGCACAACAGTAGCTTTCGTCGCTGTGTCCGCAGCTGCCGGCACTGTTTGTAGCTTCTTCGGTTCTTCTTTGGTTGTGGCGCTTAGAGGCGCAGGTGTTGCCGCAGTCGCAGAGACCTTCTTCGCCGATTTTGAGCTCTGAATCCGTTTGTCATTTTGAGACGTTGTCTTCTTGGTCGTCGCCGTCGTAGTACCTGTTTGCTGCGGCTTTACGTGCTGCTGCTTGACAACGGTGCCACTTCCACTTCCACCCGACACGATCGAATCTTTGCTCTGTTTGCGATTCAGCGTTTTTGCATCGCCGGATGACTTTTGCTTCCGCTTTGTCGCCGGTTTCGTCGATTCCTCCTCGTCGCTGTCAAGCAGATTTAAACGCGCCACTATCTCGTCGATCTCTTCAATGAGTTTGTCCTTTTTGCGATCATTTTTATTCTTGCCTTTGTCCGTAGAGTCTGCCTGAGCCGCCTTGCCTTTGCTGCCCTGGCGATCATCCTGTTTTGTTTTTTCCACGGCCGGTTTTGCGTCAGCTTCCTTCTGAGTTTTCAACGGCACGTTAATCTTACTAGTTGCAGTGGCGCTTG
This sequence comes from Anopheles farauti, assembly GCA_000473445.2. Classification (NCBI taxonomy): domain Eukaryota; kingdom Metazoa; phylum Arthropoda; class Insecta; order Diptera; family Culicidae; genus Anopheles; species Anopheles farauti. The sequence goes on from KI915046.1 coordinate 2,480,441, forward strand.
TCGTGACAGAAATCGGAGCAGCCTTCGGATTCTTTTGCATTTCGAGCAGATTTTTCTTCACCTTATTGGCAAGCGTTAGCATATCTGGGTTCCCTTTTCGATCGCTCTGAAGGTTTTTAATCAGCTCTACGCTCTGCCGTAGCATCCTCTCGTGTATGAGCGCGTTCAGGGACATGGTGTCCTGCGATTCACCGCTACCGCTGCCGATACCAGATTTTTTCTTCGCACGCGACGATCGCTTGTTGGGCCCGGACTCCTCCAGCAGTGCCGGCTCCAGCGGCTGCTGGTACAGCTGGTCCACATACTCCTTGATCAGACGCTGCTCCTGTGGAGTAAAATCAGCCAGCGGATCATCGAGCTTTTGCGGTGACATACTCTGAGTTGGTTTCGCGTTCGGAATGTTCATCGCTGGTGGCCAAGGTGTGCGTTGCTGTTGTTGCGGTCGCTGGTTCTGGAGCGTCGTATCACCAACGTTGGCCGGACCATTGATTGGTACCATCTGCCCATCGATGAAGGTGTACAGGATCTGGTCGTGCTCAGGCGTATCGCCTTTCGCCGTTACCGTCACCTGCGGTTCGGCGTGGGACAAAAAGGTGCGTTTTATTGTCACCATCTGCCGTGCAGATGGATCGTTGGGATCTGCTTGCTGTTGTTGCTGTTTTAACTGATTCAGATGTTGCAACCACATTTGCCCCTGCTTCAGTTGGACCTCATCTATCTGCTGCTGCTTCTTCTGCTGAAATAGGTTTAACGTTTCCTGCAGCTTCGCGAACGTCGTTGAGCGCACGTTACCGCTCGCTTTTGCGCCTGCAGAGGACAAAGCTGTTGATGGTGGGGGTGGAAGCATAGTACCGCCGGCAGAGGCACCATGGAGCACACCCTTCGCATGCTGATGTTGAGACCCCGATGCCGGACAGCAGGTTTGTGGTGGTAGTGGAGGTGCCGGAGCCGTAAACGCTTCCAACTTGAATGGGTACTCCGGAATGTAGCTCCGTATACAGCTAAGCAGCGCGTTGATTCCGGCGTGCAGGTCATTTTTCTGCTGTCGATACATCTGTATCTTGCTCTGCAGATCCTTGCGTTCCTTCTTGGTTAAGCCAGTCTCTACCTGGAGCAACTGTTTGGCCATTTGCTCCTGACTTTGGCAGTCATAAAACATCTGCCGCAGTATGTCCAGCTCACCGATCAGCTTCAGGCTTTCGTTTAGCTTCGCTTTATTCATCGCATCCGGCTCCTTTGCGGCTGGCGGTGCCGCTTTCTGGTTAGGATTGACCGTTGACGCATGTTTATGGCCACCCCCTTTTTCACTCGTCGACTGGCCACGTATGGGCTTGCTGGCGACTTTAGATCCCCCCTTAGCATTATCATCACCTTCGATGAAGCGTAATAGATCGTCGATTGATGGTGTAGAACCTGGGGTACCCGGTTTAAGTGACTTTTTGGAGCTTTTATCGGGATTTTGAGCCACTTTTGTGCTTGCTATAGTTGGAGCAGCTAAGTTCGGTGTATTGCCAATCTTAGCTGCCGTAGTCGCAGCTATCGACGGAGAGCTACTAGCGGTGACACTGGTTGTGCTTTTAACTGGAGGGGGTGTTTTTGAGTCTTTTGAAGCTGCCGTGCCACTGGTACTAGTTGTGGCTTTTTGTTGTCGCTGCTGCTGCTGCTGCTGTCTCTGTCGTTCCTCATTGAACAGTTTATCATTCATCATCTGCTGCTTTTGCAGCTTCTTCCGCAGCTTTTCGCGCGTTTCGTTTGTGCGCTGGTTATGGTTGCATTCCTGAAAATAAAAAAAAAAAAACAAAGGTGAGCATAAAACAAGTCCGCGTGTTGATAGTAAGCATGAAACTAACTAAACATACACTCTGCCCGAACAGTGTACAGTAGTAGCATACGCAGGAACCTTCCACCTTATCGGTACTGGGTGTACCGGCACCGCCCACGGGTGGTGCTGCACCGCCACGATGACACGATGATGTTTTCTTATGATCATCCTTCGTACCGCTCCCGGGTGCCGACGTTGCCGCTCCTGTTTGAATCGTACTCGGTGGCTTTGCTTTGGCAACACCAGCCGATTTAGTAGCGGATGCATGCGAGGGCAACCCACAAGGGCACGGTTTGCTGGCAGTGTGCGTTTGTGACGTGGCAGCAGTAACCGGCGGTTGAGAAGTAGCCGTTGATGTCGGGCGAACACCACGCGACGCACTAGTTACACTATTCACTGGCGGTTTCGGCAAAGCAACCGCAGCAGTAGCCTTCTGAGTAGCAATTTTTGCTGCAGCTGCCTTTGCAAACGAAGCCAGCTTGCCCGGTGTCTGCGATTGCTCATCCGATGCAGTCTTCTGCTGCTGCTGCTGCTGCTGCTGCTGCTGCTGCTGTTGGTACTGATCACATAACAATGTTGGACTGTTTTCGTTCAACGATGCCTTTGACGGGCTATTGACAGACTTTGCCGTATTATTAGCACTTTCGTCTTCACACGGCGTAACGCTTTTCACGACATCCGGCAGCGGTGCAGTAGATACTGCTATCCCATCGCCTACTACATTTAGTGCGTCCTTTGATGCTTCCTGTGCAGGAGATGGTAATGGGGCGGTGCACGATTTGTCACAGCCCATCCGATGGTGGAACGTTTTGCGACATATGGCGTTCGGATCCACCTGACATTCGTTCATATCCCGACCCTTTTCGAGCAGCATGTTTCGTTCCTTCAACAATGCCTTAACTTTCATTTCCAGCATTCTAAAAAAAAGAGAAATGTGTGATAAAAAAATAGTTACACAAAATCGTCGGCCGCCGCTAACTAACTCACATCGTACGCTGAGTTAACTCTGGGTTTTCAACCGGCGCGTCGAACTGATTGAACAGCGTTTCCGTTTTAGACAGAACCTCGTTCACGCAGCTGTCACAAGTACATCGTCTGTCGTTGGTGCCACCGGCGTGACCGGTGAGACAGGAGTCGATCATCGGTTCGATGAATGAGGATGCGGCGGCAGCAGCGGCTGCGGCAGCGGCCGCCGCCACCGTCGCCGCAGATGCAGTTGACAGCGAACACGCCGACGACGTCGAAGTATTCGAGCTGGACAGACATGACGACGACGACGAAGAGCAGGACGACGACGAAGACGACGACGACGACGACTGCGACAGCGATAGGGACGCCGCGGACGCGGATCCACCCGGCGGGGGTAGCGGTGCCAGCAGGCCAACATTCGATTCCAACTTCTGCATGATACTTTCGCGCATCCGATTCGGTGCATCCGACCACTCGCGCTCCCGCTCAAAGCACTCCAAATCGAACGCGATGTCGTTCGCCTTCACGAGGAAAAACTTGGTAAAGTATTGATACAGCACGTTGCGCGGTGGTGCCTGCGTGTCGAACATAAACCACTCGGCCAGATCGGATGCGCGCGTTTTCGGAAGATTGTGGGCAGAATTTTGCAGCGACCAGAACATGTCGACAAACAGCAGTGGGTGCATCTGGTCGTCCATCTCTTCGTGCCAGCGCTTGTTGACATTGTCGCAGAAGCGGCGCAGTGAGTTGCGTGCCTTCGTGTTCAAGTTACCCTTCATGATGCGGCGCGGTTCGTCGCTCACCGGCTGGTACGATTGTATCAACACGCGGGATAGATTGAACGGGTAGTTCATGGCAATAATATTGATCGCGACGCGGCATGCTATCGCGCTGCACGGTTCTGTCTGGAACATGCAGAAGCGTGACGGTTCTAACGTGCTCCACTTATACACGACCCGATCCGGAAGGTGCTTGAAGATGGCCCACGCAATGTGATACAGCTCCTGACCGTCCGCTGGAGCTTCCAGCGTGGGCAGCATGTCCTCCGGCTGCGTATCCTTCGTCGCACCAGCCGTACACCCATTTTGCTGCTTAATCGACGTGTCTTGATGACCGTTTAGGATCGGCAATTCATCACCTTCGAGAATTTTCAAACACTCACGTTCGTGTAGTACCTCGTTCGTATTAACGCATGTGCACATCAGGCAACGTTCGTTAATTTCCTTCTTCGGCCGGAAGTTAAAAATGCCACCACCGATAATGCACGTTTGACAGACACATACACTGCGTAAGAAAGAATATGAATAAATATTAGCCAAATATTACGTTCACACACACACACACCCTCATGTCCTCTTTCCACTTACATATTGTGCGTGTTTAACGGCAGATTGCATGAGGGACACTTTACCGTATCCGCCACGGTTGACAGCCGCGAAGCAACACCAGGTATCCACTTCGTCTTCAGACAATGCACCACGTACTCCCACACCAGCTTCCGGTTGTCCAGCTCCAGCCACTCCGCGATCGGACGCTCCGGTTTCTCGAACAGGGCCGGCGATTTGGGCGTGTAGCGCGACGACCGGATTGCCTGGAGCAACGCATGCACCGTATTAATGCGCTGCCGTCGCTCGCAGTCCTCCGACGACCGATGGTAGCTGTACAGCAGTGGCCAAACCTCCGCCCACGAGATCGAAATGTCCGTCATCTCCTTGTCGAACTTTAGGAACCTTCCGACGAGCTCCTGGTACTCGCGCTCGGGCAGCGAACCGCGCAGCCGCAGCATACACTCGGGCAGTATGTACCGCACCTCATAGTAGAAGTAGCGCTGAAAGATGCGCTGATTGATCAGCCACCAGCTGAGCCCGAACTTGCCCAGGTGCCGTTGCTCCAGCACGCAAAGAAGCGGTGTGACGGTGCGCGCCGATTGGCGCAGCTTCTTGTACCCGTTCACGATGTAGTTGAGAACATCGGGCGCGCTGAACTGGCGGCTGCCGTCCTCGGTGCTCTCGCTAAATAGGTCCTCGAACCCGACATAGTACACCTGCACGATCGAGCGCAGCTGGAAGCATAGCAGCTCGAACAGTTGGTGCGGATCTCGCGTACTCAGCACATTCGTTAGCATCACGAATGCCATCTCGTTCGACAGCGGCAGATTGGAGGCGAGCGACATCTGAATTATATTTTTTCTGTTAAAGCGCGCATCAGTTAGCCACTTGAGAGATGATTTGCTCATCAGTTCCATGTATTGATTGTACAGTGCGTTATCCTCGGATCTGCAGGTAAGGTACACAAGAAGAAGAGAAAGACAAAACACAAATATGAATACTGAACAGCTATAAATTGCTCGTTTTGCTTACTCTGGTATCAGATCGTAGTATTGCTTCATCAGCAACTGCAATCGATCCCACAGCGAGTTGTACTGGCAATCTTCGGCGTACAGTTGCATCACAACTTCCCGCGATACGATGCACATTCGACAGCAACACTTCAGCGGAAACAAATGTTCGCTGTGTGGCTGATGCGGCTGCTGCTGCTGTTGCTGGTGAGTAGTCTTCTCAGAAGTATTGCATTCAGACGATACGGAATCCGCTTTGCAACCACAACCATTTTCCGGAGGTAACTCCGCCTCTTGCAGCGTATTGTCGCCTTCATTGGCGTCGTCTCCGTCTTCATCCCCAACGTCGATCACTGTCTTCTGTGCCAGCAGCTCCACATACTGCTTCCAGCTACGCCCGAACTGGCAATCGCCGAGACAGGATTCTTTAGTGGCAGCCTCACTTTCCATCGCTAGGGACGACATGTCGGCCCCGTCCGCGATGGGTGCCGCCGCTGTGACGGTTACTGCACTACCGTTTCCGGTTCCATCACCGGTTTCTTGAAGCAATATGGACATTTCGCTCAGTGTTCTCCCGCTGTACCTGCCGTTTTTATCGTCTTCTACTTTTTCTCTTAAGAGCACACAAACGCCTCTATCTGTTGGGCCGGTGTAACACGTTTATGTTGTTACGGATCCCCTTCCTGTTCCCACTGCACTACCCCACAACCCCTATATCGCTCACGCACTCGCACGCACAGAACAGACCAAATGGAGTTTTACATCGGAAAAAGGTGCGCACCTACGACCGACCACTTTCTTCTGCACACACTCCGCCGACCGCTCCGACGGTTCCGTCGTCGCGCACACACACGGCAATTCGGGTGAGGAAAAGTTAACGACCAATACAGAGTGGCCGTTCCACTTTTTGAGGCACCTCGACGCAGCTGCCGAAAAGGACACGAGAATAGAGTCTTGAGAATATCAATCGTTTCTTGGGGAAAATAATACCGCTTGGTTCTAGGTGACAATTCTAGCGCAAAGTCGATCGCAATCACACCAGCAAACAACGTGTATTGAGAAGTAAAAGTGAAACAAACGCTGGTCGCGTCACACAGAACTTTTTGCGAACAAATTGTTTAGACAAAAATAAAGAAATGTGACAGTTCATGGTCTGGCATGTACCGATTTGAGATAAATATTTTTGCGCTAAACCCCGATTCCCTGCCAGTTTCACACCTTTCATAATACAAAGGCAGCATTTAAAATTTCTGCAACTCTCGAAATATTCGGCATGGCGTTTTTAAAAGGTTTACAAAAGTAAATAAGACAGTCAACTGACTTTCAAATGTAAAAAAGCTGGCACTATCGAACTGTCATGGACGAGCCTTTCCAAAGTTTCGTTGCAAATCGGAATGTGACAGCCAACGCACTGTGGTTTGTACTTCTGGTCATGAATTTAGGATTGGTTCCTAAAGTCCCAGAATTGAAAATAAAAAGATGTTAAAAAGTTTTAGGTTTATTTTTAACTAATTCAGGTAGTTTCAACACATATTTTACTGAAATATAAAAGCTACAACACAGCTAGACTAGTTTACTTCGAGACAAAATAAAAACTAAAATAAATCAAACTAAAATAGACTAAAATAAAACTTCTAGACAAGCAACTGTCAAGCACCTGTAATGCAGCACTGCTTTGGCTGCCTAGTAGAAACCGTTGCTTTTATTCAGCTCAGGCTACCTATAAGAAACAGCTTAAGTTTGGCAATGAGCGTATAATACAATCAGTGTATCGCGTTTGAAACATTAGTTATTGTCGATTTGAATCTGTAACCCAGAAACTTGGAAATTGTAACAATAAATATTTATATTGAAAGTGTTACAATTTTATCTACCAAGTCTCTTAAAGTGTGAAAAAGAAGCTACCGTTACGTAGGTAGCGATACATAAAACTAAATGCGATACGTTTGTTAACGTTTTAAAAATATCTTTTTCCATCAAATCAAAACTTTCAGTCGGACTCACTCATTTATTTAGATTTTTGTTATGCCAGTCCGTAGAATAACTGGACGTGCAATGGACGTCTAAATTCTACAAAAATTTAAAAACATTTTCAATGAATGAAAAACAGACAAAACCAAACATAAGCTACCGATAGGTTGCCACTAAATATACTACCGAGCTGAAAACTAAGATTCGTGTAGCGTTAAACCTGCCGTGGTGACTGACAGTGGCCCCATATTATCGCTCCGCTGACGCCACAATTAACGGAGAGTTTGCTCTAACCACGTGCAAAGATCCGACCACCGGGTAAAGCGCTCTCTGTTTAACAAAACCGAACGAACGTACCCGCATTCGTGAGCATAGCACGTTTTCGATCGGACGTGCGTGTTAACAGTGGTGTCGAGGCCGTGGAGGTGGTTCCTGTAGTGGTGGCCTAGTAACAACAATAAAGCCCTCAGGATACAAGGGCCGGAAGGATTGCTATTTAATGTTCACGATTTAAATGTCCTTCCAGATGAATTGTGTAAGCGGCTAGTAGCGTCGGAGTCTAATATGGTGCGAAGAAACGCATAGATTTGTGTAGCGAGCTGGCAAAAGATTACGCCACCTGCACGAATCATCTCAGTGTTCGTTCGTTGTACGAAGTGCGTTTCGAGTGCGTGAAGAATCTTTATTCGCCGAATGTATCATCGGCTTGTGACGTGGTGCTCCGAATTATTCAGCCAGCATTCTCAACAAACCGAGTATAGAAAATGTAAATAGGTCACTTGAACAGTGCCAATACGACGCGGAATGCCTGAGTGAAGTTTGTGTTTCATGGTCGCATTACTTTGATACTGGTAGGCCTGGTGGAGCTCCACTGAGTGGAGAGTGCATATCTGTGCTTTGACAAAAGCAACCCGGAACAGTTTCCCCGGGAACACGCGTTTGCACGTTGGAGCCTTGCAGAGAGGAGCTTGAGGTAAGGTAAAATTTGCGAATTGTAAAAATCATCTGAAGGGAACTGGTGTGGACGCTTATCAGGAAGATTCTCCGCGGACTGTTTGCATCTACTCAGGTTCTAAAGGGTCACAATGAATCTGATAACAAATCGTGTTTAGGCGACACTGTTGACAGAGCAAGTTTTTTAATGCGAAATGCGGAGGTCGTATTTGAGTATTCACTCAGTAATTCATTTATAAACATTTGTTTTATTCCAGGAAATAGTAAATCAAACCTTTATTAAAAATATGCATCAAATTCATCAATAAGTATGGCTTCAATTAATTACAAGTAATCAAAAGTGTTCCTTATTTGTCTTTTCAATGTTCCGTTTGCGGTTGCACACATGCCGAAAAGCTTTATCGTAATAATCCTCAAGATATGTCGATAAAACCGGTGTACGTTGGCGTTGATTAAACAAATTATACTTCGCTTTTTCGATAAAACACGATTCAATTTCAAGTCGAGACGCTTCAGTGACGTGAAATATCCGGAACGAATCGGATTTGTACTAAACAATTCCAACCGATTTCTCATACAACGAAGGAAGGAACTAATTTAACAACCAACGAAAGAAACGCTCCAGATGACCTTCACAATGTGCGAATTTTCGCCTAATGCGAATTCCCTACAGGCGGATGCCGTTCGTTAGAAGGTTTTCCGCCGATGGCACCTTGCTCTTTACAGTCATCCAAAAATATCCACCTTGAGAAGTTACGTGAGAATGTGGTGTTATTTGACTAGTCACATAGATGTAACCACGAAATGTCAATTTCCCAACGGAAATTTTGACGTTGACCGCGAGATGGAAACTCAAGTTCAACTCATTGTACCGGGTAGCTAATTCCTGATAGTTGTCAGATAAATGAACGAAAAGAGAATGATAATTTCTTAACAAACACCATGTTTATTCGTTGCTGAAGTGTGGAACATGTTTATTGTTAACGAACTAAATTGCAAAATTTAAAATTATATCATTTATTTATGTTAATAAAAGTAATTTTAAGCAAGAGCTTCCATTATACACAACGATTCTGTTCAATGTATTGAACAAAACGACCAACTTTTGATACTATTCTAAGGCATTTCTGTTACAGAGTAGGTGGAAGGAGTTTCCACTAGAGAGCTACTACACGAACAAATCAAACAGATGCGACCTTAGCCACAGATTTGTAAATAACAAACAGGGTACTATAGAGATTTAGGTATATCTTTTCAAACTCTCAGGCAACGCTCGAAAGCAGATTTTTTGTTGGCTACTCACTGCCCCTAGAGATAAAGTTATCGTCTCTATTAATACACTTTTATTGGAGATATAGACGATCCTAATAATATCTTACATTTACATTACCTAATTAATCCTTAAAGCCGAGTGCTTCGCTTAAGGAATTCGAAACCCTGGCACCATTAATCTTTTGCCTATGTAGGTTATGTCCTTTGGTAGACATATCCTTTTGTTGAAACACTTAACCTGTTTGACTTCTCATCACCGGAAGCAACTCGTAACCGCTGTTTGATTTATCCTTCCGCGTTACATTTTTCCGCATCCCATGGGACAGGTGATAAGTGTTCGTTAAATTGCCCCACTTGTCATCACGAACTGGATTGATAATTTATTTTAATATCCTATTTATCAATAGCAATTTAAATTTTGATCATTTTTTGAAGACGCGTTATATTGATGATTGACTTGTTTTTTCTCTAAAAAATGAGATGTTTAAAGAAACTTCTTGCTGCAACTTGCTTGTAAACAATTATAAGATGTTTTAGTTTTATATTTTAATTTTTAATAATTTAATTTATACGTTATATTTTATTTTTTTATCCCACGCAACTGCTATTATCAACACTCATTTTCGGAAATTTTTCAATTAATGACACCACTGAATCAAAACTGCAGCGACATTTTTTCCATATTATGAAGTTAATAAAATGATGAGATGAAATTGGATGTGATTGTTTTTTTATTTACTTCAAAAAGTGTCTCCTGAATAATTTTTCCAGTTCATGGTTGGCACAAAAATATAAGACAATAAACTTGCATTTTTTCAGTGGATACTAAATATGTTCAATACTAAACGACCATAAATGTCTTAGAAATAAACATAAGGGAAGCCTGAACATTCCATGCACGATACATACAAAATAAAATATCACTAATCTTATAAAAAATTTCATAATTTGTAAGGGAATCGCTTATTATAATGGATAATATTTAATATGAATCCATCGTTGCCGAATTTGGCTGGAAAAAAACATAGTATATTTTTTTTACAGAGGCATATTTCATTACAATTTTATTACCACGATCAACGATTCATCAAAGCTCTCATTATACTCGTGTTCTCAGTCGTTGAGAAATCACAATACCATTTCCACGAAGCAAAGCAAGCTGGAATTATGCCCGTGCAATGTTCAACCTTCTGATGAAGAAAGCTTAATTCCGAGTACAATCATCATTCAGCGGTGAATGAAAAACATCTCCACACAATTTTCCTGCAAACAATTATTCTCTCCATGGTGAGAAAGCGACTACAAACTGCCGCAGTTGGTTTTCCAGCATGTCCTTATGCCAGCCGGCACCGTCCGACAGGTTGACATTCAATCTGCCTTGACGACGGGAGCTGAGTAATTTGCCGCACCACCGTGCTGCGTCCGGAAATTGTATTGTGTCCAGCGGAGCGGCAGATGTAGCCTGAAACGATGCTCAGCTGCCACCTTCTGGATCGCGGTGCAGACAGGAGAACCTGTTTGAATTTCCCCCCGTTCGCACGTGGAGCATCCGTCCGCGGAAAATACCAGCGCTGACCGGTTTTTGAAAGTGTGTGTGTGTATTATTGCTTGTTATGATTTTAATTGGACAAAACAAAAAGAAAGTGAACGAAGTAGCCGGTGACACTGAAATTGATTCGTTCCAAACCTACATTTTTGGACGGTTTTCTTTTCGTTTTCCACAAAAACGGATACCAGGATGTCTTTCCGTTCATACCGGGAAAGAAGAACTTTGAAAGCTTCCCATGTTAGGGTCGTCCTGTAGCCTTTTTTTTATAAACTGCTCCATTGGGACAAAATTGTGTGGGGAAATTACGCACCTTATTCAGAATTTGATCTCCCGATCCGAGCGCCGCACGATGAAGAAATCATTGCACACACATCGAATCAATCCCGGAGGTCGTAGATTGGGTTAAAAAGTGCTCACGACTACGACCGTGTGTGTGTGTATATGAACGTCGCGATGACATCATACATCTCCATCCCGGAGCCTACTTTACCACCCTACTCTGTCGTTACCTCATCGATTTCTTTTATGCACTTTAGTTGTTATTTTATTCTCGCGGCGAGTAGCGATGCGAGAACAAACTCGCGGCTGGGGCCGATCACACGAACACAATCACAATCGCCCACATGAAGGTCAGCTGCTGGGAAGTCGGTGAGGAAGAGTTTCTGAAGGTCGATGCGTATTACTTAATACAGTGAACACGCCGCTCACTCGGTGATATCCATAGCATATCCTTTTCCACTGGGAATGAAGATGAGAGAAGCCATCCCTGTAAAGTGACATAATGCGTAGACGGCTCGATTGATCCAGTAAAAGAGAGCAGCCGGTGCAGCCGGCACAGCATAGCTCAACGTTCATGTTTGCTTGTGTGCGTGTGCAACGGAGACATAAACAACCCCCTCCGATGGGGATACAACGCTATAAACCGTAGCCGACTGACATTGCGGTTCGCGTTTCGACTCTGTGTTTTTATGCCGCAGTCACTTTGTGTTTCTGTGCCTCGGCAAAGTTAGTACCCGTTGTCGTACGATTTGTGTTGTTCGATTGCCAAGAAAAGAAGTAAATATCGAATTCGAGTGATATTATGAGAAAACACGAGTCAGAAGATTTTCTAATTTGTTTTACCCAAAAGTCGTGCAATTTTAATGATTCAAAATCCACTTAGCTGTGCTCGGTGTTGTGCTGTGTTGCGCGTTGATCGTTTGCGTTGTTTGCGGAATCAAGCATGTACGACATGCGGCACCTGAAGAATTTGCTTGAAAAAGAACTAACAGAAAGTGAATGCGATACGCGGCAAGTGTTCGGTTGGCACGAAAAAAAAAGACGAATGCGGTGCTTAATGCGAAAAGTTGCTGACGACAACGGCTTTCAAGCGCCGGTGGCTGGTTTTGATGAAGCGTTGATCCAAATTTGGTAGTAATGCGCCCATGGCGTCACGAGCAGACGGAACTACTCCGGCTGCTAGCGAAGGTCAAGTGAAGAAGTCAAAAATGTCCGAAATCTGATAGGGAAGGAAGCGAAGCAATGATGCTTAAAGGTTGTCAATATTAGTATATGTAAATAACATTTGGATTATAATTGTAGCGGCCTTAGGGTTTTTGATACTACTGAGTGTACCTTAAGTCGTTGTATTTATTGGTGACTCATGGTATATTGTTTGTTTAATAAGCCTAAGAACCTTGAACGACTGCAACATTCATCGAGGTACAGTAAAAAACGCTATCTCTTTGGACTGAGTCATATGAGACAAACAATAAGCCTGTAAACAAATAAAGTACACAAAATGTGTTTTCATTTGCTCTCCTTTCTTTAAATGACATAATCGTATAAAGCAAGCAAAATGATCTCATTTTACCTTATGCACTGCTGTTCATTTGATCGAAACAAAAAATAGTGCCTTGATTGTCCGCATTAACCGCGTGGTTTCATTAAGTATTTAATTTTCTACATTTTTCACCCCTTCGATTCCCGAATGTCCGAATGTGAATGGGTCGTTTTCTTTGCCGGTTTGTCGCCGAACGCCGCGATCGATACAGAAGAAAAATGAAACTGTACAAACTACGACTTGCATACACACACTCGGGTCGGCCATCGATGGTGGAAAATCGATGCGATCCGAGCAGACAAGCCGGTCGGCGCCATCCAGACAGTGGAAAGGTTGCCCGTTTTTTAACGCAGGACTTGCGATTGATTATCCTTTCTGCCGCCGGACTGGACAAACAAAAGCTCCAGAAAATATACGAAGCCTGTGTCGCTCGCTGACTTGGTGTCAGTTGAACAAGCACTTCGGATAAGTGGTTTACCCAAGGGTGGTAATTGAGAGGGCGGTTTCATCAAGCGACTGTAATTGATTAATCTGCCTGAATTTATCGCTTGTGTTTTGAAGCGTTTGAAGAATTAGTTTGATTTATTGTCCGCAAGGGATGATGGGAACTGAAAGCTGAACGAGAAATGAACCATGTTCAGCATGTGTTGAAAAAAACATTTTTGCAAATTTATATTCATCGTGATGGTCATTTTGTTCGGTATTAAGCGCCATTTTTTTTTGCTTTTATTTGTTGGATGACTGTGTTGCTTGGATGAGTATGACACGCGTGTGACAATTAATCACCTGTAAACCACACATCTGGGAGTGCTTACGATGTCAGAAATGCTTTGCCTCCGTACTCCTGCTACTGTCGCTCAAAGTCATCCTCTTCCATCATCGTTCTAATAGCGCTAATTACACTACGAGGTGTTGTCGTACGCGGCAGGGAAATGGCACAACCAGCACACCAATGTTTGACCCATATGTGTGCTTCGCTTCAGGTTATCTAGGTTCATATTTCTATTTGACTGGTGAAGCAAACCAGAGTCGAGCGATTCGCTGCCGGGCTGGTCATAGTTTATTTTTAGCCGACATGATCGGCGCAACTGCAGCGCTGCGTTGGCGATTCGTGTACGTCTCCAACGATCATTTACAGCACCGCTACCTAGTGAATGTTGCACCTTATGAACAGGCAAATCTTCGCACTTCGTGTGTTTTGCCTGTGCCCCATCGCGAACAATCGATCGTAAAGTGTCCGAATGAAACATAAGAAACAAATTGTTTTGTATTGCTGCCACAAAACCGTATTCGGCCACCCGGAACGGTATCGTTTCCGTTTTGAGATAGGGAAAACTCTTCATGAACACGATTTTTAACCATGAGCCCGGGTTTGGTTGTTGGGTCATTCTTTTACGTAGTAGTTTGTCAGTAAATTCTTAAATAGGAGTAATAAAAACATGCAATTTTATAATGTTCTTACAAAAACATTCACAAATATTACAACCAAAACCCCAAGGGTTAACACGATCGTCCACCGTCATAAACACATGTTTCTTGCCGGTTGATTTCATTGTCCGGCTCTCGTACGTGGTGGATAACATTTCCGATACTCTCACCCGGTTCACCCTCACGTTATGTTTTCTGTGCAAGTATGCGTGATATTCGGTTCGCGTGAAGTCATCCATACAACAGCCCCACCGATGTTGTGTTTTCGTTCGCACAACGACGGGACCGGGTGCTCGTAAGAATCTGCTACATTCATGCAACGATCGGCACGGATCTTCACGAACTAAAACTCACACACATCGCTACGTGTGCCTGAGAAGATCGCCCATCGCAATGAGCGGATCGGTGATCTGGTGGACCTGCTGCGCCAGTCATTCGCTAGTAGTACCCGTGCGTGGTTTAGCTCGCCCCACGTCAAACAGCATTTGTGGTGAATTTTTGTACGGTATTCGAGGTTATCGGTTAATTTTGGAACTCGCAGCAACGCAGAAAGACACTTTTTTCTCGATCCGCAATAGGCAGTGGTGGGGGTGGGGGGGGAGGGTGTGTGGTAAAGTTTTTGGAGCGATAAAAGAATTGTACCTCACTGTTCAAGGGCGTGAGGCGAAACGTGTTTGGTGGGAGCTGCTGATGTGGTTTATAGCTTTTGATTTGTTTCCCAGAGTGGTAGTCTGAACGATCGAAAATAAACGGTGTGGGGTGTACTGTGTGTGAAAAGTTTTTCTGTGAATTTTACCCAGTGACCGTGACGTGGCGTGAACGGAAGGTTTGGCGAACTGGTGTGTCCGAACGGCGATACCAAGATGAGGTTTGTGTAGTAGGAAATATAAAATGAATGAAATATAAAATATGTAACAGCTTTATTATCGAACATACATTTGAATTTTCTCGCTAAAAAATAATTATACAAAATCCCTGTTGGTTAGAATTCAAATGAAAACATTTTCACAGCAAAAAAAAATCATTGAAAGAACTTAACATTGACATAAAAAATGAAAATGATATAGCATGTAATGAAAAACGGTTGATCTTTTTTATACGAAGTTTTTTTTTGCAATAATTGAGTTTTTTAAAGAAAACTACTCTAGCATGCAAATAGTGTCTTTGTGACCATTGTTGGCAATAAAGCGCATTTATCTCGACAATTGGCCACGAAATTTGGAGAAATTTATTAGAAATATTTTTTCTCCTCAATTGATCGAAAAAAAGAAAAAGATTTTTTTAAGAAAGCGGATAGAATTATCGTTTCATATAATTGTACCTTTTATTTTTAATAATATTACTCAATTGCATAGGGTTCGACAATTAGTTCAGAGATTCTGCTAGCCACTATGGTTGCTATGATTCCATGGAAATGGAACTGAGTCACGGAATAGATTGCAGATTTTCTTTACAATTATATAGGTGGCCTAAATACCTGCAATTAATGGTGATTAACGTGTAAATCACGCACTTTGTTATAAGATATGCATTGATCATCGGGTTCTGCATCGAAAGCTCTCGGTGAACTGTGCAGGTTATATGACGCTATAGCTAATGATAACGCCTGGTAGTCATCTCCGTTCAGGGGTGGTAAAAGTTGTAAATTTAATTATCATCACGTTCTTCCGAACATGACACATTCTCGTTTTATGATGTCAGCCTCATCCACGTCTGTATCTTAACACTCTAACGTTCGTTTTTGTGTTTTCCGCTTCTCTTCTTCCCTCTCCGCGACAGTGACTCACCAACCGAACCGACTCCATCATCGGTGGACTCACCGGGAAGCAGTGAGGTCGACAGTTTGCTGCTGCCATCACCGGCCGATTCGGAAGCCTCCGGAAGCATGGCGGGCGCTAGCAAAGAACTGAGCCCGGACAAACAATCGGCCCCGCCGGACGAGTCCGAGGTGGCAAAGACCAAGGACGACAGCATCATGTCTCTGCTGTACACGTTCGCGAAGAAGGTGGTGACGGTCGGTATCATCTACTTCGTCGGCTACATGGGCTGGTCGGTGGCGTGGCTCATCACGCCCGTCATCCTGTCGGTGGCGCGCGAATCTTGGCGCAAAACGAACGATACGCGCCGCAGCGTTGCGAAGGCGTCCGCCCTCGCCAACGACAAGGAAGTCATCCTGGCGCGCCTGCACGATCTGCCTGCGTGGGTAAGTTTCCTCCCGGCCACCAGGCTCATGGAAACGTGGAGATTCGCGTACGAGATTGCTTTTTTTTGCTGTGTTTTCGTGGCTGAGTAGTGCTAAACAATCCCCCAAATGATGGATAGAATCCTCCGGTGGGGCCATATTTTGCCCGGTCTATGAAACGTGCCACTTGCGCTTCACACGAAACAGTAGGTCTTTGGAGAGATAATCACGATACAGGTTGCGATACATTTGTGCGATGAGTCTCGAAATAGGGCAGGGATAGGTTGTATATTGCCCAAGACATGCTTGGCTTCGTTGAGGGTGAAAATGAATCACAAACGAGCGGGGTTGTCGTGAATCCGTAAATTTTAATCTATCATCAAATAGTCAAACCGCACGCCGGAACAAGGGATTTCAAGACAAACAACGTGCAAATTAAATCACGTTTTTGTTTACTTTGAGATAACCGTTTTGTGTTTAGTCAAAAAGTTACTTACTTAAAGTTTTTTTTTTGGGAAAATAAATGCAGCATTCTAGTTCTACGTAAATTGCTCACTCCCAACATAGAATCGGTCGATTTTGCGTTCATAAAAATTAACATTTCCCGTGCTGCTGCTGCTGCTGCAACAAGCAGTCTCGCAACAAATGGGTCACCATTAACCGGCTAACGACCGTGCGGCAAACGCCCATTAATAATAAAACTGCACATTTCAGAAATTGCATCATCAACCTGCGGTAAAAAAGTGGTGCCTTCGTTCTCACCACCCCTGCGAACATTGTTCAGCCAGTTGCAGCCGGAATAATTCTAAATTCATTTAAAGCCTCGCGGGGAAACCGGGATTAACCAGGTTCTCTTCGCTTCGCTTACGTAAGTTGGAGCAGCTGTTTTTGTGCACTCTCCGGTTCCACGGTACGAGCTCCGCACCCGAACATTAATGCTTGAAAAATTGAACACCAATATTAGGAAAATTGAAAAATTGGCTGGTGTTTTAGTGGTTAGTGGGAGTTTCGTGATAAATTTGACCTCGCAAGCGACAATTTTCGTGTACGTGTGTGTTTTTTTCATTTTCTTTAGTGAGAAAAACACATAAAACGGCACCGCAGCTAACGATGTGTCAGAGTTTATTTTAGCCGGCAAGATCATTACCAGGGTAAGTGCCCGCGAGAGTGTCAATGTTTTGTTTAACAACAATGCCCGCGCATTGTGCAACGTTCGCTCGCAATGTACGAAAGAGCAGATCCGCAGAACTCAGACCAAACCGTACCCGTGGGTCGGGTTGATTTGTGAATTTTTCATCGGACCAGTAAAACAGCTACGTTGGGTGGCGTCTTAATTATCAAAACCTAAAATATGTAAACAAACACAGCCTCGCCCGGCGTAGCTGAGCTCGTGGGCCGCTGTGTCTTTCCGTAAGAAGATGAACACACACTTGTATCCCCATGCAGTCTGCTTCGTGAGCCTTTGTTGCGTGCCAAATTATCCTTACGTACATAATTCATTAGGTTTATGAATTGTGTAACACTATCTTATATTTGTGGTAGTTTGTACCGCATTTTAAAATTTTGCTTATACTTCATTTACGAAAGGAAGTGTTATGTCAGCTTTGTAAGCGCTGCGCTCCGTCATTTGTCAAAACCCCAACGAAAGACATGGAGGTGCCCAGTCATTTAATAGCTGCTGACAGTATTGATTTGATCGTCGCACACGGTTAAACTGATATATGGAAGGATTTTTTTTTTGTGTAATGTTGATTTGAATTTCTCTTTTTTTGTGTTTTTTGGAATATTTTACCTACACTTTTCTCAACAATTCGCACTGCTTTCGCGTGTTGGACAAACTTTTAAAGTAGTAATTAAACACAAAGCAAACTAGAATGGAAAATATTTGCTAATGATTGCATTGTTTCCTTATATCTTTATGACGACGAGTTTGCCAGTTATTATTGATTTATTTTCAACGTATTCCAAGAAATGTGAACTGCTAAAATAGGCAATTTCTTACAATTTTACCACCGCATGCAAATTACGACCAGTTCGTTGGAAAATTCCTTACCGTGAGCGAAAACAGGCAGAAAAACTGGAAATGTTCTCAAATTAATTTAACTTTTCAAGCTGCTTGTGCCTTTCACCGTCAACGAGGATGGATGCTCCACCAATTAAACCTACCCCACACTTCTGCATGCACACAGTAGCTCTCGAATGTTGTTGGGCGTAGCAAATAGCAACCACCGAATATCCCACCCACCGGCGGGGGATGTACCAATGTATGCAAAGAGTGCTGCTCAAATTTCCGTACTCGTGGGAGATACGAGGTATTTTTCACGCTTAAGGCTACTCGGGATGGTGCCGATCGATCAACGCGCCTCTTCGAAAAAGAAGGTTCTGCTGGCATGGTTTCCTGTAAATGGCTCCCACGTGCGTTTGCCTTACCGGTATTACGATTGGCGATGCAGAGAAACGAATTGTAGTTTTTTATTTTTATTTTGTTTTGAGTATCTAAACCGTGCCGGCAGCTAATATACAGCGAACACATGCACTTCACTCCGCGGGAGGGGGGGAGGGGGGTGGGTGTTTGCACTTTGCGGAAAATACAGACCATCACACTGACACCGGTAATCGTTTTCCACTCCAGTAGCGTTGGTAAGTGGTGTTTTTTTTTGTCGCGTGTAGGTTATGTTGTAAGTGAGGAACTCGTGGCTACCAGCGACAACAGCAAGCCGTGGTGCAAAACAATGGGCCGTCGGATGGTCCAGAGTGGCCGTACTGAAGAATATAATGTACTTGAACCCAACATCAAAGGAGACGTGGGACGACGAAGGTTTTAATTGGAACCGGTAGTTTTTGCTGGAATGAAAATAAACCTTGCATGCTTTGAGGGACAATTTATCATGTGAAAGGGAACTAAACCAGCACGTTTCAAAGAAGTAGTCTGTGTAATAGACTACTGTTTAAGGACTACTACAAATGTACTATTAAAGTTCAAGGACGAGGGTATTGATTTCCCATCGGATACAGTTTTACATCGAATACGGTTGTAAAATAAATCACTTTGCTATTCAATTTTAACGTCGTTTTACAAATTTTCCCACTTTTCAGGTTTTCTTCCCCGACGTCGAACGCTGCGAATGGCTCAACAGGGTAGGTATCGCCGTGGGACCACTTAACGCCCAATTCCGCCAGTCTCGGTGACTAATGTGATTTCACGTGCAATTTTTCAATACTCATAAAATGGATTCGCTGGATGGTATTCGGCTGGATGGTCGCGCAGATCCTGAAGCAAGTGTGGCCGAACGCAAACTTTTATGCGAAAAACCTCATCAAGGAGTCGATCGAACCCAACATCCAGCAGGCGCTGGCCGGGTACAAGCTAAACGGATTCAAATTCGACCGAATGATTCTGGGAACGATTGTAAGTGGTTTGGCCTCCGTTATCGGAGCCATTTTCTCCGCATTTGCATCGTGAAAGCGCCTTTTCACGATGGTGGATGCCAAAAAATCGCTTCTTTCTCACCCTAACCCTTTTTTCTCTTTCCCTCTCCTGCACATAGCCTCCCCGGATCGGAGGTGTTAAGGTGTACGATAAGAACGTGTCTCGCAATGAAATCATCATGGATCTGGATCTGTTTTACGCGGGCGATTGCGACATCAGCTTCGCACTCAGCGGACTGCGTGGAGGCATCAAAGATTTCCAGATACACGGTACGGTGCGCGTAATCATGAAACCGCTTATCTCCCAGATGCCACTCATCGGTGGGCTGCAGATTTTCTTCCTGAACAATCCCAACATCGACTTCAATCTGGTCGGCGTGGTGGATCTGCTCGACATGCCCGGCTTGAGTGACATTCTACGGAAGATTATCGTGGAGCAGGTGGCGGCCATCATGGTGCTACCGAACAAACTGCCAATCGTGCTGAGCGACGGTGTGCCGGCACTTTCATTAAAGATGCCCGAACCCGAGGTAAGAGCAAGAACCTTACGTTCTTACTAACCGGTTGATGAAGCACGTAATTTATTGCTCAATTTTAGAGGTTATCGAGGTGTCGGGGCTTCGATTAAATATTGAACAGGGTGACCCTAAAAAACGGAGTAACAATCAATAGCTTATGTTTTATGCTTGTAGCTTGTGGTTAAAAATACAAATATTACATAGTTATTTATTTTTCGTGCTGAAAAATTTCAAAGCACAAGTGTAGATTAAACTGTATTTAAGTATATTCCTGGGATCAGTATTTCCATTCATCTTTCAACCCTCGTCTAACATTCTCCACAGGGCGTGCTACGAATTCACGTCGTCGAGGCTAAGGACCTCATGAAGAAGGACATCAGCGTGCTCGGCAAGGGCAAATCCGACCCGTACGCCATCATTTCCGTCGGTGCTCAGCAGTTCCGCACGCAAACCATCGACAACACGGTCAACCCGAAGTGGGACTACTGGTGTGAGGTAAGTGAACCCGGGTGGGTACGAGCACGTAAGTCCACCCCAAGTTTGGTTTGGCAACCGCACACACCAATTGGAGTGTTGCGTGCTTGGGGTCATGCTACTAGAGTGACGTACGTTAGAAGTGAAATTATGAGATAGACCACGCTCTAGCTATGGTTGGTAAAAGATAAGAAAACGAAGTTGTCAAAGCGTTTGAGCTGAGGATTGGCCGTTTCGAAAAGCAGATAAAAAAGGTCCTTAGGAGTGACGCACCATTGCCCGCTGTATCAATGCAACTATAAATCTTCCTTTGGTACAAGTATTTATCGTCGTTCCTGTCGTCGTCTTCGTCCACGTCGTGACCGAAATGGCTGTAGCTGTACTCATCGGTACAAACAGCACGGCTATTGATTCTAAATCGCGATGATCCTAGCTCACTGCTGTGGCTGCCGACAAAACTGCTAACAGGTGGCCATAGGCTAACGACCATCGGGATGGGTGTCTTGGGGACCGTACCGCCAAAACATTTGTTTGGCCTGGTTGTACAGTGTACGTGTTGTTGTTCACGTTTGTTTTGTTTATGTGACATCGGTTTTACCGTTCACAGAAATGTGTGTTGTACTTGCATGAATCACTGTTTTGTTGTACCGAAATCAGAGCCTCAGTCCACGAATAACGAATGGTTAACGTGCCTTCGGTCAGGGTGTGAGCTGTTTGCATGATCCTGCGTTGTTGATTGTATTTCTTTTTTTTATTATTCTGTGTATATAACATCCTTAATCTAATCAGGCAAACAGACACTCGAATGATTGTACATAGCCAAGCGTGATCAGTACCATCGCTACGAACTTAATTTTCGGTTGCTGTACGCTAGCACAATAGCCATTAGCCGATCAGCTGTTGTATAGTCAAGGGCGCTAGAATTGATCATATCGATGTATGCCGCATTCATACTCCTTGCTACCAATGCAAGGGAGGTAGGAAGTTTTAGTGTAGTATCCACAAGTAATAGCTCGCTATGACGTGCATGAATAGAATAATACACGCACACGCACACACTGCAACATGCTTCGTTGTGGTTAATGACTCGTACTTAATCCTTGCGGCACTTGTTTTCGCTCCCCTCCTCCAGGGATGATTCAGCGTTAAGGTCTATTTTGTGAAATTGTGTAAGCGAACGTTCGCTACTAATATTATACAAAATACCATCAACATATCTAGTGTTGAACTCTCAAGAATGATAAATATTATCTGCATAGTTTTCAAAAACGAAAGCATTATCGAGAGCATTTGAAGTGAACAAAACAAAACATTTTCGATCATTCAGTAAGGAAGTAATAGATCATAGTACGTATTACCAACTTGCTCGTCTATTTATATTTATTAACCATATTTTATATGAAATAACCTCAAATTTCAAAAAGTAATATTTTACATTCATTAAGAGAAAACGACGACGGATAGAAAACCACCCAACGTAGGTTGGCATTTTCTCTTATGATGTGGAAAATGGATTTTCAAAAATTCTTCGATTTTAATCGTTTAAAATTGGGGCAAAAATATTGAAATGCGATCTCCTAGTTCATGATGTCTATCATTTGCAGGAGTATTTCATAAGATATTATAAAAAATATCCAAATGTTCACGTTCACTTTCACTCCAAACCCTAGATGGACCTTTCTACTGAGCAGGGAGCACCATTTATTTTCCCAACGGTTATGCACTAAACCTCCATAGCTTCTGGCGGAGGTTTTGCAGGCCTTCCCGTGAACTCTTGCCTCGTAGCTTTAATGCTGCTGTTGTTGCTGCTGCTGCTGCCGTCATGCATGCTTAGATACATTAGCGTTTCGCTTATCGTGAAAAGCCTACCGACCGGCAGCCGACCAGGACAGGTGATCTCGCGCGGTCTGCGTTTTTTTGTATGTTTTTTTTCGTTTTCCGTTGGACATAATTTTAGTATTTCATTTCGTTCCACTGTTACAACCGGTAAGGTAAGGGAGTAGAAGTAAATGCAACCTTTCAAAAAAAAATGGACCCATTTCACGGTACTCAGCGCTGCTGGCCGTATACCTTGCCTGTTCCCATGGGTATCGTTACGGCGGTCAGAGTTCATTAAAATTCATATCTCCGAGATTTTGACACCGTGATTCTTCGCGAATCATCGGACTGGTGAAGTGGCCGCAGCGCTCTTTTCACAGTATACAGAGCAAAAACAAAAAAACTGTCGAAAGTGCTTGGTTGCGTTTTCATTGCGAGATTCAGTGCTTACAAGTGCAAACAAGAAGCACACAAATTCTAGTCCGTGATGGGTTGGGTTAGAGAGTGTCATCACGCGAAAAATCGTAAACCAACTTCTATCAAAACATCTCCCCACAACTTACACCACCACTGCCCCTCGATCTATAAACTCACCCCCCCCCCCC
>KI915046.1:2503691-2583361 GCA_000473445.2 Anopheles farauti
CCCCCCCCCCCCCCACTCCCCCGCTTCCCCTGATACCAAACAAATACGACCAACACCTTCCTCGTACAACCTGCAGGCCTTTATCCACGCGGAAAGTGGTCAAACACTTCAGGTCGTGATCAACGATGAGGACGCCGGCGAGGATGAACTGTTGGGAAGGTGAGCCAATTCGTTGTTTTTTTTTGTGTCGTTTTTTATCCTTTTATTTTACCCCTTGTATTGGCTCTGGTGGGCAGTGTTTAACATCGGGCAATGGTTTTGGTTTCTGTTCCGTTCAGTAGAAAGTATTGGTTGTGAACATTTGTTCACTACTTTTATATCTTAGTTGGAAATGTCGGTTTTGTTTCGCTTAGTTTGATCCGTGATTTCATTCTGCATTATCTTACTTCATTTTTAATCCTACTTATACGCTTGTTTCAAATTAATTTTCATTCAATTATTCCATCCCTTCCCGTACTAATGGTGATTTGTGTTGGTTTGTTTTGTTTGTTTGTTTGTTTGTTTGTTTGTTCGCGGTTTAACCCGATCGGGTTTTAGTTTGTTTTGTCTAACAGCTCCTGCCATACTTTGCCCATGTAATAGTAGCTTTACTAAAAGTAAACTTATTTTTGATGTACGTTCGTTTCCGTAACCGCTTTTTCGTTCGAATTCCGTTCAATGTGTTTGTTTTCGTGCGTTTGTCGCCAAATTGTGACCTCGAAGTAAGGAATGCGCCCTGCTCTTTAGTCGTGTGTTCCATTACCGCGTAGTTGTTCATGTTCGGTTACTGATCCGTGTTCGATTTGCTCTAGATGTTTGTGCTGCTGCTTTCCTGGTACGCGTTGCAGCGCTACATTTTGCTGTCGTACTTGTTCGTGTTGTTCGTATGTTGCTGGTGCCATCCACTGCGCTGCTGGTTTTGTGCGCTTCGTTTAGCGAGAATTTTATTTTTATTTTTGCAAATTTCGGTGCCATTTCGTGAAAGTGCGAAAGATCTCAGGTCTCAGACACGCTCCGGAGGCGGTTTCCGTCGCCCTACGTCTACTTCCTAGCTCTCGTCTGTCAGCCATTCGTTCGTCCCTGTAGCAAAGCATCGCAAATACGGGCCATAAGTCGGGACGAAGTTGGGAACGCGCAAAGCGAAAAACGAAAAGAGCTCAAAAACTAATCCAAGTCTAATTTTCTAGGCTGAAGTCAATGCCATACTCAGGCAAGAGATTGAACTCAACCTGTGGGATTGGGATCCGGGCTTCCCCGGGGTACAGAACGACGATTTCCTTGGCAGGTGGTGATGATGTTATGTTTTGCGTACCGTTTGTTTATGTTCTTGGTTATTCGTTTGTTTTTTTTTTTCGTTCACTTTGTTCATTGTGTAATTGTTTCAAACTCGTTAGTTTGGTTTTCATTTTGTTTGTTTGTTTCTGTGCCTAAGCGTGTTCAGAATCTCTCGTTACTGTAAATTGCCTTTTCCAGTTGCAGTTTTCTACATTTCATGCGCATTAGGGGCTCCATTTGCTAGCTGCATCAGTAAGAATGCTTGGTTTTAGCGCATTCCACTAGCGCTAGCTAGGAAGCTCGTGTGATAAAATCTAACGTTGTACAAGAGTGATCCATAGTTGATCTATAATAATAATATTGTTGAAGTTTCACAATAAATGCAGACAAACGTAACATAATCATACTTGCCTGTACATAGAGTATTGCCAGATATCATTGCCTTTGTTCTTCCAGCTTCTTCACTATCCCTGAGGGCACCGTGGAAATTACCTGCAAATATACATGCACATCGCAAGTACACGATTGTAAATGCACCATTTGAACAGATTCTTAAACGTTTGAACCATCAAAATGTCACAAACTAGACACCGCTTAAACCAGAACCGTGTACAAAGGAGTGCCTATGCCGTGTTTTAAATACACTGACCAATACAATATTTACTCTTTAGACATAACCAAATGGTAGACTGTGGTTCGCTGAGAGACAACAGATTGTGAAAACACTACCGTTGTTATGTTTCTCTAAGCATTAGCGTAACATTAGCGGATACTAATCGAACGACTCTATCGTCCACTAACAGCACTAACGAATATAATGTCTCTTCTCTTTCTCTTCTCATTCTTCTATGTCTATTTTCTTTTCTTCTTTCCGTGCTTCTTCACGTTCCTTCACGTTGTGCGTGCGTTTCTAACCATCTGTTTACCGTGCAATGCTGATGTTGCTGCTGCTTAAAATGTGGCTGCTAATTGTTCTCACAAACGTTTCCCGTACCAAACAAACAAAAACCATCATCCATCGTTGAAACAAAACTATCCGTTTGATCATGCTTACGTGGTGCCGAATTTTCCGGTCCATTTTGCGAGCCCCCTTTTCTTCCAACCCCATTTCCTCCCGCTACGAACTAAACAACGATCCCCTTGCAACCCACGACCAACACAACCACATCTCGACCGCGCGTCGCAACATCGCAATCCTCATCGCAATAACAAAAAAAAACACCTCCTCCAACCGACGGACTCACGAAACGTCACCGTTTGATCGTTGCCAGGCCTGTGTTGACGTTACGCATCAAACGTTGATTGGCATTAAGTTATTCGACTGGGATCGAACCGGTGACCACGACCCACTAGGAAGGTTCGCAAGCTATTCAAACATACGGCTATATCGTGTTATGCATTCCACTCTATCTCACTCTCTCGCTCTTGCTCTCTCTCTCTCTCTCTCTCTCTCTGTATCTAACATACCATCTACTCGCTATAATTTACTCTAATTATGTACGGGTTACACACGGGTTGCCGCTGCTCATCCTGCGCACGCACTTTCGATCCGACTCTTGACTCATCGCTTCTACTCGCATCTACTTGTTCATTTTCCATTCATTTTCCTCAATTTATCTACGTTATGTGTCTTTACAGCGATTTAAATTCGTATTTCTGTCCAAAATAATTATAAATTCCTTTTTTAAAATATCGTCGAAGGCATTTTTTTATTATTTAATTATTTTTACCAATTTTTGGGGATCTACTCTATCAGTTTTCATTGGCAACTTTATATCATTGCCTTTTCAATGTTGTAAATTTTTAACGCATTAAATTGTTTTTTAACTACATTGGACATTTTATTAACATATCTGGAAGTTTACAAATACGTTTCATTTCAATTCATTGGAATTTCATCTTTCAAAATATCTGTGGCCATTTCATTTGTCCGCTGTCTCTTTCACTTTCTTGCTCTACATTTAAACGTACGATTAAGCGGCTCATTTACGTGTCCATTTACTTACTGTCATTTCTACGCTAAATAACACCAAACCAGCAACTGTTTTCTACTAATTTTCATTACATTTAAGATTTTTGTTCTTTATTCCTATTTATATGCTTAATTTTCGCTTATCTACTGCACCGTTCATGGCTCTTATTACATTTGCTACTTGTATTTCTATGATTGTGTTTTAAATTCGGTACAATACTAAAGTTGCAGCAAGCATTTTTAATTGAATCTGTTGTTTTAAAGGCAGTTTCGCTTTGGGCCAAATGTTCCTGCTCTAGTACCTAACAACGCAAAGTAGATTGGAAATGAATATATTTACATTTTGTGCACATGTGCATGTGTTTAGTTTGGTTTTTGTTTCTTTGTTCTTTATTCCTATTACGTCTGTTGCACCTT
Source organism: Anopheles farauti (assembly GCA_000473445.2). Lineage (NCBI taxonomy): Eukaryota > Metazoa > Arthropoda > Insecta > Diptera > Culicidae > Anopheles > Anopheles farauti. The sequence continues at coordinate 2,507,335 of KI915046.1, forward strand.
CAATATATTCACCAAAACAGTAACTAACGTTGTATTTGTTTTGAAACGTGCTAAACCCATTAAAACAATCATGGTTAACATCTGGCATGATTAACGCTTTCCTATTTTGTACATTTTTGCTAAGTAGCCATGTTTTACGTCGAAAATAAAGCTAATTTCATTTCGTATTTGCAAAAACCCAGAGCCACGGTGGAAATCAGCAGCGTTACAAAGAACGGTGAAATCGATACGGTAAGCACGATAAGAGGTAGAATGGTAGAGAAACTAGCTTGATAACAAAAACTTTATTCGTATATTCGCCACAGTGGCTGACGTTGGAACAGGCCAAGCACGGGCTGGTGCACCTGCGAATGACCTGGTTCAAACTGAGTTCCGATAAGTCCGATCTGAAGTTGGCGCTGGAGGAAACGCAACATCTGCGCGTGACATCTATGAGCACTGCTCTGTTGACAGTTTTTATCGATTCCGCTAAAAACTTACCGGTAAGTGTGTGGAGTTCAAAAGAGGTCGAATCTGAGTTTTCTAATATATTTCTATAATCCTCTACAGCAAGCGCGTCAACAATCCCAACCGGACCCATACCTGGTGCTCTCGGTGGGCAAGAAGAACGAGCAAACCTCGGTGCAGATGCGCACGGATGCACCGGTGTGGGAGCAGGGCTTTACGTTCCTCGTCGGAAACCCGGACAACGATACGCTCCAGCTGAAGGTGATCGATCAGAAGACGGGCAACACGATCGGCACGCTGACGTACATTCTGAGCGCACTGATGGAGAAGAAAAATCTCGAGATTATGTCGCAACCGTTCCAGCTGCAGAAGTCGGGCCCCGAGTCCAAGCTCGTAATGTCCCTGTCGCTGCGTGTATTGAAGCGCTACCGAGAGGAAGACGCCGTAGCGACCACACCGGACAAGGCGTCTCCATCCGAGGCGGATAGTGTCCTGTCGCGAACGAGCTCCATCCGAACGTCCACATCGCACGGCTCACAGTCGGCCAGTGGAGCGCAGCATGCAAATGCTGGGGATGCAAATGCCGCTGAAATGGCCGCACTGTCCCACCAGGGAAGTGTCCGGAAGCAAGATTCGCGAAAATCGACCACCTCCGCCATTATGGAGCAGATGTCCATCCAGGAGGAACCGTTCGTTGTGTCGACGTTGAACACGGTCATGATGGCGACACCGCCGCGCAGTCCGAATCTCAGTGACGGTGGGACCGAACTGCTGCGGCGTAGTCCAAGCACCACCTCGTCGGCCGGTTCGGCTGGCTTGGGACGCATACAGCTGACGGTTGCGTACAGCGTCCAGCGCCAGCGGCTGCTGGTGATCGTACACAAGATCAGCAATATTCCGCTGAAGGACCCCAGCAACATTCCGGATCCGTACGTGAAGCTGTACCTGCTGCCGGGCCGTTCGAAGGAGTCGAAGCGCAAGACGAATGTGGTGAAGGACAACTGTGATCCGGTGTTCGACACAACGTTCGAATACATCATCTCAAACGCGGAGCTGGTTAATTCCGAGCTGGAGGTGACCGTTTGCACGCAGAAAGGATTCTTCGGCAGTCCAGTCATTGGAATGGTTAGTAAATCGTGAACACCGCATACCGTGACAGGAGCATAACCACGTTTTGCTTATGCCTTTCAGCAAAAACTGTCTCTCAACGATCCGGACATTTCAAGCGGACAGGGCATCAAAGCATGGTACGATCTGCTGCCGGAGTCGAAGTTCGAGTAGATGTCCAGTCGATGGTGCAGCATCGTAGGCGCACAATCGCCACACTATCGTATAATGTTATGTGATGCACATTGGAGCGTAGCGGATAGCCGTGTAAAACACGTCACAACAGCATTTTATTGAGCACTAGGCTAGATGCCAGAATGATTTGTAGCAGATCGCAAGCGAAAGAAAAGTGGTGCAGTTTTATATTACTATTTGTTGTATACGTTTGTATAGCGATTAAACTCTTTTGAAATCTTGAAATCTTGTGCTGAAAGCATAGCATTTTTAATGTTCTCCATTTTACAAACTTTATTCGCACGGTCCAAAGCCTTCTGTAGAAGGATGAGCACGATTCGTATTGGGCAGAGAGAATTGAGATAGTTTGCAAGCAAAAAAATGTTTTTATTTTTACTTAATGCAAAAATTCGATCCCCTAGATAGAAGTAGCTAAGTGCATACACAAATACATTTTTGCCATTCAAGTAAAACACTTCAGACGGAATTCCGGCAGGAATCAGCAGCAGCGAACCGAACGAAAGTTGTCTCCAAAATGTGTCAATTATCAGCCCGCACCGCTCCCGTGTAGGGAAGATGGGTTTGTAGAAGAAAGTAGAAACTATTTAAATAAGCGACGGTGTCCCACATAATGGGTCCGCTGTTGCTATCGCAAGGCTCGAGCCGTTATCGATGAACTGGATCGAACGAATCGAGCTGTGACGGAAACGTTGCCCATTGAGCAAGAAAGAGTCACATTGTTTGCTTCACTGTTAGCTATCCCGTGGAGGAAGGGAGAAACGTGTTCGAAGTGTAAATATTGCTTTGCCACGATATTTTACAAAACTCTCACACACCACACATCTTTATGCACATGGTGCACATTGGAAATAAATACGTCCATGTTACCCTCTAAGCACGACTTACTGCTAAACGCCGAACAAATAATATGAAACGCAAACATGGTAAAGCAAAAATCTAAATCAATAGTAAATCCATTTATACAGAGCTTATAGATTCATAGCTATACTTGTGAGCTTACGACTACACAGAACGCGTTGACCATGCCTACACCATCTCGGTCGTGAAGAATTCGCACTGTAGTAATTTTGTAACGCTTTTCCTAGGACAAAACCATCGCAATCAACATAGATGATGATGCACACACAATCGGTTCATAATATTAACAATCATATAGAGAGAAAAAAAAATCAACCATTCGAGTAGATCACATCAAGAGTGAGATCAATAAGCCTTTTACGAATTTCGTATGCACAATGATCTTTTCCCATGAAAACAACATCAAAACAATAATTCTATAACCTGCACGTATCTGAAATCGATGCACTTTGTTGGATTTTTGTAATATGGGTTGTGGTCAGAGCAACTAATAAAAACACTCCTAGCGTGATGCATCAAAGGTTCAATGTGCTTCGAGTTAACTATGTAATATTAATTTATAAGAAGCTTTTCTTCAAAAAAATAAAACCTCATCTTAGAGAATCGTGTTGTGTTTGATTGTTTTTTCACTTCAGAGCGAAACAATAGTGTTATATAGTGCCTACCGATTCGTATTCGGCTGGGTTTACTGACCCGCCGATTTTACGGGCAGTCGGCAATCCGCACCTGGCCAAACGTTAATGGCCGGGCAACCGATTACTCTTTGCGAAGGTATTCCCTCTCTTCTTGTGACGTTCTTAAGGCCAAGGCTTAAGTGAAGGCAAAATATTCAAATGCATTAATTTGTATTCATGGCACCAGTGTAGCATGTGGTAAAGGTAAAACGAGAGTCGGCGGCCATTTTAAACGAGAGTTTTGAGGTTTGAATATATACAGCGAAGAATTTGCTGGACAAAAAACGGTATTTGAAAAAAATACAATTATTTAAATTTGGAAAATTAAATTCAATGTCGTTTCAAAGTGCTTCGTTCGAAAAGTTTCCTTACAATTTATATTATAATATTACAAATTTATTGGTATGAATAATGTTTTGTGTTAAATTACTCAATAGTTAACATAACTATTCAAAAATTGGCCGTGCGTGTTCAGCACGAAGTCTAGCGTGGCTGTGGGGTTTATAATATTTTGGGCGTATTTACTATTTTTACATGCCAAAATTTTCTGGCTACGCTCGGTTCGGGTATTCACTGTACAACGAGAAGAAAATTCAGCGTATTAATTGAGAACCGTTTCATTGTCGTGAGTAGGTTACTGGTGTTTTCTTAAAAATATGAATTTCGTTTGTAATAAAATATCTTTTAATTATTTGAAATACGTGCTGTTCAAAAATCTGACAAAATGCATGCTGACAAAACGTGATAAACCGTGAAGTTGAAAATTGTTGTACACGCGCAAAGGGTTGTCACGCTTGTGCACATACGAAAATGTCACACACTGTAGTATACAGACGCATCACACACACACCACCACCAAAAACGACAGCGGAACAAAGAATCACGCTGTGCTTCTTTGAACAAACCATGTGCTCGCTCAAAGGGATCCGCGTACGGCGTGACACACGATGAAAGGAAGGGAGGGGGGTTGATTTATTTGCAACATAACTATGCTGCCAGCGAAGGAAGGCTAGAGTGTCGGAAGGGTGCACGGGATAGCTAGCTTTATGTGAAATGCGCCCAGCTCGAGTCCTACGACATGGCGTGGTATCGATTTTTTTCGTTGTCCTCCATCGCCCGAATCTTTACGCTTTGTTTTGTAAACATGCAACCCGAAAATTCTGCAGGCAACAGTTGGACGCCACGTGGGGCTGATGTTTCAGTGGATCGGTCAGGGGAAACGTGAAACGAATGTACCTCGAAGTGCCAGAACACCACCCCTCCAGCATCCATATCCCCTTCCTGATGAACTACGAAAACATTCATCCTCCAGCAGCAAAACCATGTTTGCCATCCAGCGACGCTTGTTTTGTTTTTATTTATAAGCGCTCGCGCTTTTCGAAAATGTTTTACACACGCGTGTGCGAAACGGAAGCGACGATTTGCTTGTTCGCGCCTGCGCCTTTGCGTTTGTTTTATGTAAAAGGGTGAGTTTTGTTTTGTGTGCTTCGTTGCGCCCCGCTCGAGAGGGGAGCGACTGGTTGTTGACGAAGGTGGGTGTGGTGGCTGCTTTTCCCTTCGGTTCGAATGCAACCCCCTCCGCACCGGTTGTATGTGTTTCTATACATTAAAAAAAAAGCATTAAGTTCACGTTCATTTGCTGTTTGTATGCGTGTTAGTATGCGATGCTTGTATGCGTATGAGCGCGTTAGATTTTGCATCTACCCTACGGAAGAACTACCCTTTGCCCATCATTTGAACCCCCTAATGGAATTTGCTGTTTGATCACCCCGTTCTCTCGGTCTCTATCTCACTATTTATCTCTCTTTCTATCTAACACACACATGCTTCCATTTACTCTCACTGTTCGCTTTCGTCTTTTTTCCCTGCTTCTCTTCGATTTCGATGCGAAAGCGCTAACTTGTAAACACCGTTTGCTCTCTCATTTGCGCGCTCTACCTGCTGACTCTTTTTCGCAACCGTACGAGAAAACGTAAAAGATGCGTGTGTGGTGGTGTGGTAGCTTGTAAAACGCACACGACGGCGTGTGAATGTGTGTCGTGCGCGTGCGTGGACGATGATAATTCTTCCCACATTTTGCTGAAAACCATCATCACACAGTTCACAGCAATTCAAAACAAAACAATCAAACAAACCAAGCAGACGCAACCGCCAAGCGGTCGCAACCGAAAGTGATACTATTCGATAAAAGCGAAACCAACCACCAAACCTACAATACAAACACTTTTGAGGTGTGACATTTGAGAATGTACCGAAACGAACAACGTGGTGTGCAGTGTGTGAAAATTTTGTATTTTAAGGTTTATTTGTCGATCTTCGTTATAAAGCTGAACAAACTCAAGTTTCAGTAATAGTGTTTGTGATCATAAACGTTGAAATAGTTGATGGTGAGACACGGACGGCACGTGTGGTTTGTTTTTATAACGTTTATCGATCGAATTATCTCGACGAAGCGAAAAATACCCGTAATCAATATTTTTTTCTGCACCAACTCTTATCGAGGAGCAAAAATCAAAACATTTCGAGTATATATGTAAGAGAGAAAGAGAACGAGCAAAGGTTATTCGCTGGACAGCTGACAACGACTGTGTAGGCGGATAGATGAAGTGACCACATTGTGCGAGTTATTATGTAAGACAAAGAAAACGAGGCGAAGAAAGCATTCGAATTAGAAGCAAGCTGAAACTGCAGATCCCGGAGTTTGGTGTTGGACTTTTTTCGGCGATTGATTACTTTGTTACCACTTTGACAAGCACACTTTGATCGAGCAAGAAACGTTTGGTGTAAACAAGTAAAGGTAGTAGCGAGTGTGGTAAAGGCACACGCAACAGGGCGCAATGCGGAGGGGTTAGACGAGAAGAAGATAGAAATACATCGAACGCGAGAGTGAGAGTGTGTATCTATTTCCCTCTCACGCACCACGCATTCCTATTCCACCTCTGTGTCAGCAGGTAGGAAGAACAGTGCGAGAAGAGGTTTAGAGCGAACACATAAAGAAGAAACCATTGCCGCCGCCATATTGTTTGTTTTGGGTAGCTGTGTGGAGCAGAATCAAAACAAAGGAAAATCATCTGATCCGGAGCGCTCGCATACGTCATCGCAAAGTTTTGCCACAGTGGGAACATCTTGCAGCACGAACAAACTAGAAGGAAGATGCTATAATTCCACGATAAATTGCAAGTTTCACATTCAGCAACTTCCGCTTGGACACGTTTTGCTGTGCTTTGTGTGTGGTTTTTCGTGTGAGAGGAAGAACGACGGTGGCAGGTCGATTGTAAACGGGACGACAGAAGGTAGGTCGGCATACGTTTGATAATTTTCTGATGCAATATAGTGCTTCTTTATTTTATAATTTTGTTTTATTGTTTCCCATGCTTGCAGGTTTTCTTTGCTAGCGGTGTAAGTTTTATTGATATTATTTGCGTGGCGTGAAAATGTGATGCTTTGTAAGACATTCAGAATCAGAAGCGTACACCATTAGCTTCAATATGGTTATCATCAACCTCGGCTCGAAGAGTCGATCTAAAAAATAATGTAAACTTTCCAACATCTTTCTCGCAAAGAAAAGTTGATCGTTTGTTTTTAAGGACAGAGCCCAACTATATTGCGAAGTTAAAAGAATTTACAATTCATTTAGTTGACGATGATAACTCATGGGTGGATTCCGCATATTGAGTTGAGCTAGCGTTCGAAAAAATGAGTCATTTCAATCATCATCGCAACACAATTCCCTGACTAAATAGAATGTTTTGAATCAATCATGGTAAACTGTTGGGCAAGATGGCGGGGAGCACAGGGAAGCAAAGCAGTCGAATTTGTTATTAAACATATCTCAAACAGGGCTTGGGTGTAGCCTTATTCATCCCATCTCCACCTCCTCGCACACGCGGTTGCTAAACCCACTTCATCTTTTCGCGCTTGTTGTTGCTCTGTCTCGCTTAGATGCCTACCCGCGTGTCTCCCTTTTTTCGTTTACATACACACGCGAAAAGGACATCTTCTTACGGCACCAATACACGTGACGGTGTGGACACGCGCAGACCGGATCTCGGGTTGTGTTGTGTTGTTTGTTGACATTTTCCGGCTACGACCGCATGAAAGACTCGACAGAGTATTGATCGCCAAGTACACGGTTGCGCATTACACACGGGATGTAGGAATACGCACCCGCGTGCATGCACCGTCCGTTTCCTTCCGCTGCAGAAAAAGGCGAACCCTCCGGGAAGGAGCTAGCGAAAGGAGGAGCAGGAGCAAAGGGACCACACGCACAATGCGTTATTTAAAAACGCCGAGGGGTTGTTTGGAATCAGATAGTAATGTCCTTGGAAGGTAGGTAGGAGAAAGTCTGTGCTATGTTTCGGTGGGACGAATGTGTGGCAGTAGGTTGCCCAAATACGCACTCTTCGCGCTTCCCTGAGCACACTTCCCTTGATTCGTCGCTGTTACTCCCATGTTTTGGTGGTTGCTAGGGTAGCACTTACATCCGTTCTGCCTATTACAAACAGCCTACTGAACGCTATAGATTTGTTCAGTTAGTGTAGGCTTAGTGTAATGGGTCGCTTTTCGCTAAGGGTATTTGTTTTAGATGTAAACTGTACACAAATTCCCCATCGCACGCCCATCGCAAGTAACGACCTTGCGAACTATTATGCTAAACAAACTCCTCGAGAGTAGTGCTGGAAATGCTAATTCGCTTGAGGTTGCTGTTTTTGTTATTGTGGCTCCAACTTGACACAGGTTTCGTTGAAGTTACACTGGACGTATGTTTACCAGGTTCCAGTTCGATAGTGTAATATTTGTGTAAATAAAGCCTCTGTTATCTATCCCACTGAAGGCCATCAAGCGGATCATACTTCGATTTCTTATTTATTTTCTCGCTGTGAGTGAAACTTCGTGGTACTTGCTCGAACGTCCTCCACACCGTTCTAGGAAAACGGTATGGTGATTAGATCATATCCAGGCTACCCATCGTTATGTGTTGGCCACTTTGTATTGTTGGAAAATGTCCCTAACTAGAGGAGAAATAATAGCCTGGTAGTGGCAGGTCCGTCAAGCCATTCGAAACAGACAACATTAAATATCCAGTTGGTTGGCAGTGCGTTGAGATTTACCTACTGTACCCCACCGTATAGCCACTTTTCGACGGCTTTCCAGAACCAAAACAAACCTAGTGCGCCGACTCACCGTTTTGGTTCGTTTGTTTTGGCGAAATGCCTGCAAGCGAGGGTGAGCCAAGCAGAAAAGATACAATATGATCTCATTGCATCGTTTCACATTTTTCGGTACAAACGCTGGTAACTGATATTCGATTCGATGAAATTCAATTCGTTGTTGCAATTTTATATGTTAATATCCTTCGGAAAATCTTCGAATGAAAAAAAGTGCCGTTGAACTTTCCATAAGCAGTTTTTATTTACCCAACCACCACTGTAATGAACGTTCAAATGCTTAATTCATGTAAATACCTTGCATACAACCCAGATGAAACAGCGTTGAACGCCTTGTCGAGTAATCACCAAAACGTGGCATTAGAAAACTTAACTTACGCTCTCGTTATCGCGGTTTGCAGCAATACCTAGAGTCGGGACTGGGAAGAGTAAGCAGCAAAAGTAGTAAAATCATAGCAAGCATGAATGAAATGGGTACGAAGTTATGGCAACGTGCAGATTGCATGGGGCGCGTGTGACCGCGCGAAGATGGTGTTTCCCATTATCAGCCGCCAGACGACGCCAGCATTTTGATAATCAGCGCGGAAACGAGCAACGTTTGCCAAAAGGCGCAGCAGCAGCAGCAGCAGCAGCAGTAGTAACAGAATTCCTCCCCAGGACATGGCGGAGTGTCAATGTTTGACAGAGGCCGGACAAGCTTGTGCAAATACTCGTCGGCGCATGTATACGTTTGTGTGTTCGTTCAGTGACGATGGAAAGTAGGCAATCGTTCACAAGTTTGCTTACGCCATTGGACTTTAGGCCCATCGGACCCACCACTGAGGTGTGGAAACCGGGAGGAAAGGTCTAGAAGGAAAGACAGTTTTGACGCGATTATAATGTGTCCACTTGAGCAGCGATTCATTGGAACATTGTGAGTTAGTACATTTCTTTGTTGTTCTTTGTGAGAAGTACTAAGTGGTTCCAACAGCTTCAATCCAGCGGGCAATCAGCTCCCGAAGCGATTGCATGTTTCCTATGAGGTCAAAATGACTTATGAACGAGGTGTAATTGCTTGATTAGAAGAGATTGTGTCAGGTTAGCGATAAGCTTGCGAAATTTGTGCATATATTGTGAGCACATAATTGCAGCGAGTATGGAAGAGATACTGTAAGGTTGATTAGTAAGAACGTTTGATTACAGGCTGGAAGCGTAGAATAAGTATTGTTCCAAAAAATCGGTAAAACGTAAATACTGCTTTTTTCATATACGAAATAATGAATGAAAGCCTTCTATTGATGATGGTCCATGCTGGTCCATTACGCATGCACTTACGCGTAGCTTTTGGTGATGCTACCGGTAGCCCTCCAAGCATCTTTCATTTATTCTCGTTTTCATTTCGAGCGACCGGGAGCATGCAGAAACATATACATACGCAAATTCGCGAATTTCACCTTCTAACTACTTCCACCATCACCGGCCGGCGCTTCGGTGGTTTGCTTCCTCAGAGTTTGATCGTACGCTTGCCACGAATTCATGCCAACAGTTGTATTGGTGGTAGTGATTTGGTCGGAGGATCTTTGCCACCTTCTCGCATCGGCTTCGTGGTTCTGGCAAAAAATAGACTTTAGGTGTGTGTGTGTGGTATTGTTTGGCTTTGCGGAAATAATTTTATTTCTTTTGTTTTTTTTTGTTTTTTTTCTCAGTAATATTACATCAGGTTATGCGTGAAACATTTTTTGCATTTTTTATACATTTTATACCCCCCAGCCAACGTTTCCCTTCCCATTTGAAACGCGTGCTCACTCGGGAGCAGTGTGTTTACCCGAAATCATCACAACCCCACTGCTGCAACATAATTGGAAGGATTGAAAAGTACCTCGGCGCCGAAGGCTGTTGAATTGCTCAAAGAAAGTGGCAATAACAGAACCACCTTTACTGCCACTTAAAACTTGGAGAAAGGTTACTTCCAATTCCTTAGGGGGTAGTGACGCTTCAAAAGAGGGGCGACTATTCCTGTTTCGCTTTCGACCGCCTGAAATCAGCTTTCGATACAGCATATGTGCTCTGCGGTAGCTGCTCTGACTGCTGTCCGAGGACAAAAGGGTAAAATACTAGATGGAACCTGCAAGCCTAAGCCTAGAATGAGAAAGCCTTTCCCTTTGGGATGATCGACGGGTCAAAGGCAGTGCAGATTCTTAACAAAACTAGGGAAACGAGGTTAATTTCCATTTGCATTGTCCCGAGACTTGTTTGGGGCACCTTTTGTTTTCGTTTTTTTTTCTTTGCTTCTACGACAGAGCGGGGAAGACGTGTATAAAAACCATCATTTTCCTCGCAAACAGCGCCTTGTATAATCGAACACTGGCGAAATTCCTGCTTGAATGTAGGGTAATTCCGCTGGTTGAACGTGTCCTGAATATTACATAATGAATGCAGCTTTTCCCCTTACGGTATCTTAATCCAACAGGTTTCCCTAGTTGCCAGGGAAACAGAGGGTCTTTGTTTCTCTTGCTGCTATGTACTGGAATGCTTCGTAGGTTAAAGGGAGGGTTTGATGCTACACGGTCCGATGTACGTTTCCTTAAACCCCTGCCCTATTCGCGCATCTTGCAGTGCCAATTTGTCACAGAATCGCACCGAAGATTTTACACGTAGGTTTTGGTTTCGTAGCTAGCGGAGGCTTCCCTAATTTTAAAACTATGCACAATACAATACGATCCGCGTCTTCCTTCTGAGAGGGGTTCGGAAATCCTTTCAAGAGGGTCGTTTCAAGTGAACCTAGAGGGGCTGTTTTTTAACCAAAGAAAATACCAACTTTTGTTTATAGTTCTGTCGGTAACGTTGCACGTTGTTTAAGAACACACGCTTTAGGTATCGTTGTATCATCCCGAAACTTTATCGAGCTAAATTTTGTCGTAAAAGATGTGTGCTATGAAATGTGATCGATAAAAGCGAGCGATAAAACTCGTATAACTTTTTGCACGAAACGTATTGGCAATTTTAACATATCTGCACGATGCTCCCAATACAATATTAAGAAGTCTTTATCGATTTTTTCCTATTCTTTTGCTTAGTTCCAGTCGCAGCACGCTACTCTTCAATCACCCTAAAGGAAAACCTTATATCTTACACTCACAGCAGTTCTTTTGTTTTCTTCACCCTACTGCAAAAAGATGCTCTTGTAAATCTTCCTCGCGTGCGAAAGGACATCGAACTCTCTGAATCCGTCTTGCCAGGAGGAGAAGCAGCTCTGTAGGAGATTCCGTGGTGGTAAACGCGGCCTTTGGAAGGTGAATTTGTTGACACACGTGCTATGAAGGAAATCGCTAGCGGTACTAACATGGAATACATTTTTTAAGAGCTAAGATTTAAGTCTATGGGGTGCATTAATTTCGAATGTAATTTATGTACCGTAGCAGAATGCGGTGGCAGTATGGAAATGGGTCACGTTTTCTGTGACTTTATGTGTGCCATTAATTTCAACTTTGATGGAAAATGAAATGCATTGAAAATGAACGAGTCAAATTTGGTTAATTTTACAAAATTTAGATTTTTCCTATAGATCATGGCGATGTGCTTTAACACTTAAGACATATTTCACCTTTGCCTGTTCGCACTCTCTGGAATTGAATTGCTGCTTGTAGGCAAAACGTATGTTAACGTAAAGCAGAAGCTTTGCATCAGCAGAAATGATTTTTGGTTTGGTTTTTGCCCCGAGGGCTTCGTTGTGTACAATTGGTCAGTTTATTTTTAAATGTGCGCAAATCATCATAAAATTTGTGAACATTGACACCATTCGCTAGACTGTATGGAGACATTCAACGAAGCAGCCGATTGATGTTGTTGCGGTTACAATCGAATGATCTTTGCTTAAAGTGGCTTCTTTTTCAAACAAGAATAACGAGAAAAATGTTGTTTTGTCTTTCAGCATAATTCAAATGCAGTGTATGGACCAGAGTTTGTGTGCGTGTGATACCCCAGTTCATGAGAAGCTAAAAAAATTGGAATGTTGCTACCGAAAGCATTTCCAGCACCGGAGATAGTATCCTATTACGACACACAGTGGTCAAGTGCGTGTGTGAAACGGCACAATGTTATTGACCCAGATCGTAGCACTGAATATGTACATTGGTTTAAAATTTCGCACGACGATGCGTTCAGCCTGAAATATGTCTGCGACAAAACGGGCAGAGGTTCCGCACTGCAAATCGATCCGTGTCAACGGACGAGAGTCCGCTGTCTATGATCAGCCCGATGTTTGGAGCGCAAAAAAAACGATCGCGATAGTTCCGAGGAGCAACCACTAGATGGCGCTCGAGACGCGTTTCTTATTCACCATACTATTCATCGCAGGAAGAACATCGTCACAAACTGCGCAAAGGCGGAGAGTAAAACACGGATGCTTCAAGAGAGAATTTGTCCTTCGGCGTCCATCGAGTTTCCCCGGGTTTCCACGACCCACGCAGCAGCGGTTGCTTCGTGGTGAGGCAGGGGGAATGATTGTTGGGTGTGTTTGATTTCATTCATAAAACGCGCATTCCACACGCGCGTACGAACGCCTACGCCGTAGAAAAGGAGCGTGCGTGCGTCACAATCGACCGAAAACCACCGTCACAACAATATTCCCACTTGGGCTCGGGAATAGGAAAGGGGGGAAATGGAAAGGTGTGGGGTGGGGGGAGAAACACAGCAGAAAAATCGATAAACCTCTGACTCAGGATAATGTAGGGAGTGAATTTGGGGCAGAGGTGTCTAAGGAAGAAGGATGTTTAGCGCTTCTATCGTCATCCTTAAGCTTATCGGCAACTGTGCTGGTGTGTGGGTGGATTTTGTCTGTAGGTGGTGCGATAAGGAAACACTGGAAACCATCCAAAGCTTCTGCTCCTGGCATTTTTAGGCGTTTTCAAGTGCAACATGCTTTCGTGCGTATGAAATAATGCTGATGTAATGGATGATTGCAATGTCGGACGGAAGATTTGTGCGGTTGCCAATCGTGTAGCATTTAAAGAATCGGATGATGGCGCTTTCATTGCATAAGACATCCCATTACGAGTGGGACGATTTTAGGTTCGTGTTGGCGCAATATAAGTCGTAGTTACGTGTTTATAAATCATTTACGCCTAATTAAATAGGTTTAGAGTTCAGCCGCTCGCTCTTTCGTTGTGCTAGCGGTGTGTTTGTGTGGTTTGTGTTGTTTTTAACGCAATCATGTAACCTTTTCGTCTGCTGAATGAATCATGTTCTTCAATTAACACAAATTGTGGAGTTTGGTTTGCTATTACCATAGATTTACTTCATAATATCTTCGACTGTAACACCGCTCCTTCTTTTAATCAATATATTTGTTACTTAATGTCTCCAGTTCCTTATATACGTGTAGCGGATCCATTAATGGAATCATATTGCCATACCGAGGCTCCAATCGCGTACATTTTCTAAGGTGGAAATTCGTGCGGGGATGATTTGTTCTGTTATGCCACCTTCATAACATTGCGTGCTTATTTGCTGTGAAAAAAAAACAACTAAATGTCGGACGAACTTCTGATGCGTAATACATGCGATACGATAACAAATCAACGCAACATAACAGCAACAGTCCGTAGGTGTGTCTCGGAAGATTAAGACTCACCGCCGCTCACCTTTCGCTTGTTATGTTTCGAAATGAAATGAATCCTTGTCGCGTACGCACTTCGCTTCCTGTGCGAAGGTCATTTCGAGAGAAGTGTATTTTTAAACCCAATGCAACGCAATCGAAATCTGGCTTCAATCTGGTGGTAGTTCTGAATTTACTTTGCCGAAAAGAAGAAGCTTGCTCTGTTTCGGAAGTTGGAAAGTGTAAACAAGTGTTTTTGTTCGCGCCGGAAAATATCGTCCCGCTTTTGCGACGAAAAGCCGCGCCACCGCCCACTCGGATGGCTTCTGTTATTTACGCGTGGAATGTTGTTTTGTTGCAGGGTTGAGATGTTTTTGTGAATGAAATCGTATGCGATACACGTGGATTAAACGAAGGGTGCAAGTAGTAGCAAAGGAGTAGAGTAGTAGCAAAGGAGTAGAGCTAACTTCTGTCTTGGAAATGTTTTATTTAGTTTTTGTTTCACTTAGATGATAAAATATGCACCCGAATTTTTTAAGGGCTAGTATTCCTCTATACCGATATTTATGGAGACACGTGGTTCCTATCTTTCTTCCGGTTCAATAAAAGGCGTACCGAGGCGTGTGCGCTGGTTAAGTGTCGTTAGCAGCACGATAAACTCGTAAATAGTACGTGTTTTCGGCCATCCCACGTCGAGAACAAGGAGCGCTTCGATTATGGGTCGTAGACACGCCACGTAAAACGTGCTTTTTCTTCGATTGTTTAGGTTGATAGAAAGAGTAGAACGGGCTACACGGACGGTTGTAGCGGGAGTTATTCTATTTGCCTTCCGCATTGGCATAGGAGGCACTTCCCGGGGCATGCAATCTAAAGAAACAATTTGGAAATGTATAAGAAGAAGTGCGGGTGTTACCATTTTTAGAAATATGGACCATAAACGTTAGGTTTTTCGATCGATTGAATGAGTTATTATTGGTGCAGGAACATTACTAACGCTAAACAGAATGAAAGTTCTGCGAACTTGACACTGGCAGCGTGCACCCAAACGAACAACTTTCATTTATCGGTTGTACATTCAGAGCATTCCTTTCCCAATCGCCTTCGTTTAGTGTGGCTCGGTGGCTCTAATACGTTCCACATCGAGCAACACCGAGCAAAAGGAAGTTTCTCAGTCAATTCAAACGACTTCTCGGCGTTGACCAGTTTATTTTTTCCAAATGCTCGCGTCTTTGGTCGACGCGTTGTTTTCTGGTTGTTTGTTTTGATGCTGAAATCGCCGGAACTCACCGGCGGTCACATGCGTCACGCCATCACATTCTACCGAGCCCCCAAGAACATGTTGTTTCCCCGGTGCCATTCTGTCCTGCCATTGGCCACAACCGCGTCCCTGTTTTGCTCACTCCCTCACTCTCTTCTCGCAATAAAATTCCACCAGTCTGGTTTTAAGGAGTTACAAAGTATAATATTGAAAAAAAAATCATTCTCCATTGAAGGCTACCGTGTTGGTGGTGGTAGTGTGATGATGGGGTGTTGACGAGATATAAAATCACCCCGTGGACACGGACACACTCACACGCGAAGCGAACCGAAATCAGATCAAAACAAGTGACTTTGCTCTCACGACTTCGCGTTTCGAATGCGAGAACAACAACAACCACGCTTGGGGGATGGTGATGACATCACGTGTGTGGTGTAAAGTGTGAAGGGTTGAATGCCGGCTTTTGATCACAACAACACAGCCACGGAACCACGAAGCAACATCAACAGCACCAGACGTAGACGATAGTAATGGATATGGCGATCGTTCCAATCGGAAATGCGCGCAACGAGGTTTTTCCACGCGATCCCACTTTACCCTTCCCTCCACACCATTCTTATCGATCGCAATTTATTCTGGGTTTTCCCCCTTGCATTCCCAGCATGCACTAGATGTAACAGAGAGAGAGAGAGAGAGAGAGAGAGAGAGAGAGAGCAGGTTTTGTGCTGTGAATTAGCCCCGATGTTTGTTCAATGTAAAAGCGAAAATATTAGCGCAACAAGACTAACAGCACAAAAATATGATAAGAAACGGTAATTTATTCGTCGGTGCTTCGAAACGGGAGGAGTACGCAGAGGGGTTGCGGATGTTGTTTACCCGGTTCTCTGCCTCTTGTTGTGAGCAACTTTTACGTGTGGCTGTGACTTTGGTTTATATTGTGGTCCACCTGGAGAGGGTCGAAAGATGGGACCACATTAGTGCGAAATTTAAACGCAATTAGATTGTTATTGTTTTTTGTGTGTTTTTTGCGTAGAGAAAAAATGTTTTCATCACTCCCTTCGCTGTATTAGTTTTGTTTAAAAACAACCGTACGGAGTTCTAATATTCTACATTTTTCGTGTGATGCTCGAGAGAAAGGTAAATGGGATTGTTTTTTATGCATCTTTTAAACGTTACAAAATGGGAAGTAGTTTGCCCAACATATCGCAACATTCAATCTCCAAGAGATTGCCTTTTCTTATGTTTTAATCGTTTAAATCGAAGAGCTCGACTGCCAAGGGAGAGTGTTTTGTTGCCTTTTTCAACTGGCTATCTGTTTACTTCTTCTTAATTATCAACGATTGTTAAAATTTAAAAAAAAATGTTTTAAATAAGTATGAAATATTAACGGTCGAAAGCTTCATTCTGCACAAATAATGATCGAATGCCTTTATTTTCGTCGTAGAAGTAAACCAATATGTCTGCTTAATAATAAGTTTTGACAAATTGTTTTTCGGAAATCGTTCAACATCATGTTTGTGAAAGGAGAATTAATTATACGTCTCGAATGCTCCTTTCTGCGCTCTGTCACTATTATTTGCCTGTGTGGGTAAAGTGAAAGTATCAAATAAAGTGTGTACGATCCACCGATCGATCGAGCACTTTACAAAACCAATACTTTACAATCTGCTCCAAAATAGCGCACTTGATTTTCAGTTCAATGGGATTAAAAATGCAAACTGGAGTTGGAAAAAGCTCCGCTTGTGTACGCGTTGATCGTGATGAAATTGGACACTGATATTGCGCTATCAATCGGAAATGTCACAGTGCACACTATACAACAGCGGCCATCACACTAAACTTCCTCCTCCTTCCCGCTCCTTTGGCACCCGGTGGTGAGGTAAACAACGATCGCGCGGGAAGCGAAGGAAAAAAAATGGCAAACCGATGACGAACTTAATGGATTTGTTTACAGCAAGATTTCAGGTTCGCGTGCGCGTGAGTTTTGATTCAAAAACAAGCCGCCCAACCACGAGAAGTAGAGCGTTTTGTTATTGTTGGTGGTGGTGGTGGATGAGGTTGTGTCCATCTCCATGATGCTGCTTTATTTTGCGATCATTCGCAGCGGTATAAAGAAGGCTCATTAAATCGAGTTAAGATCGCACATTCTTGCCCCTAGCCCCCCTGGCTGTGTGTTTGTGTAATCTTCGATCGATCGCAACCGTTGTTGCGATCATCACACCAACACAGATGTATCGTGTTGCGTGCTGCTGTTAAATGTTGAATGAATAAGTAATGATGGCAGGGGCAAGCGTTTCGCGTGTATGATGAGAGCGGAAAGTTTAACTACTATAAGAAGACAGGGGTGCGAGTGAGATATCGCTCGTTGAGACATTGTCGTAGAATATGGACATCAAACGGATCCCCGAATTCGGTCTCGGTTTCTTAGGTTGGAGGCAAGGATCAGGTTTTCGCGATGGTGATCAACATAACCACTTGTGAGTTCCTCGCATCGCCTTCGTTGGTCGTTGTGGGATCTCAAAACAACCGACGACGGAGCGTTCCCATCGGAAAGGTTTGTTATTGTCACTGCCGAGTGATGAAGACAACGAGAGAGGTCGGCAGGGGTCCGATGGAGACGCACAGTGCCGCACGCGGGGTAGTTTCTCCCCCATCGAAGGGGAATGGAGGATGTGTGGCAGAAAACCTGTTCGCTTCTCCCGCGGCAGGTGAATGCGTATTTGTGTACGCGAGCCGCGAACTAGCGCGCAATCCACAAGAGAGAGAGAGAGCGAGAGAGAGAGAGAGAGAGGACCAGTTAGTCAGTCACTCGGTCGCTCGGTCGGTCGGTCGGTCGGTCTGTCTGTCTGTCGGTCGGTCGGATGAGGTTAGTTACTCATTGAAAGTGATAAACAAAAGTCCGTTTTCCTCCGCACGCCGACGCCGATTGCTATTCCGTGCTTGAAGCGAATCGCCCATCAAGTTTATAAACAATTGCAATTTGGTGTATGAGGGCGGGATTGAATGTGAAAGGCAAAACAATTTCTACCTTGTTGTCCGATTAGTTTCGTGTAGGTAATTTAATTTAGCACGCCCGGTGGGATGAGTTGATTGAAATCGAAACTATTAATTCAATCAAACAAGTTACAATTGCCTCTGGTTTATGTGTGATGGTGTGCTAGTGTGTGCGGTATGGTTTTTAGTTCGCGAACCCCGACGCGAAGCGACGTGTTTGCAATCCACCCCTCCCCATCTCCCCCCCACCTTCTCACCCCCTGCTGGAAAGGAACGTGTACGGACACGTGCGTGTACGTGTACTTCCCACTGGGTGCTTTTCTTTACCTAGCTCTCGGGTTAAAATTTGCTAAGGTTGGAATCAATTTGCAAACGACGTATATGTAGCCAACGTGGTTCGAACACAGCAGTGCGATGCTGCTTCTAACTAAGACCACCAATCCTGCAACACGCTCAAACAAAACCATTTCGTTGTGCTCTGCGTTCCGTCTGGTGTGTTGTTGTGTACCGCTATGAGGGTGTGTGCTGCTTGATTGTGTCCTGTTCGGTTCCGGTGATCAATAAATAAGTTTTCGTTTGTCAGCACGACGCGGCGATGTGTGGCTAAGAAATTGGGCACTTTATTAGCTCTCGGTTTCATTCACACATCGGTAGAACGTTTGGCCAAAGATGGTAGTACTCGTGTTTTTTCTGTGATCCAATGTGTCACCCATTGAATGGTAGTTTTTGCTTCTGGTGCCAATGTGTACAGTCAATTCGAGTTTAAAATTCGGTTCAATTTTCAATTTAAATTTTTGATTTAATTTATTCCTTCTCTCCGCAGTCGTGTAACAAATATTAAAGCAAACTCACAGTGATAGCTGTTGGTAAAAACAATCTTGACGCCCGAATCGAGTGACGTTTGTTCGAAGGTGCTGAAAAGTGTTCCAGTGTTTGTCCTCAGCACCACTTCACATTCTACCACGGTTAGCAGTGTGGTGCCCTATAATTTTGGCAATTTTATCTTATCACCAGTCTCAACGGTGGTGCTCACGGTCCGAGGCAATTTTGTGGTTGTTTTTTTTTTTACTTCGTTTACTTTGCAACACGCAGTTCTTGTGTTAGTGATCGTCGTGCGGCAGCTGTATTCGTTTTCATCGCTGATTTTGTATGAAAAAAATTGTGACCCAATCAAATCGTGTGTATAATTACGGGTGCTGCCGGAACGCCGTTTTGTGATGTGAACATGCGAGAACGTGCTCGTGGCAGATACCCGGCCGAGAGACATTGCACTGCACTGCAGCTAGCGTAGTTGCAGCTAGTGGAGGTGTGTTGCAGTAAACAGTTTTTTTTTTTTTAATTTGGTGTAGTAGAGAATTTAAGCAACAGAGAGCCAACGACGAAGAGTGTATTCCGGAAGTAAGTTTCTATTGTTGTGGCTGGCCCCTTAGTTTGGATAGCGTTCCTTGTGTGTTTTAATATTTCAGCTCTAGTTTGCAGTGTTCGCAGTGTGCACAGTGTACAATGTATGATACTGTAGGACACGTGTAAGCAAGTTTTCGAAACGAAACTGCACGAACATCAAACAAATACATACTTGCTAACACGGGGAAGTAACACTCCTCTGTCCACGATTTACGTCAGCGTGAATGTGATCAGCAGATGGCACCTTGCAAAAAAATCGATCGTGATCGTTACATTTTCCTTTCGTTTTCCGTTTTCCGCTTTTAGGCAACGGCACCATTACCACCACAATCTTCTGGTGAGAGATTGCCAAAATCCACACTGCCACCGTGTGGTACTTATTCATACTTGGGTGTTGGGTGAACACACAGACACTGCTTAAGAACAGGAAGTTGATCCGAAGAACATTGTTACGGATCGGCTGATGTCCAGTAATAGCAGGCCAAGCGTTTGAAACTCTTCCGCCTGTGTTTCGGGCGGTCCAAACGATCCGAACGACTGGCGGCATGCTGTGTGTGTGTGTGTGTGTGTGTGTGTGTGTGTGTGTACGTTCGGTCCAAACGAGATTAACAGACGCCTCGACGGAAACGAGAACTGTTCGGCATGACAGCAGATAAGCTTAAGCACACAAACCCACCACCAGTTCGATGGTGTGATGTCGGTTGTATTTTTTTTACTTGGATTGTAGTTTTATTTTTAATTCGTAAACAAACTCGGCAACATCCGTGGAACACCGACTGGTTCTGTGGTTTGAAAGACGTTCATCTTCGCTCAGGTAGATCTTCGCACACACATACCGATACGGCTTTCGTTAAATGACGTACGGATCACTCAGCTACTTTGCAGTGCCCGGGTCGTGGTCGTGGTCGTGTGCGTGGCCGGCGGCCTGCCCGCTGTGTGTTAATAAACTTTGACAAGGTCGATTTGATTTTACCAACGTTAGAGCGCGAGTACCCAACCAAACCTCTGATTCAAGCTCGTTAATTCTGCACGCGAAGTCGATCGGTTTTAAATGACCAACGGAGCTAGTGTGGCAGTAGTGGTCGTATGTTGTCACAGGAATTGTTTTTTCCTCTCTTTAGTACGGCTGGGTAAGGTGGAGGTATGAAAAGGGAAGATGCTACTGCTAACTACTTTTCGCTGCGAATCTAATTTAAACCAAAAACCATCATGGCGTCTCTCAAATGTGATGAGCTGTTTGCGTCACTCAGCTGTTAGTAGTATAGCACAGTGCTCAACACTTTTCGACTGCAGTTTTACTACGTACGCACGTGTCGGCTGTATGTGTGTGTGTTTGTGATAGTCAATAAAGCAAAAGTTGTGACCGGTATGGGATTAGCGGCAGATTGTTGAACCTTGCTACTTTGCTTATATCTCTCTTCTTGCTTCTTTTTTCTTCCCCGCGTGGAATGTGGAGGTCGATTGGGTTGAGGTGTTCCCGCTGTCATAAATATTTCAACGAGCTAAAAATAACCTGAATAACACAAGAGGTACAAAAAAAAAACACACACACCATCTACTGTAAAACCAGAAATAAGAGGGAAAAGCCAAATCACCGAAAATAAATGATCAATTTATCTCCACCATGCGCCCCTCTATTCACTATTGTATTATTTTGTTTGTTTTATGCCGATGCCGTTTCTTTTTATTCTCCTCCAGCCAGCGCCTCAGTTGTTAATGGATGCGAATGCGAGAATTTAAGTCACCGAAAATTATGCGGCATTTGGGTTTGCTTTGTTTTGGGGTGCCGATGAATGTTTATTATGATCGACATTCGAATTCTCATGGTCGCGTTGCTGTGTTGCTGCTGCTGCTGCTGCTGTACCACAGGTTGTCCTCGCAACGTTTCAAACACCTTTTCGAACGATGAAAACTGGATTTCTACGCGAGTGATTAATGCATGGACGATGCTGGCCGAAAGTGTTGGTACGATCGTTGCGATAAAGGCGCGTAACAATCGGCTTGGGCGATTTTGTTCAAGAACAACAGCCATTTGGAAAGCTTCTTAGTAGGCGTTGTTGCTAGCCATTGCAGCCCCGGGAAAAGCTGCACCCAAGCGTCCATGAACCGTGGAGTCTCGTTTGGTGGTGAATTATTTGCCGCTAGCGAAATTCGAGAACATACCATCTCGAAGTTAAGGGAAACCCGCTTCGAAACGGGTTGTGTGCGGAAGTGTTCATTATTTTCGCTACTACCACCTCCTCCACCACGGGTGAACCGGCTGGTCGCGATAAAGGACGCTAGCGTCTTTGGTGATAAGGGTTCCACTTGTTGGTTCGTCAATTTCCTGGACGTCCCCAAAATTGGGGAGCTTTATTTGTGAAATCGACCTCGTCATCGGCCTGCGATGGCGACTCGAATCGATCGAGATAGGTTCGTGATAAGATTGTGAAGTATATAATAGTATTCAATAAAAGTAGCAGGAGAAGCTTACAGACAAGAAACAAGCTTACCATCTTCTCCTGTTCCTCTCCCCCCTCCATTGTAAACAACTGGTGGTGGTATTACACTTGAATATGTTTGCCAAGACGGTGTTGCACCATCTCGCACAATGTCAACAACCACAGCTCATCGTCATCCTGAGTAGTTCAAACGAGGTGGAATATTGTTAAGCCTCTCGAAACACACCAAGGCACTTGCGTTGTTGGTAGTGGTCGAGTATAAGACACATGTTCGCAAGGAAGGAAATAAAGGATTTGAGATTCTGTGCAAATATTCGGCAATCTTTTTGTCCGTGTGGGAATGTTCACCTCGAGACATGGTAAATCCATGGCTGAGGTGAATGTTTGCCCTTAGAATATCCACACCCTTCCTATCCGCGATCTTGTTCCTATATGGTAAAAATAGTAACAAATAAAACATATAACAACAAACGAGAAAACGAGAGTAACTCAAACGTGCTGACGTTGCTCATGTTACGTGTGTATGGGTGTGTGTGTGTGTGTCTATGTTATCATCGTGGAATTGTTTTCGCTTGCGGCTTTCGATTCTCTCCGTCAATCGCGCCACCAAGCCCTCGCGCGCCTGTGTTTGACCCACTTCAGGATGATCGGTTTGTTTTGATGCAAGACTACCCTTGCCTGTCCGGCTCAGATCATGTGTGTGCGCGATGAAGTGATAACGATTTTGGGATTGAATTACAAAAAAAGCGTAACACTTACTCACCAAACCCAAAGGGCATTGTTTTCAAACATACGCTAGAAAGTGAAGAGATAGGGAGAGAGAGAGAGAACACGTGTGTGCAGTGTGTGGGAAGAACGATAATGTATCTTTTACACAGTGTGCACATCAGCTATTGTTTATCGCGTCCTTGAACCAACAAACAAAAATATGGCTCGATTTTTTTCCTTCCATTCAATACCATTCAACTCGTTGCCGTGGGATAAGCTTATCATGTTTCAAGGTTTGGGATGACAACTGCACCGGGTGGGTCCCCCTTTGCTGGTTTTCCATTAGCTCTGCATCATTTTCTTCCTAATTGCAAGCGCCGGCACCGTGTGGTTTTCCGTTGGAGTTGCTTCCATTCCCACACGCATACACGACCGTGCCCAGCATGCGTGCAAAACGCAGAAACGAAAGCAAGTTCGCTCTTCCGGTGGCCCAAATGGCGACGGGCGTTCCAGAGCCAGGAGAACTCCATTAATGAGCTCCGTCAGTGCTCCGTCGGCACACACAAACCAAAACAATCTCGCCTGTTCGCGGTTGTGCAGGTTTGTGTTTGTTGGGAAAATGGACCAATCTTTCCAACACGACGGTGTGGTGAACCGAAATCGAAAACGAAGCCCCACCACCGCCGTGGTCGTGGGTCATCGTAGCAAGCGCTGCATACACCAACACACAAACCTGCCTACATGCCGAGGTGTGTATGCACGCATGCCTGCGAGCGGTGGTGCCTTTTGCGCGGTCGGTGGGAAGGGTAAAACCTTGAACTTAACCGACCATGATGCTTTGTGGATCGGAGCATGCCAATCATGATGATGATCATGATGGTAAAAAAAATAACAAGCACAAAACATACACACACCCTTACATGGAAACAGTTTGGAGCTCTTTTTTTTATGAACCCTCGTATGCAGAATCTAAGAATCGTATTTTTACAGCAGAATTGTGGTCAAAAATCTATCATGTATATTTTTTTTTAATTTCTTGTGAAATGTGTACATTTTATTATTCTTGTTTATTTATAATTTTCAAGTAATGTTTTTCAATCGTTTACACTGAAGGGTTAATTGCCGAATAAATGGTGGACTGCTGGAACAATCTGGCATCTTCATATCAGAACGCATAGATAGACTAATGAACGAAAAACGAAAAGGAGTGATCGGAAAGTTTCATTTGTTTCGTAAAGGTTACTTCCATTTTATTGTTTTTTCTACAAACTGAACAAAATTTTAATGTTCTTAGCAGAGTTACCTTGGTGGCTTACAGCTTGTTTAGCTAAACCAATATATTTGATGCAATATTAGATAAATTTTGAAACCATTGAAGCTAAATGTCTGATAGTTTCAAAATTTCTAGTCTGATTTTGAAACGATTTTTGTTGTCGCATGCATACATTAAAGAAACGTGTCGGACATTAAAATCCCATAACAACAACACGCGATCGCGAGCAATATGGCCGAGCGAAAATAAAACAAGTTTAGTATTTTGAAATTTGCCAATAGTAGTGTGTGCAACGGCTGTCGGGAAAAAAGGGAAGGCAGTAACTTGTGATCACTAGCATTGCAAGCAATTTTACGGCATACCAGACGCCGCGAGCGCATTTACACCAGACAGTAGTCTCGAGAGGAACACGGGAAAACGGTGTGTTTACATTGACCAAAGCGCACCATGGGAGGGCTACTAACCCAAAACAACGTATCTTCGCGGCCAGGGACAAGATTGGCGAGCGTGGTGGACTATTTTTAGCATTCCTTAAGTAGGACATTCGTTTAGAAGAAGGTTTGTTTTCGGATCTGCCAATTGGACGGTGTTGTATTAACGGCCCACCCGTCAGAAAAGAAGTCAAACGGTCTTGAGGAGTGTATAAAGTTAGCAAATAAACAGAAGGCCACTTTTCGACACCGAAATGATCCTGCTAGTAGTTTTTTTTTTCGTTTAACGTTGTCTTGTTTATCTACTCTAAACGACGTTTGTTAGAACCAGGAATGCAAGTTACTTCAAATGTATGCTGTTATGCGGCAGATAACACTATTTGCGGAAGTACAGAATTATCATTCTGCTGCCGGCTACGCTACCTCGCTGATTTGATCCACCATCGTTCGGTTATGTCAGCTGACGCGTGTTAAACTTTCGCTTTCGGATTTTTATTTTTAGCCATCGCAGCAAGCTAGTTTTTCGTTGTTGCAGTATAAGATATCATGAGACACGTAACACGGAAGAGGGAAAGGCATGTGTGTGTCGGAGGAATGTTTTATATTCCTGTTTCCTGTGGAATGAGCACTAATTGAAAAACGTGAGAAAAATAACGCTTGAGGCGAGGCGAACGGGTGTAAAATACAATGTCAAGAACTATGTCCAATCAAATACCAACACGTGGGTCTGCGCGTTTCGAGACCCAGTCTGTATGCTAATTTCATTACAATCCCCATTAAGCTACCATTTGTAACTCAACCGGATTATTTTCTATACGTTTTGTTGCAGATACATCGGAACCCCTTTGCCACTTGAAAAGGTTCATCCGTACAAGCAACATTCAATTGCGTTGGGTGCTGGATGATGAGTAGCTTCGGCGGCTTGCAGAGTGGTGGCGGCCTTAACTACAGCAGCGGTATCGATTGCCTCGACGGTAGCCTTTCGATCGTAAAACAGGAACCCTCAACCGGCCACTCGGGTTCTTCCGCGGCCGGCGGAACAAACAACCAGTACCAACAACAGACCTACATGATGGACGCGTTGAGCAGTAATCCGATGTTGACCACGGCTTCGATGCCGATTCCGTCCCGTACTACCGCTTACCAGCGTATGATGGAGTCGGAGCTAGACTTTGTCACCGAGATGGATCGCGACGGTCAGCTGCTGCACGACGTGAATACGATAGTAGCGAGTGGCGATGGTATAAACACGGTAAACTTTCACACGGGCAGTCTTCCGACGCAGCTCAACGGAATTTTCGCCATGCCAGGTGCATGGGACAACATGATCATCACGTCGGATGGTATCGATCTGGGCCCAATGAACGTAGCCGGTCTGCAGATGATGGACACGTGGAACAATTTGGTATCCCCTTCGTCCACGGTGTCCTCGGTGACACCACTGGAAGCCGATGGCAGCGTTCAGCAAGGAATAGGTGGAGACGGTTCGTCGATTGTGATGGGTGGCGGTGGGACTGGCATCGGACCGGGCCAGCAGCTGATGGAAGAGTTTGAGGTGTACCCGTTGGAAGATTTCGGTGATGGGCTGCTATGCAACGATCTGAACAACATCGACGGTCTGTTTCAAGATGATATCACATTGCTGAGCCAACCGCTCAGCCAACAGTCACCGAATCTGAGCGCTGACAGTGCCATCATCTTATCGCCCAGTCTGCCGCAGCAAATCCTGGGGCGCTCGTTCAACCGTCAACCTGGGGCTTCGTCGGGTGGGATGACCGTGCTAGCGGGTGTTGGAGAGAACACAGTTGGCAGTGTCGGAAGCAATAGCCTTTCGTCGGGCTTCGGGCCTGCATCCGGTGGCATGCAGCTGCTGTCGAATGATCCGATGGTGGCGGCCAACTACACCAATCAAAACAGCAATAACAGTCTGCTGTATGACGAACAGACGCGTATCTCCTCATCCCCGTTCGAATTATACACCAAGCAGGAACCGAGCAGTGCCGTACAGTCGCCACTGGCATTCTCACCCAGCAGCCACGGTTCCAGTCCATCCATTTCCGAGAGTGGACACCTGATGGTGCCACAGTCGACGTCAGTTTCCGGCGCAAATAACTTACTGCAGCAGCAGCTGCAGAGCTCGTTCAACAACAACACGTTGTACAACGGAGGCTCGAGCACGATCAGTGCCGGAAAGTTGATCAAAAACCCCAGTGGTGGCACATCTCCGGGCAACAACAACAATGAAACGGCAAAGAATCAGAACCTCGACACTGCGGCGCTGCAACAGCAGCAACAACAGATGCCGATGCGTGCCTCACGCCGTGGTATCAACTTCAGCCGGAACAGTGGTAACGTCGGTCAAGTGCAGCACAATCCGAAGTATTCTACCCTGCAGCAGCTGCTGATGAGCAACACTTCAGATCGTCTGGGCAGCGGCGGTAATCTGGTACTGGGACAGTCGGTTCCAGCCGGCAGTGGATCCTCCGGCATGCTTTCGGGTCCGGCACTTAGCCCCGGCAGTGGTAGCTACTCCGGTCGGCGAATGCTGCAAGCCCAACTGGCGAGTGGTGCCTCCGTCTCGGTGGGATCGAATGCTGGCACATCCGGTTTATCGCGATTGTCTTCTTCGGCACCGACGCACATCTCGGGCTTCGAGCAGATTTGGCAACGCCGTGAACCACGTCCTCATCTGCTGTCAACGGGCAGCTTGGCTGAGGCAGGATCAACCTCGTCCCTTAGCACCGGTAGCATCCTCAGCCCGGAAGCGCCGGATTTCTCACACGATGAGGGTTACTCCGATGACAGCGATCACTACGAGGATTATTCTAGTGGTGAAGGTGAGATTATTCAGTCGTCTCAATGTTTATTGAATGCTTTGTGACGATAATGTTGCTATCGTGTTGTGGTTTTTCTTAGATTCAGATAGCGAGGACACGGGCAAGGTTTCGTCGAGTGCCGGCAGCAGCAAGGCGAAGCGCTACTTCTGGCAGTATAATGTACAGGCAAAGGGACCGAAGGGTCAGCGGCTGGTCATCAAGACGCAGGTGGAAGATCCACATGTACTGAACGCGGTAACAGATCCGGTCTTCAGTCCACACTGCTCCGTGCGCGGCATCAAGGTTGGTATCGGCAATGCCTTGTGTGTGTGCCTTTCTATCTTCTTTTACTTGATTGCCTGAGCGTGCCGCATCAATCGTTGCATTTCTAGTGTGGCTTTGCATAATGTGTTTTTTATGTATGAAATTATCAAAATTCAAAGAAAAATTGCTAAGCAATATTTCAGTATTGCTCACAAATCAGTTTAATGCACCAAAAATAAAAATTCAAGTGAATAGTTAACTAACCTTTTTGGATTCTTCTTCTTCTTCTTCTTCTCTTTCTCTTTCACTGCCAACACACAAAACGACACTGGTGCCCGATTACGCGCACACAACGGTACGGATCGCTCATTCGTTTGGTTAACTTTCCTAAGAATCTTCGTTTACAGCACAGCGGTAAGGCGCGCAAGGGTGACGGTAATGATTTGACGCCGAACCCACGCAAGCTGCACAACATCGGCAAAGAGCTGGACAAGCTCGGGCGTGTCATTAACGACATGAAGCCGGTCAGCGAGCTGCCGTTTAACGCTCGTCCCAAGACACGCAAGGAAAAGAACAAACTGGCGTCGCGTGCCTGCCGGCTGAAGAAGAAGGCCCAACATGAGGCAAACAAGATCAAGCTGTACGGACTCGAAACGGAACACAGTGCGTATCGTCAAATTTTGCGCAGCTTGCTGTACTCTGCTGATCGTACTGATATTAATGAAGAATATTATTTTGCTTTTGTAATTCCTATAGAACGTTTGATGAACGGAATATTCAACTTGAAGCAGATATTGGTATCGAAGTGTGGTAATGCAGGCACGGCCACCGAGAACCCGGAAGAATACAAACAGCAACTTGACACGCTGGTGCAAACGTCGTCTAGTAAGTGTCGGAAGTGGGAAAGATTGGGACGATTTTGGGTCGAACTATAATGTGCATTGTTTTTTTTTCCTTCGCAGAGATAAAAATTGCTGGTAATTCGACTGAGTTCGTGAACAAAATGCTCGAAAATGTGCGGGCAGGCAACAACATCAGCATAGACACTGTACTGGAGCACTTCTAGATCGGTGCACTATGCAAAGAAATAACATAGCGGCGATGACGAGAGCACAGAAGTGTTGTCTATGTTTCCGAGCCGTCGAGAAAGGGTACGACCGTAGTTGACCACACACCATAACCAATGATGAATCGATGAGACTGTAAGATTGTAAACAAGAATGCAACCAATTACCTTCGCTTTTATTTAAAGCTAAACATTTTGTAACATGCATTCTTCCAATGCAACCAATACCGCACACAGTGCGGCCAATGGTTACTATATTCGCAAGCAAGCAGATGGCGTGAAAAGAACCTCCCACATACAGCAGTGAACAGAAAATAAGTACGACATAAGGTTGGTTTGAGCAATACACGTTTTGTTCTTTAGTTTGGTAACCTGGCAGAATGCGGATAGAGTGGATTGATGTTGGAAGGCAGCGATGCTGCACTCTTTTACATATACGTATATATTTTTAAGACACAACATGTGGCGTGTTGAAATGCTCGTTATTTGACAGTACAAGCTTTCATAGAAACAACAAACATTTTTGATTTCATAGATCGGCAGCAGTTCTATGAAATATTTCGCAAGCCGTTTTTGTACCTCGTTAGCTGGGTCAGCTTTACGATATACGATAACTTTTGCACTCAGACAAGAACCAACCCCCCCTGCACCCACTGTAACGATTCCTCAGCTCCTGATCAAATCAACGATTTTCCATGAAACTGTGAAACAACATTGGTAACCGGTATAACCAACTATCATTAACATTTAAAAAACAAACCATACGGACTGAGATCGGTGCCGCGTTAAACGTAGGCATATATAGGTTATAAAACGTGCCACACATATAGACACACGCGTACACACATACACATCCATCCAAATGACCAAATGTGAAGTAAAATACAGCAAAAAAACATTTGATAAGCATACAAACAAAACACAAAAAACGAATGAAATGAAGCTCAGGTTGTAAAACAAACGATTGACACGGGAGCCGGCTAAAGCCGTGAAGGATTTCTATATTTTTATTTCCCTAACTAAGCGTATCTCTTAACGTGTGAAGTTTTTATTGGAGAAACGAATACGAGAGATTTGGAAATTGGGAAAATAATTCATTTTAAGTGCGATTCTTGATTGAAACAAACAGTGCTCTACGCGAAACAAAAAAAGGAAAACAAAATCAACAAAAAAAATAACTTAAACTCGTACCCTGACTCTTGGAAAAGAATTAAATACCTTCAAGCATGAATCGATAACCATTGATAATGATAACATATGTACCTAATTACCCTGGTGTAAACAGACATTATCTATATACACTTAATCGTGTTTTTTACCTTTTCTCAAAGAATTGTGTGCATCCTTGTAGGATCAGTATGAAAAAAGAAAAGAAAAAAAAACAAACGATACAGATTAGGGATCAACGAGTGAAGATTTGTGTGCCCCACCCGCATGAAATGTGTGGATAATATTGGAAGAAATCAACTCTTAGTTCAGTAAGTGCTATGTAAAATCTAGGAATAACGAATTATTTTCAAACCTTATTAATTACTATTACTATTATTACTACTATTGCTATTTCTACTCTACTACATCTCTTAAAATTTTGTGTGGATCCAGGTTCGATAGCAGTTGTCGAAGGATATTTTTCCTGCCTATTTACTCCATTTATATAAACGATAACAGTAATTTTTTAAGCAGATAGCAGTGTTGGCCGCAGGAAAAGAAGTGTTACAAGTTTGGTTTGTTGGATTAAAGTAAAAACGAGAAAGCTACATGGTGATCAGTTTCTTTTTTCCTTTTCAATTTTGTTTCCTGTTTGAATTCGCGCCGGAGAGAGTAGATTCGAGTGAAGAAAGTGCAAGGAAATTATGCAGATAAGCGAGAGCTTAAACCCGTACCTTAAACAGGAGCAGACAGGAGCGTTGATTGTTCTGGTTAATTTAGGCACTAGCACCCGAAAGCAGCACGATTCTGGGTGCTAGGGATATCGAAAACGGAAAGGGAAACATCCAGTGAGGATGTATGTTTGCAATTAGCGATACAAAACGGAATTAAGAGGGAACACTTTTCTGATTCCACATAAAATGCTCTGTTTACGATACGTTTTTGTTTTGCGTTTTACAAACACCATCAAACGGAACTGTGTATTTCTCTCGGGGACATTTTAACAGCATATACTTAATAATTATTTGAGCATTCTGTTATGTGACTTCCGATTTTATTCGAAGCAATATCGTTGGAGCATGCGCTTGAGAGCGTTATTGACCAGACAGTGAGTTCTGTAAGTTACAGTTCCAAGAATGTAATCGTGAGAACACTGTTTGCAGCTTGCAATAACACACATAACGATAACCAATGGGTTTAACGAATGTGTAGGGAAAAGAGAGATTGAGTATCGATCGTGTTGAATGGAGAATTATATACTACCCCTCATCCCTTATTGTCGCTTTTGTACCAGGCGCTTAGACCCCCGTGGAAGCTGCCAATCTGCATTTAATGAAAAATTCCAACAAAAAAACAACTGCGTTGCGCTACAGCAACAAAAGCGGTAGCAAACGCCAATATAAGCAACCCTTTTCGCTCCGCAGTCGTTTGATGTGAAGAAGGATGATGTTGTTGGTGGCAATTAACAATGAACTACAAAACTACAAACAATCTGTGATTTTCGTTAATATTAAAGTGAGTGTTTCTGTTTGCTTACCGGGAAGGGACGGGTTCGAGACAAACACGATCCAGCATGATGATGTTTCATTGATTAAATATATTTTTATTTTTTACTTTTTTGTTATCGTTAACTTGAATCGTTTTTTTAATCTCATACAGGTTTGTCTGTTTTGGTGGAGCAAGTAAAGTTAACTTCGTACATTTATTGCAACGATTTATCGCTAGAATCATTAAAAGAACAAATCATCATAGAAGAGAAATAGGCGGTGTAAATTAGAGAGAGCTTCTAATGGTTCCTACGGTGGTGAGCCTTTTTCAAATTACGAGTGTCAATACGATCTAACTGCGTTCATTTACTTATATCTTTCCTTGAAATCATTCAATTCTATTTTCCTTACGGTCGGTTGAAAAATTATACCATAAACACATTAGAGTGTAAGATTTACGTATCGCATCGGTCATAAGTGTTGGCTAGGCTTCTACTACCATGTTCTTGTTTTTCAATGATAAGACGAAAAGGCATGAATGTTTCGTTTATAAATTGCGTTTCTTTTACACTAGGATTTAACGAAAGAATTGGCTTGATAGTAGGTGTTCTAAGCAGATCGTAATGGTGGGATCATGTTTTTTGAGGATAGCTTCCTAATCAGGTGGATTGGTGGTGTATGATATCAGCTACAGTATGTAAGAAACATGGAGGGAAATGCTTGATTCAGAAATTAAATTCGCAAAGTTAGATTTTTACGGGAAAAAATCACAAACAAACAAAATCGACGTATTCTACTATCCTATTGATTGATTCATTGAGCTGTTTCCCTTCTGCAATTCTAAATCCTATTGAACCATGCATATTGATTGCGTTATTTTAACATACTCTATTGTATCGATTAAAAGACGTTTAAAAAGCCAATTCGAACGCAAAAGGATAAAGATAGTACTAAAATGCTAAAAAAATGTTCCTATCCTCCTACGTCGTCTTCATTTGAAGCACTGAACATCGAGACAAAACATCGTAATCTTTTCATGCGTAAACCATAATCCGGTCCACGAATTAGAGACAACTCCGTTTACACTGTAGTAGTAACCAATGATGTCAACTGAAGGAAGCAAACCGATTAGGGAACATCATACACTGCTGTCGACACCGTAGATGGTGATTGTAGAGCGTTTTTAAAAGGTACCTGGTAGCGGTTTGTTGCAAAAAAAAACACACACACACACACACACAACAAGAACAGTAGAATGCAAAATGGGAGAGTAACGTTAGCATTGCGTTCGCGCAGTATATGTACAAAACTGTAAGGTCTTAAATGAACAACTCGACACTTTGGATCGAATGTTGCATTGAATGAAGAAAAATCTGGTCGATTCTACTACCTCAGCACAATGAATGAATGAATGCGAGCAACATACACACATACAGATTAACCCGCGTTCGAAAATGAAAAAAGACACATAAGCAACGGTTGCGTAAGGATTCTTATAACCGCAAGCCTTTCAACGGCATCCCGTAAAAACGGTTGACGACGGTTTTCCGTACCGGAAGGTGACGTACGTAACGTATTAGAAATCCCATGTGATGAAACTATGAGATTGCCATATATCAACTGTAACGAAACGATGAAACCAACCGAGATGTACTCATTCAACAAACTAACAAACCACTCAGCTGTAATAGGGAGCGTTGAAAACGTTCAGGAACCCTTTCATATACACTTATTATTCCGTTCGAGCGCCAAATAAAAAGCAAACGAAACAAAGGCATCCAGCATGCATTCGGAGAGTGGGAAAATGAAACTGAAATGGAAGGAGACGTTAAGCTTGTTTCGTACGCGTATACATATATTTTTATACACTATTTTAACTCAAATAATAAATCCGTGCCGAGTATCTCGGTTGAGATGTGAAACATAAAAAGCGAAAAAATAAACACCCCAAAACCTTGCACCATATAAATGCTCCATTTAGATTATGTTTCTTTCCCTTGCCGTGGAGGTTAGCAGTATAATTATGTTGTCACATACTTAATGCTACCCGGGGCGCTCGTGTATAACTTGAGCCTTATAACTATCCTTTCGAAAAGCACATCATAAGTGCATCAGGAACGAAACGAGTAAGATCCTAAACCGAACTGATCGAATCATTGCGCCTTCTAGGGAGCAGCGTTTGAATGATATTGGCGAACGAACGGTTTCGATGCATGTGTTTGCAATCGTAAGGTTTAAGGACGGTTTAACGGAACGGAAGAATACTATGTATAAGGATGTGAACTACCAATCGTAATAGCTGTGCTTATGTTGAATTAAACACAATAAAACTTTCATCTGAGATACTGTAATGGATAATAAAGGAAATAAAAATGTAAGCGAAATTGTTAAACGGTTTTTTTTTATTTTCTTAACAACATTCTGTCAGTCAAGACGGTCAGACGGATTGGGACCTATCATAATTGTGGGCATCACAAGCTATAACTTAATTATTAAAAACAATGAAAAATGGAACATGTAATCGAGGCTATGAGCTATAATTTCTTGGAGGTTCTAATGAATTGTGTAAATTACTTCTTACACATAGCACACTATAACTTTGAGGATTCTGTTTCGACAAATACGAATCACCAAGTTTTAAATTTCTTTCTTCTCTTCCATTCGATTCCATTCGATAGGCTAGTTTAAAAGCCTACCTGCCTGCCTGTGTAATAGTTCAAGTCATACATAACCATGATATTAGTGCCATGGTTATAGTTTTGGTATCTCATGGTATCTCAAATATCCAGTACGTGTCATTGGACATGCAAGTGTTAATAGAAATGTTATCCTACTAAATGAAAAGGTTTAAAAATTAAAAGCGGTTTGTTAAATTTATAGTATTATATAAAACTGTGAAGTATTTATATAAAATGGCAACTAGCCACAATCCAGTCCAGACTTGCTGAAAACTACCGAATATTTTCAAAAAATCGAAATTTACTCCCGATTGAGATTCCTTTTCGAACTGGGACACATTGTACAAACAATGAAGGCTAGATGACCCGTAGCGATTTTGTTCATGACAACTTTGACAGTTGTTTGTTGTTGGTTTTACTGCTTTTATTCTTGTATTCTTCGAAAACAATAAAATCATTGAGAGAAGCAACGAGTCGCGCTGCTGCGCAGCTGGATTATATTTATAATAGCTCAACTCAGTTGATTAAAAGAAATGAAGTACAATATGTTAAAAGATTTGGAGCATCAAAGGCGGAAATAAAGTGTTCAGTAGACATACGTCACGCTGTCTTAGATTTTAAAATTTCGAACGATTTAAAATACGTGTTTCATTTGCGACATTCTTTAATAACGGCTAAATGCTGCCAGTTCCGGAATCTCTAGTGAGGACAGCAAGAAAAGTATGTTGATAGTAACGCTCAGATTCACATTCTGTTTTTTTCGTCGTCGTTGTCCAAAAGCCGCTGCTGAGTAGTGATAACGAGAAGTGAAACAAAGCATTTGAAACACGTACTGACAGTGGCCTGCTAGGCAGTAAGTGTTATCTTCATTGTATGCAAAACCCCAACTTGGTACAAACGACAAGGGATTACCGGGAATTGCCCGTGCGCACGGCTTGTGCATTCCCGACTGCAGCCCGTGGTGACCCAGGCTTCCAAGGTGTGTGCGTGTGCAGTTCGTGGTCAAGGCGCAAATGTTGCACTGGGATGTTTGTGGTTTTCGACGTGCGGTACGATAAACGTGATTTATTACCAACAATTTAGCAGCGGAGCTGTCCCTTATCCTTCATACCCCACCGAACGATGAGCCTCGAAACCATGAGCGATCTGAGAAAAAAATACAAAAACTGGAGATCATACGTTAAGGTAAGCAACAGTAACAAGTGCATATTCCTCCCACTTTCGATTGGCACACAGCACACTCGTAGCCGGCAGGGTGGTCAACGATCCGCAAACTCCACGGGGCAAACGCCGCCAGCCAACCGACCACGGAATCGTGATGTTATGAAATTGTTTTGTACATTTGGTAACAACGGGCACAGCCGGCGCCGGTGATCGACCGATCGACAAGGGTTATGTGAAATACACCTTCCAACGCAAACGTGGTTTTACCCACGGTGATTTTCCAAAACATCCCCCTCTTGAAGGGATGTGTTTTGCCAACATGAATCATGCGATCATTCGCATGATCTTGCACGGTTCTGATTTCCACCTGCTCTTCTACGTCAGCGTTCCCTCCCCCTTTTGGCAGTTCTGTTGATTGATGTCGAACGAAACTAGGAAATCGGGTTAATCCTATTCGGCTTTTTTACGCGATTAGCTACGCATTGATGGTTTTCGCGTTCGCTGCAGCCGTGTGCAAGAAGTATGAGGCAATGATTTTGAATGAGATGTTCAAAAACCCTCCAATTGTGAGGTGGATTTTGGGGTGGCCTTTGCATAAACGATGCATGGGATCCGATCGCACAAGGTCACCGCCACCGGGTGGATGGTAATTGCGTTAGCGACGAAAGTTTCCGTTGTGTTGTGCGGTTCGTGGCGATCGTAGGCAACAGCTGCGGCGAACGGGAAGTGCGAAGGCGGTAGATGCGTGTGATAGTGGCGTTATCGCTATTTTGCCGACGCTACGCATTAATTATCTGCCCGCTTCGTAACAACAATCATTCCATCCATCCGCGCCAACAATTCGCCAGGAACATTGACGCCGCCCGTTTGTGATGTGGTACGAAAGCGAAAGCTCAACAATTGCTGTGCCTTCGATCGTGTCCGTAACAATGGGATTCAGATGGCACATAATCTTTAACCTTTTTCAAATTAGTTATTTTTAAAGGGTTATTGATATTTGCTAATTACTTTGCTTTGAAATTTTCGTTGACAACTTTGATGTGAAGCTTTTTATCAGTGTTAAAAGTATTGCCCCACTTTCCTGTATTTTCCTATCGCAAAACAATACCATCATCATCTGCAACAGATACTTATCGTTCCATAGATCGCGAACGTGGAGAGCCGCCTTTGTTTTTATTCGCTATCTCAATTTTGTTAATCGCATTCTACAATCTCGTTTAGACTTGAGCATTCAATTCTTCAACCAACGGAGTGTATGTTTTGTTTCGGTCTTTTTGCTGCTAAGAAAAGGTATCTTGATTCTCTTTATTTCTCCCTTCCCCTCAGTGGTGTGAAATGCATTTTCATCGACGTAAACCTTCTGTCAAATTCCCATGAAAAAAAAAACGTAAAGGAAGGAGAAAGTGCTACGAGCAATAGGTGCTATTTTCGTTTTTACATCCTGAAAACTAATTCGCTCACCAAAATCGGTCCATCGTGAGAAAAATGGTTTTCGATCTGCGCGCCTATCTCTTCGTTTAGAATGAGCCATCGTGGATGATTGGTGTAAACAAATTTCCAAAAGTACGTTGGCCGTGGCGAATGTCGCGTAGGATAGCTGCATCTGGTAGTTGCTTGGTCCTCCTTGCAAAAGTTAGCTTACACCAGACTTTGCACGTCACAACAGTGTACTTCGCGATCCCTAAATGTTGCTGATGTCCTTCTAATTCCGTCCCCCATTTCTGTGTGCGTGCTTGGACCTGGTGGCAGTTTGTAAAGCTAGTTTCAGACGCCGGAATGGAAGATGAGACGATGTTTGGCGAAAAGCAATCGATACGCGACTCGGCTCGCTCGCTCAAGAAG
Organism: Anopheles farauti; assembly: GCA_000473445.2. Classification (NCBI taxonomy): domain Eukaryota; kingdom Metazoa; phylum Arthropoda; class Insecta; order Diptera; family Culicidae; genus Anopheles; species Anopheles farauti. The sequence goes on from KI915046.1 coordinate 2,544,334, forward strand.
TATGGCAGCATATCCGGCGGAAGTCGTAGCCCGGCCGTCCTGCAGCCCACCGACGTGCTCATTCGGCACGACGTCGAACGAACCGACACACTGCAGGGTCTGTCATTGAAGTACGGATGTAGTGTAAGTAGTGACTATTTTTGTGCTTCACCAGCTGGCCCAACTGTTCTTACCCACACTGCGTTTTCCTTCCAGATGGAACAAATTAGGCGCGTGAATAGGCTACTGCCAACGGATACCATCTTCCTGCGGCCGTTCCTAATGATACCGGTGGCGAAGGATTCGCCCCACTACCCCAAGGATTCGGAAGCAATCATTCGTCCAAACGTGCTGGCGGCGGCAAGATCCTCTTCCGGATCGGCCAGCGGTAGCGGTAGCATCATTAGCAATAACAACAACAGCATCAGCTCCGACGGCAACGGATACTCGCTAAGCGAAGAGTCTCCGCTCGTATCCCCGGAGGAGGAAAGCCGCAAGAATCTGGAAGAGTTCCTCGGCAAAATCGATAGCTCGATCGCGTCCACGCGCAAGTGCATTGCGGAGGTTCAACGGAACAGTGACTTCGTGACGAGCAGCCAGAGTGACGACAATCTGTTCTTCTCCTCGTCGTCTGGTGGTGTTAGTGGGAGCGGCAGCAGTGGCTACTACTCGAAACCGCGTGCCTATTCGAACGCATCATCCTCATCATCGATTTCGTCCTACCAACAGTATCACTATCATGTGCCCACGGCTGTCACTAACGTGGGAGGCGCCGGTGGCAGTGGTGTAAATCATCATCATCACCAGCACAAGCGCCAGAGTTCGTCAGGTAGTGCGGCGTCCGACACGAACCAGCTAATCGTGATGACGCAGGGTAAGCGTGTTCAAAGTTCGCTACAGAAGCTGGAACGGCAGCAAGACGAACTGTTCGAATTGTAGCATCAGCACCGAAGGCAAACTACCGACTGGAAGAAAACGAAGGTTGAGTTTGTGAGCGGTATCCAAGGCGAGCATGGCGACGATGACGACCACAGTTGGAAAGCACAAGAGATCGAAATGATGGATTACGCGCCTAGCGAAAACTGCTTAGAAACACAAGCTCTAATCCTTATTCCCGCCACAAACCAGCGACTCTACCTTGGTCAGCGAAGAAGAAATCGTCCAATTCAGCTCCAGCTACAAACCTTTAGTGCTTGTCTAAAAGACAAGCTAGGTAGCATAGTCGGTATGCTAATCAATCGTACGCGACGCATCACAGTAGGCGCGGAATCCATGCTGAACACCCCCATTCCACTGCAGATGATCAAAGGTACATCGAATTAAGCTTTCATCAGTTTTACATTTATTTAGAAAACATGTTCTGACCAGCGTCCAGAATCCGATCACGATGTTTGCCTAGCCAGAAGATAGATGCACGGTATATTTTTCTATTCAATTAAGACTGGTGCTGGAATGAAACCGAGAGTCGTGCTCAGTTTATTACTATTGCACGCTGCTTTCAACGCATATGCTGGAGTTGCTTCATTCGGCATACAAAGTGGTTATTTAAACAAGGCTCTACGACTCAACGATAAGTGCGGTATCAAACAGCATCTTGTTTTAATGTTTGCGGCATATTCTTGCCCTGGGTTGCACTCCCATCGCCCGACGAGAGAGCTAACGTACACAGTATTCGTGCAGTACTACTTTGAGGAACAGAAAACGAGGTGCAAATTTTTGTTGTTTTTTTTTCGATCGGAAAGTTAAAACCAAATCAAACAGTTGCGTGAAGGTAAACACATACGCTTAAATTTTGTTTCCAAACTATCATACAAACTTTCGACCGAAGGTGCTACAATACCTATCATAGTATATCGTATACCCTAAACTCCCACACCACTTTACATCTTATCATCATTTAAGATCAGCCACACATGTGTATGTGTGTGTAGCGCGGGCGTTGTGTAAATGACGTTAAATTAGGTCGTCATTGTCGTCGGCGACGAAAGTGTGATAAGTTGCCCGCCTCCATCCTCCTTCGGATGCTTCCGGAGTGGAAGGCGTCGACAACACGTCACGATGAAGCGCAGATGAGACCACGCCATCGCCAGCACGTTCGTACCGTTCGCTTTGCTGCAAGCGAATCATACGCCAGTTAGCGACAAATTGCGGCTTTCTGATATACACGATTCTATTTTCATCTCTTTGTGTGAGCGAGTGTTAATTACATCCACAATCGGTCGACACCTGGTCACTTTTGGTCGTGTTTGAGGTTGCAACGCATTTGTTTTGGATTGCGCCTTTGCAGAATGTATCTGATACCACGCAAGCGAATACCGAATGCGGAATTCGAAACCCAATTTGCAACAGACGCTGTTTGTCTAGTGAAACTATGCTACCACCCATCATCTTCACATCACATCATCGGTACATATCATCGGACAGGTTTTATCAACCAAACACAAAGTAATGAAACGAAAGCACTAGTATTTTACAATCGCTTGCGGTTTGATTCGACCCACGGAGAAACAAACACAGCATTGTGGTAGTAGATGAAATTAACGAGTTTCTATCATAAGCGAATCAAATGCAACGTTCTGTAGTGTAAAATAATCAGGTGACCAGAAGTACTCATTTTAATCGTAAATGCATCACACAAATGCTATCAATCATTGTTCTGAGCTGCGTACATTTAGTTTTAGTTGTACCACTTCCTGCGTTAAACAATATTTAATTAAAACTAGTGAAATTCTGTTTGCATCAAAGTAGTGCATGAAGTAGGTGAAACCAAAGTGAATATGTATCTATCCATGTTTGAAACGATTCGTTCGAAGGAAGGAAATAATTATTAAATATTACCCTTTAGCGTGAACTCAACACGCTGTTTATTCTTGTTAGTGGAGTCCGTTTTTTTTTTATTTTATATACCTTTGTAGATGATAAATTTAAACTTTTAATACCCATTAAACACCTCGATTAAACTTAGCTAGGAATCTCCATTCTGCTACGCCTTGCTATTATACTCATTTTGTATTTGGTTTCATTTGTGCTCTAAAAATAGAAATCAATTAACCTATGCAATTCGGATCACCTCTCAATGACAGAATGGCAGACAAAATACAAAATAGGGAACTAGTAAAGTTTTGTTCAAAATTGTGATATCTCGTTTATGCTAGGCGAACTTGTTGGAAACAAAATCTGCTTGCCTAATTTAATTTCGCTTTTGTAGTGTTGGTGTAAAGCCAATGTAACTATAGTAAAGAATATGAGAGAAAATCACACACAAACAAAGTTAAAACATTAAGGATGATCAAACTATCCCACAATCATGCGCCTATACAAATACTAAAAGTAAATGTGTATAAACAAGAAGCAAAAGCAAGTAAAGTTCCCTTCCGTCGCATCAGCACGGATGATCATGCTTAATATATGTAAATTTCCTTGTCCTACCCCTTCCTTCCTATACTCGTTGTAAATAGAGACACGTAAGTGAGATTACTTAACCGCGAGGGACAGGATTTTGAGCTAACAGTGCCACACTGGTTGACACTGGTGGGAGGATGGTATACATGAAAGTTTCCGTTTCCGTGCACAGTCGTCACAGCCGCCGAAACTCCCATGAAAAGCGCGCGAAACAAACGAGCCTTAGACGTTGTGTAAATGTCTGTGTATAATAATAGTAACATAAACCACACCTATCGCTAGGAAAACAAGAAAATAAGCAAGGAACAAACTGCGCGAAGTAACCTTTTCACCACAAACAATCACAAGAATGGTGAAAAGAAGGATAACGAGAGTAGGAACTGCGTACGCATTTGTTGTGTATATAGTGTGGAAATGTTGGAGAAACAAACCTGGCTGTAAATTAATCCTTGGTGAAAGGGAAAACACGAGGTGACATTGATTCCATGCAATGGATTATGCGTAAATGTTTGTATCTTGGGACATAGGAGGAAAAAAAACGAGTACACAAACGATGTATGTTATAAATATGCTAGGGATGACAAACAACAAAACCGAAACATTGGGAGATCACACAAGTAAATGAAAAATAAAATATATCTATATAATGTTTAACCAAACACACCAAAGTCGGGTAAGAAGAATGTGCTTTTTCGTTTTATTAACATCTTCATCTTCACCGGCCTACATCCTACTCGTCTCGTTACGGCTTATTTGTTTTCCTCGTTAGGACGTTAGGTTACGTTAGGAAATTTCGTGGTGATGGATAAAAAAGGTGAAAAATATGAATCACGTTTGCAACGACTTGACTCCCGCACGGCGGCGGCCGATAGTTATGCTAATAATCTCATCCATGTTCACGTCCCACAGACGCGCGATCGTTGTGCTAAATTTCGGTCATGTATAATCGCTCAATTTTTTGTTCATTCTGCAGGATGTTGGCCCGCGTTGTGTCGATCATTTCGCGGTACTCGCGTATGTTCACCTCTATCTGCGATAGCTGCTGCTTGAGCGGTTCGATCGCGTTCTCGGTGGCACTGGGTAAAGGGGAAAGATTAGATTAACCAAATGTGCATTTGTGCTGTTCCGTGCTTGTAGATAAAAACCTTCGTTCCTTATTGAGCTCCACCATCGATTGAGTATACGTTTGCTGCCAGCTCGTTAACTCTCGCTCCATCGAATCGATGTCCTCCTGGATGAAATCCATCAGCTTCCCGAGCGGATTAACCGAGCGTGTTAGCTTCTGGATCGAATCGCGCAACGTGTCCATCTCCTTCGCCGACGACTGCCTCTGCTTGGCCGACCATTCCTTGCGGAAGTGAAAGAAAAAGGCTAATTTAGCAATTTCTCCTGATTTTTACTTCGTCTCATTACTATTACATTTGATGCTGCAAAAGCTTATCCATAACTTGGTTTATGTTTTACACAAATCCAAGTGTTCCTATCATGCCTACTTATGTCAGTATCCATGCTCTGCTTAATATTATCTACGACTCGATCCTCATATGTTCAATTCGAACCGGATTCTGTTGCATATGCCCCTTCCATTCACTTGTCTAATTATTTTTTTTTTCAATATTTGTGGATCGAAGACATCGAATGCACTATAATTCTTCATTTGTTAGACATTAAGCTCAACAAAGAAAAAAACAAAAACATCCACTTACCAGATCCGCTTTCCGCAACATCTCACTATCGGTTCCGGTGTGGGAGGAAAACTCTTTCTGCGTTTCCAAGATCTGTTGCACTAGGTGGCCCTGCTGCTCTTCTTGGTCGTTTTGTTGCAGCTGGTTCATCAGATTCGCTTCCTCCGCCGGTTTTCCTCCCCCACCAGGCTCACCCATGCCGCCGTAGACCATCTCACCGACTGCCGTTGGATCTTCTATTACGATCAAATTCTCACCATCGTCGTCCAGTAGCTCGCTGTTGAACACTTCCATCTTGACGTTGATATCGCCCAACTTTTGCGTTTCGTTCGGTTGCAATATTACCTCGACATTTTTCTCCTTCCGTCTCGGAGCGCCCGGTCTCGCTGACGGTGGCCGTACACTGGGCGGTCTGAGGCTGGTGCGCGGTCTCATCACCGTTTCGATCGACTGCTGCCGATGCATGGGCGGTTTCCCGATGGATGATTTCTGTTCCGGCGGTGCGACCGTCACCGTAACAGCGGTCCCGATCGTTCCTTGGTCCGCAGGTGCATCATCGTGCGAAGGTCCGAGCGTCTGGTCTATCGTTCCACTATCCTGTCGACTCGGTCCCGGTGAGCTTTGCTGCTGCTGCAGGCCGTTAAATTGGTTCATATCCGAAAGGGCGTTGTTGTCGCTTGGCGTAAGACTGTTCTGCTTTTTCAACGATGATCGTCTACTGCTGCCATTGCTGCCCGGTTGCTTTCTTTTCTCGAACTCGTCATCTCCGTGTCCCGTTCCACCATCCAGCCCATTCACGTCCACCAGTTCGCCAAACTCCTTAAGGGAATCTTTTCGTTTGCGTGTTTCGTGCGATATACCATTCTGGTACGTTTCCAACCCGTTTGGGATCCTCTCTGACTCGGGGGCCATTTTCTCCGGCACTGCTGCAACGAGCTGCTGCTCCTCTTTGGTGGATGGAACTCGTTTTAGTGATTTTTCTTTTTCTGGCCTTGCTTTACTGGACTTGTCGCCTTTCTTTTTTGATTCATTAGACGCTTTAGTGCCATTCGGTTTGGTTCTACCCTTTTCCACCTTTACGTCCGTCTGTGTGGCTGGTGGTGCACCGTTCTTGGCCGTGTCCTTCTCTTTTACTCTTGCGTTTTTGTCCTTCCGCTTATCCCCAATGGCCGGGTCCTTGGGTTTTTCTTTCGATTTTTCATGTTTCTGTTTTTTGTCTTCACGTGTTTCTGCTTTGTTGCCATTTGTTTCGGGAGCCACCCCATTCGCATCGGCATTTTGGGCCGTTGGGTTAACTTTCGGATCGTCTCCCAAATATTGGCGCACTGCGGCCGCCGTGCTTTGGTTTTGCTCCAACAGTGATGCCAAAGTTTGTAGAAGTTCGTTGGTCCGTTCCGGTTCCAAACCTGCGACAATTTTTGACGGGCGCACTTTCAACTCGCGTCCCGTGGTCAACTCTGTAAGCAAATAAAAAATGGATAACAAATCATGTATTAATCAATTATATATAATCATTTGCTATCATGTGTAATTAGCTACGTTAAGTTTTTTTTAAATTCGCATTGAATACTCCCAACGATGAGGCATATAAAAATGATATGCATGCATGTACTGCTGAACTACACTATACATGAATTCAAATCGACGCGACGATCATGTATAATTAATACCCCCGTAACACATGTTCTAACGATTTTTGTGTGAGACATATTGGGCAAAGTGAGTTGGAAAAATCGATAACCTTCCACGGCTGACCACTGGACAGGCCATCTGATTTTCAGGACTTGCAAGGTCATCGAAATGGAAAGGTGTTGTACGCAGATAAAAATATCAAAACTCGATGTGCTTAACATTCAACCTTATTCCCACCCTTCTGTCCGTTGCTGTCTGCCGTTCGTGTACGGTCCCCGGCAAAGCGTGTCTCTATGTCAACAGATAGCACGATGATTGATGCTAAATAAACAACCCGCGGCCCACCATTGACTACTTACTAACGACGTCAATGAGCTTCTGTAGAAACGCCATTTTCGAATCCCGATCCTTAATGTTGTCCGAGTTAAGTTCGTCCGCGGTGTACAAACCTTCCAACAGGCCATGCTCGCGAATAATCTATATTGTGGAATGAAGCACCCAATTCGGTATGGAAAGAAATAGCAAATTCCGTTACATTATGGTAAGCGACCAAACCGGCAATATCGATCAGCGACTCCATCGAGAGCCGGGTATGAAAACTGCACGAGATTAGCATTACCGCATGTACGATGTCGTGAAGAAAGCGAAACGGTGGCTTACGCAGTAACTTTTCGGTCAGTGCTGGTCGTTTCACAAACTTCCCGAGAGAACTTTGCGTTCTTTTCACAACGGCCGCATCAAGTTCTGATGTCATGTTGTACTGGTTGTTTTGAGATTCACAATTATTGCATCCGCGTTATCTGAATGTAGAATAGACTACACTCGCACCTTTGATTGCCGATTGCCACCACTGTGCCGCACGTAGAGCCGACGAGTCGATATGGAATATGTCTGACCCACTTTTGGCGACAATTCAAGGGACACCTTGGACAAAAGCTAGCTGTTCGATCGGTCCACGAATATAGAATAACAAAGTGTTAAATGAAGGCAGAGCAGCGTGTTTGGGCTTTAGGCAAATGTTATTCTTGCTGTTGTAGACCAACCGTATCCATAGCAACCGCTGACGTACATCGTGGAAAGCAGAACGCAACCAGTTGATAACGAAAACAGAAATTTCCGAACGCAGCCATGAATAAAACAGCCGATTTTTATATTAAACTACGTCACAAGTATTGTATTTGCAGAAACTTAACCTAGACAAAATTATAAAATGAATCTTGCACACTATATTATCGAAACCTAGGGCTGAGACCACACGACGGAACCAATTTTTCGATTGATTTCTGATAAAATTATTGCAGCTACTTCTTGCTTATCGAGCGGCAACCTGAAAAAAAGGTAAGTTTTAATAATTTGCTTCCCGCAAGGCATCGTTGAATGAGCTTGTCCTACTTTGCCGCTAGGTCACCTCCTCCATCAATCTCTTCCTTCTTTGCCCGTCGGTTTGCATGTCGATTAGCTCTTGCAGCCTGCGTATCTTTTGCTGTGATCAACTGTGTCTGCTTGGCATCCTTACCCTTGAACAGAGAAGTTTTGGAGGATTTCTAAAAACAAAACAAATTGTAATGTTCCAGGTGATAATACACAAACGTAGGCTTGGATGGTACCTTTGTCTTCTTCTTCTTCTTTTCATATTGCAGCGAATCGTAGTAGTTTGGTTTCTCACGACGCACACGGCTCGTCCGTCGACGCTGAACCTGGCCGGAACCTTTACGACCATCGCTGGAACTAGCGGACGCAGCTTGGGCCGCCTTGCGTTTACCAACTTTCGTACGAGAAGGTGGCTCGTACACGGCCGCGCTGGACTGCCGCATACTGAAAATGTGTCCGCAGGAACATTTTTTCGATGCAATCGCCACCTGAACCTCACACTCTGGACAATGTTTGGTAATCATTCGAGTTTTTACCATGTTCCAGTGGCCAACACGAAAAGAAATTAGTTTGCTTCCATTCGCCCACCGAGTGAAGAAGTTTGACAGTAGGTCTCGTAAACATAAACAAAGCAATTGACAGTTTGATTATGTTCATCGATTCTGTAGTACGGAAAGACGCTTCATTTTGTCGAATTTTCTTACGAGAAATGTAGACAGAATAAATTCGTTGATATTAAAATATTAAACGATATATTACAATACGTGTAAAATTCGGTTATTGCCTTAAATAATGTGTTGCTTATCGTTCTGTATATCGCTTATAGTTAATAAAATGCATTACTATCGATGATAGACTGAGATTTAATTAAATGTGTTTGCGACTTGGGTACCTTGTGCTACGAGACTCCAAAACAAACGCAGAAACAGCTGATTGGTAGTTTACACCGAACAATATGGCCAGTTGGAGCAATATGGCCAGTATTAGCTTCCAATATTCGTTTCTACTGTTATTACAGTTGATATTCTTTTTTAAAACGGCAACTGGTGATTGTGGGTGCAACAAACTAAAACGCAATGCAGAGGGACAACAACAACCATCGGAGAAAATTATATTCCCGGCTGATAAAGCCACGCCTCATGAAGATCCGCAAAGCCTGTTGGAGCTGGTTGAACATTCCAAGCTCTTCGATGATATGAGTCGCATTCCCGGTGGAGACTACATCATCGGTACGGATGTACCAGTTTTTGTCAACGATCGTGAAGCACCGGCGCGCTCGGTAACAATCCGTGACTTTTACCTCGACCAGTACGAAGTGTCCAACGAACGATTTAGGGAGTTTGTCGAACAAACTGGCTATACAACGGAGGCAGAAAAATTTGGCGATAGCTTCGTCTTCCAGCAACTGTTGACGGAAGAAGTACGAAAAGAGTACCAAAATTTCCGTGTAGCGGCCGCACCTTGGTGGTACAAGATACGAGGTGCGTCTTGGAAACATCCGGACGGGGAAAAAAGTCGGGATATAAGCGACCGGCTTGATCACCCGGTAGTACATGTGTCATGGAACGATGCAGTGGCATACTGTCAGTGGAAAGGCAAGCGTCTTCCAACTGAAGCAGAATGGGAAGCGGCTTGTCGTGGTGGTCGCAAGCAAAAACTGTTCCCATGGGGAAATAAGCTAACGCCGAAGGATCAACACATGATGAACATCTGGCAGGGAAAGTTTCCCGACATTAACTTGGCCGAAGATGGATGTGATACCATCTGCCCGGTAACGACATTCCGTCAGAATCCGTTCGAGCTGTACAATATTGTCGGAAATGTCTGGGAGTGGACGGCAGATCTTTGGGATCCCCAGGATGCAGGGGCCGAACGAAAGCCGGGAGTTGACCCTCCGAATCGGGTAAAAAAAGGTGGATCTTACCTTTGCGACGAGTCGTACTGCTATCGCTACCGTTGTGCAGCTCGTTCGCAGAACACCGAAGACAGCTCGGCAGGAAATCTAGGTTTTCGTTGTGCCGCTGACGCACTATGATACAGTACATAAATTGCGATTGAAAACGACGCGGTGTAAACTACCGTATGGAATTGCTTTAGTATTATGATGCTACTATCATTAGTGAATAAGAATAATATGCGCAACTACAACGGCAGAAATATAATTATGCTTGCTGGCAACAACATGTTAATTTTTAACAATGGGTTTAGTGTACCTTTTATACTCTCAGGAGTTTGGTAACGAATTCTGCGATAAAATAAATATGTCGATTCCGTATTTTGAACCGATACGATGATCAACTCTGGTTTGAGTCAATCCTGTTACGATATAAACGCTGGTAGGATTAATCGACTTTATTATCGACATTTTACGTACGAATTAAAATGAAATTATTATTTTTAATTATCTGCAGCTACAAAAAATCAACATGTTAACACACATTTATTTATAACCAAACCACAAACAACAACAACAAACCAAAATGTGAGCATCGATCCCCCACAGCATACACATCCGCGGCTATGACCACGTAGCCAACCCTTGTGCCATCCGTCACAATCATCAGAATTTGGTCGACTTGGTGGAAGCAAAGGAAAAAAAGAAAGACGAAGAAAGATAGTGAAAAAATGGATGTGAAACAGAAAAACGATCAGCAGCAAGCGAAATAGTTAGATTTTAGTGTGAATCCAGTAAAAGAAGGTAATTCTATGTGTGCAAATCGATAGCAGCGATTGCTTTGCAAATGTCGCAATGAAAGAAGTGCTAGTGAAATTTTCGTTTGCGCGAGGAAATTCCATTAACGCCAGCATTATCCCCCCAGTAGGGTTTCTGCGCGTGCCGTGGTGGAGGTTTGCTGCTGATCCCTTCTTGCGTGGAAAACGGGAACTAAGCGGGGGTGCGGGAGACAATCGGCCCCCGTTTTTTGCAAAGATTCGTGCCGTTTCTGGAGTAAAGTTCTTTTCCCCGAAAATCGAAAATAGCAACCAAAAGTGATCCCACATATTCCGCGAAGTGATGAGAAAATAGTCCGAAGTGATGGTAAAATTGTATGGGAAAAAATGTGCGATAGTTCGTCAGGCTCCCCCTGCCGGGTTTGGCGAAAGAAATGGAAGGGAACGCGCAGCCCCAGAAGTGGCAATGTGTGTGCGTCGTATTAAAAAATAAAATACACCTTGGCCAACTCCATGTGAAAGGGAGACCAGGTCGTCGTCGTCGTCGTCGTTGTTGTGTTGGAAACGGTTTTTCTTCGCTTCTTCTTCTTCTCAATCACATAATCATCCGTTCGTCTAGGCCTCTGGACTGGGCTGGTGATGGTGCCCTTTACTTTCCTGGTGTAGTTAGTGTGTTGTGCACATGACCGCGGAGTGTTCGCCCAGCTGAAAAACTAGCGCGGTGATATCACCTCCCAGTGACGGATGGCAGAACGAACACCGCCAACATCGGAAGTGTGTGCATTGAGCCCCAGTCTACGAGTAGCCGAGTCGTAATAGTACGCTTCCGTTAACCCGTGCCAAACCCTAGCTACTCGCGGCCCAAAAAAAAATACCCCAAATAAAGAAGAGGCCAACGATTTGTGCCGCTGTGCGAATAAAGCCCTCCGTCTGCTTTGATGAAACCCCACACACGCACTTCCCGTCTTCGGTCATGCGTGCGTGCGTGTGTGTATGTGGGTTGTACGCACTTTTACACACACAATGTGTGGCTAGATGTGTTCGTGGGAAATTCGCGACTTGATTCGGCGAGTCGCTATTTAATTGCTATAATGTCTAATGATTTTGTTCATTCATCCGATCTTTCCTTCCGCTTCGATGTAGGAATCCAAGGGAAAGATGCAGACGGCAACAAAAGCAATCTATGAAACAATCCCCACTCCCGCACGCAGGCGACATTCTCTATGTGGCGAACGGGTGAGCGCGGGTGTGTGCCCTTTTGTCCATGCAAACCTGTTTTGCACCAACTGCAGCAGCTGTTCCGATAGGTTGGAATTTCCCAAAACTGCCCCTTCGGTTGGCTAAACTTTCTAATATCCAGCCGTACACTATATGGCGCTATTGAGCAGGACATTTTGTGTGAGGTTTGCGGTGAAATGAACGTACTGTCATTACGCCGATAAATACTACCGATATGAGAACTTCCAGCTCGCTTACGGTAGCGAGAAAATGGAGTCGTAATAGTATTTAAAAAGGGAGTTCTAATCACATCCCCACCCCACACGTGCGAGAGCGCGCGCGCACGCCGCAGCTTGCAAAAGTGCAATATGCATCCGTCAGCGATTTGCCAACCGTCAATTAAAACGGGCTAACAATTATAACACGGCTGAAGTGGCTGGGTGTTAAAAAAACGTGAATGCAGTTTTTTGTTCATCCTATGTGACACATGTAGTGTGTGTGTGTGTGTGTGTGTCGGGGGCTACTTTACAGCCATATATTAGCGTTCAAAATGGTATGATATATAGGGAAAACGGTGTCAATTTTCCCACAGAACTACACCCGGTCCGGTGGCGCGTATGACATTCGCACTTGGTGCATTTGTCATTAAAATACTCGTTTCATGTGGAAGCACCGTCTCCTTCATACGCTAGCGTTCGCTCTCGTTCTCGCATCGAAATCTCTGTTTAAAAACAAAAACACACCACACACTACGCTGCACTATCTCGCCGAGATTCCGTTCTCTTCTTTCCCTTTAACTAACACACACATACACACATGCATTCACTCTCTAGCATAAGCGCGCTGCATCGCGTTGAAGCAAGAGAGAAAGAAGGAAGGCGAAACCAGTGCGAGAAAGAGAACACGATGCACTTTCGCGGAAACGACAACGCACACTGCGACCGTTCGGAGGCGAATTCTCATATCGCTTCTCTCTCCGTCGGGTTGGGGGCCAATACAGCTGTGCAGTTTTAGTGCATCTCGCAGTGTATAGCATAGTGCACCTCCTCACACACGAACGAACGGTTTGCTGTGTCCGCGGTCACCGAAGTGCAGTTTTTGCTCCCTCGTGAACGTTCTGTGATAAAAACAAACCCGAAAACGCAGTCGTTTGTGCAACCTTATGCCCTTTTTTAGTCGCCTCAGGGAAGGTGTGTATTCAGGCTCATCCGAATTTCGTACCCTCGAGTTTTGGACCTTCTCTCTTCCGTCGTGCGCTTTGCGACCATCAGACCAAAGTCCAGACCGCCACAGGATTCACATAACCACATCATTCATCCAAGCCATCCAACTTGCATCGGTGATCAACACACACACACACGCACGCACGCTCATGCACTCGGGGCTGTCCTCGTTTACTGGGCTGTGGGTGGCGAGAGGAAGACGTATATCAAAAGAAAAAGAAAGGAATCTAAATCGATTATCGGGTACTACGACACAGCCCACGTACCAGTCCATCTTAAGGTCGAGCTTAGTTTTCTTAATCAGCAAGTAATAAGCGATTTGGTGTACTGTGTTTGTCTATGTGTGCGTGTGTGCGTGTGTGTGTGTGTTTGTGTAGGTAAATTATTTTTCCCTTCCACCACGACATTCGGAACGCACCACAGCAGCCGCACCATGTGCCACAAACGGCGGGAGGGCATGCAAAAACTTGCTTGTGCTCCATCGAATGTGAAACAAAGTGTGATATAATCGTTTGCAATTGCAGTTCGCGTGTCGTGCAGTTCGTCGTTTGTTTGTTCGTTCGTACTGACCGGGCCGTACTGAATGTGTATGTGTGTGGGTGTATTGGTGCATGTTCGCACGAGAAGCCCTCTGTGACTGTGTCGCGCTCATTAGATGCAACTGCAATTGCACCTACACCGACAAATGGACATACACACGCGGGCATGTATACTCCTCATCTGCACACTAAATACACCCTAAACGCGACGGCTAGTACGAGAACAAAAGTGGGGACCGTGGGTAGCGTAAAAATGGGTAGAAGGGAATGGTGGTAAAAAGGAAGCAAATTGCGTTGGTGTGGCAACCGTCATCACGTAAATTGTGGCGTGCGGTACTGTTGCTGCGATTCGAACGAGATTTGACAGCAGCGAGATGTGCCCCAGTGAGTGAGGAATCTGCGCGATGACGCGTGAGAAAAAGTTCGGTAAGAAAGAAGCGTTTTATCGTTTTTGTTCTTGTCTCCCCCGAGCTCCGTACCCTTGCCGGTACGAAAATCACCTGTTTGTGAATAATAAGCGTGTCACGTTGACGGCTGAGTGACAGGGAAATTCGTGTCGAAAACCGTGTCAAATAGTCCGCGGCGTGTGAGCGGTATCTGGTAGTGGTTTAATCGCACCGAGATAGAGGAAACCTGTACCGGGCGTGCTGTCGTGTGCTTGGTTGTGTCGCACGTGTATGGGCTGGGAATGGTTTGTGTGTTAGGTTCGTAATAGCGAGAGCTAGTTCGCTTTAAGTGACCGACGGAATGGATGTTGATTGAAGATGAGATATGTGTCTCACGTCGATGATTACCAGAAGGTAGCTGCTTAATGTGTGTGCGTGTGTGTCTAATTCACCGAACTCGCGATCAGCCTCGTTTCGTGTCTTAAAAATCATCGTTGTATTTTAAAAAAAAAAGTTCTAACGCATTGTGCATCGCAGTGGAAATTAGGTGATTTTGTGGATGATTTTATGTTCTATATTTGATCGCAAAATAAAAAAGACGTCGATGAAGAATGTGATTTTATGTATGTATATGTAAGCGTGACAAATTTGAAAAACTTGAAAGTTTTCACCATAGCAGCATCGCACATGTGAAGCCATATGCCATTGCAATATAGGATACGATTCAGAATATCAATTGTCAAATGAAAGGTAAATCAACATTCTCCGATCCATTCACATTGTTGGTGAGTGCGTTGCGATTAAAAACAGGTGAAGTTTACCACCTCAGTCACACCTACATAGCTCACTGTCCGTAACGAAATCTGTGGGCAATTGTATCCATTCGGCAAAGGATGGAAACAGTTCCATTAGTCGATCAAAAAGGGATAGCAGACTCGTAGTGGCGCCAAGAAAGTGCTGCATGTGTAAAAAGTACGTGCCAATCTTGCACCGACGAGTGAAAGAGTAGAGAACAAAACAATAACAAAAATCCCCTTTCTACCTCCGCGTGTCGATTCGTTTCACGCACTCTGGTATGAGCATCCCTTTGCTCCTTTCCATTCTACGCCTGCTCCGTTCCGTTTACGTTGTTTGTATGCGTGTGTGTGCGTGTAGTACGCACGTTGCGTATTTCCTGCTACGCATCCTTCCGCCAATTCGGTCCATCTCCGCCTATCCCTTGCCGCTGTTTTCCAATTCCAGCAAACGGCTTGTGGTGGGTGTTTGTTGTTGTTGTGGGGTTGCTTGCGCACGCGAGATGCTGATCGGCAACACTGTTAGGGAAGCATGACAGCTATTTCGGTGTAATGATGGTTCATTATGTTTTTTTTATGCAATAATTTCATCATAATAGGTGAAAAAAGTCGTTTTAGTTGTTCAACAATAAACTTAATCAAGTATCATCCGTGAAGGTCTATTCTATAAGACTAGTTGGTTTTGAATTTTCGTATAACCTCGATGTAACGTCATTCCATAAATTCGATCTGTAGGAATATTAAAAACAAAATATACAATTACACTGGACATGCTGAAAACCGCAGTCAGTCGCAGAGAGATATTGGGCAAGCTAAATGCTGACGACTTTTGAAATGTAAAGGCTGTATGCATTCCAAGAAAAGGCTGGTCGTTGGTTGATTGTAGTTGAAAATTAAATAAAAAAAAACACACACACATAATTTCAGTAACGGGACTCAACAAAGCCCAAGGCCTAACCACAAACGATTAGGTAAAACCTTCAATTCAATGCCAAATGTGAGTTAGTTTAGAAAGCAGCATTCCTCCCTTTTCTCGAATCACATTACAAAAAAGAAATAGAAAAACTAAATCGCCCAAAAAACCTCGCAAAAAAGAAGGAACATTCCCGCCCGTAAATATATATGCGAAACAAAGAGCCCATGTCAAACTTTGCATGGTATAAAAAAAAAAACACACACAAACGTTGTACCTGTGAAGGACCACGTCACTGGAAGATTGGTCGGTCGTGTATGGTACAACGTTCGTATGATCGATGACCCGTCCGCTACTGCTGCTGTTTCCGAACGAAACTTTACTGTGGCGGAGGAGGGAGGGGTGGGTAAAACCTTCCGGTTTTCGAAACGGTACAAGAAAGGGCTATAAAAGCTGCACCAAAGGACGCTGTGCAATTACCAGCATGCAATCGCCGTCTCGCCCCGTGCAACAAAGACACGACGGCAAAAGAGCAACGTTTACACGCATGGCCGAACGACCGCGGGTGACGTGATAGGGAAGACGGTATTACGATACGAAATGTCTGCTTTTAAATATCTTTGCACATTTTTTGAAGCATATTTACGACTGCTTTTGGTCGACGGGACGCCGATGTGCTTTTGACACCCCAGTTATTGCCCATTAGGATGATGGCTGCTATAATCTCCCTCCCAAACCTCCCCCTGGTTTAGATCGATAGCAACCGCGGTTTGCTGTTTGTCGTGGTAGTAAGGACACAGTTAGTAAACGGTAATTTCGCACATGCTACAAGCGTACTTCCCCATGGCGTGCTGGCAAGGACGGCGTTTTCAAAGTGTACCGATGGCTGCAATTGGTGTGGTGACACTAGTTTGCCAGCAGCTGCATCTATTCTGATACACACCCTTGTATCAGAAGCCAGCAGCTACAAATATGATACACACCCTTCAGTGAGTCAATAAGCTTACAAAAAGCGTCGGTTATGGATAAGAATGAGCTTTAACATCCAGCAGTGGACGATCGTTTTGTACACTTCAAAAGTTGATGACGCAATGTGGCAAAAACCTGCTTTGGCGCTACACACTTCCTGCATCTCGAGCTCTGCTAGAGGTATTTCCCGACGACACAGAATGGGTCTTCCAGTTGGTGCAATTTTTTTAAATTATTCATTGCATTCCTACCGGCTTGTTGGAACAAGTGTGGCATAACGTTGTGTGTTTGTTAATTCATTTGAATATGCATAGGATTGCACTGAGCGCAGCGGGTTTATTTTTGTTTCACTCGCATTAATACAACCATTACAAGCTTAAAGCAAGCTGTTAAGACTGGCTAGAATTCTTTTTGGCAGCATCACTGTGTTTGAGACCAAAATAGTTCGATATAAACTATGTAATCTCCAGATTTTTAACTGAAACTATTCCGCCGTTTTCTTATTCTACCCAAATGCTCCATCATTTTCGCAAGTTATGTTATCAAGTTAGCCATTACTGTTTACTTAAATTATTCTACTTTTTTCACTGTCTCGTGCGCCGATGCATTGCGTCATCTTCCCCTTTTCTAAGTAATTCCATGCGATCTTATGACTCACGTTGAGATGATGCCAGCACAACGAAAATTGTAGATGCATCTGTGGTTGAAAGAAATCTTGTCCACTGTTTCAGTCCGACCATCGCGGTTGCCATTGTTGGGATGCAAAATTATTCTTAGCATGACGTAATCTACTTGTCGACCGCTCTTGACATTGCCCAGACCGATAAGTGTACTACTTACATGACGCACACAAACACACACCCAAACGTACGCCGCACATGCAGTAGTTTGGAAGAATTGGCTTTTCAACCCTTGCGATGCGTGTTTCCTTTCGCGGCCAGCTGAGGTTGCTCCCTTGGATAGCTGTGTACTAAGGCAAAGTGTAAAACAAAAAACAATACATAGCAGGCGATGATGAGCACACACAGCAGCAGTAGATCGACGGTTCAGCCATATTTCTATTTGCTCTATTTTCTCGTAAGCGCAATTGCTTGCTTGTCGCTGTCGTTTGGCAGAAGAAAGCTGCGATCAAGACACATCTGCACAGTACCTGCGTCAAACAGATGCTCGCCCGGAAAGGTGGGAGTAATATGCACGGCTTCGTCTTGACCTACGAAACTAAACGTGTTTTTTTTTCGTTAACACATAAACACAGCTTCATACATGCAGTAAACGACCAACCACCACCATCCAACAACGAAACAGGTTTGAAGCTTCTTCAGCCTACCCCGAAACGTTAACTCACACCGTACGCACACACCCACGGTTGCAATCATATGTTTCCCGGACGCTGCAACCTGTTTCATATGGCGTATTTTTCCCCCTGTTGCTGCTGCTGCTACTGCTGCTGACTATTATGTTATTTTGTCTGTGTTTGCTTCCCTCGGTCGTGCGTCTGTCTCGCTTTCTCGTGTACGGACGCAACCACCTCGTCTACACATCAGCTGCAATCAGCTGTCTCGCGGCGGTTTTGTTTTTTGTGGCGCATAAAAAGAGCGTTAGATCTTGCGAGTTTATTTGCGATATTTATTGATATTTGTTCCCATTGGATAAGACAATCCGTCCGCTTTACGCCTATGGCTAAGTCCGATCATGTCTCGTGTGGTGCATATTGATTCAAGATTACACGGCTGATAGGCGAACTTGTGTTGAAGCACTCGGTGGCACGTAAAGTAAGCACAAGAAAAAACATCTATCACGGAGGTAGATTTAAACAACACCGACAGCTAATGGGATCCGGAATGATCCGGATCACGAAAGCATTAGCGCGATTCAAAGTGCAAAAATAACTCCCGCGTGGAAGTAACGCTTTGATCGCAATCGTTCAAGAGTTCTGATATAAGTATAGATAATGCGATGTAAGCGATGATTTGATTATTTATCTTATTGTTTCGTTCCTTCTTTTTCTATGTCTCTATTCAGGAAAAGGCTAGTGGTGCCCGTTATTATACGTAGGCGTGCATGCATGGGATACACAGTGATAAACGAAGCAGGATATACGGCAACAATTTAGACGGAATGTAATCGTCCGCTCCCAACAAAGACGGCGGTATAAACACTTGATTAAAATAAAAAAATCGCCACATGCAAAAGCATTGACTGGTGCGTCATACCAGAAGAGAAGGCAATTCACGCGTGGTTGCAGTTTGAAAATGGCAAACGAGTAGATCACAGATTGCCGTTGCGGGAAGAGCCAAAAGGAGGAAGTGTCCAATGTAAAGTTGCAACGAGCACATGAAGAGGCGTCCAGCGGTGCGACGGTCCCCCGAACACGGTGCTGCGGTTTTTCCCAATACAGCCTCTACAGAAGCTGCTGGTCAATTGTCGACATAGTTCTGGTGTTGTGTGACACAGTGTCAGTCACGGAAAAAGTCAGAGTCAGAGGCAACCATAAGCTAGCAAACACGCGAGGAGGTTACACCTCCACCCATTTCAACACGGGCAACGTTACTTTACTGCGGTCGAGCGGCGTCAGTGTGTCTGTTGGGGCGAACTCTCAGGCATCAGACCAAGACGCAACCGAATAGCGCGCGGGCACGGTTTTAATAACGCGCAGCAGTCCCCGATCTCTCACTACTAGCGTGTGTGTGTGTGCGCGGCCCCACAACTTATTACTCTTCACCGCAGCGCGTTAACAGTACTTAGGAGCATTTTCACCCCCCTTGTTCGTCGAGAAACCGGCCTAGCAAAACAAACAAACAAATCAACGGAGGAGGCAGGTCGTGACAGCATCAGGGAAGAGCAGTAACCCCCAGACTTTTGCGGTCGTGAGAAAGAAGCAATCGAAGGCGCGCTACGTAAAAAAACAGAAACAGATACAATTAACTAAACAAGAACTGCCTCCCACCCAGCAAGGGTTGAGCCATAGCGGTAAAGAAAAGCGTATAGCGCGGTACCAGAGGCCAGAGATTTCTGGGCACACACGCGCGGAGGGGAGAATTTCGCCAGGATTCAGCCAGCAGGGGGTGCAAAAAAGTGAGACATACAACAGATGATTGCCGGTTTATATTTAGCCATTTCTGGTCGCTAAATTTAAAACCGGAAAGAGCTGCCGCGGGGTAGCAAGCCGCCGCTGCCAAGCAACCAAGCAGCAGGCCTGTCGAAAGCAGAAGGAGCAGTGAAAACAAAGCGCACCAACCACGATAAAGACGAAATTGCCCAGAAGAATAAGTGAAACAATAGAAACAACGCACTCTAACACACCCACATCTCGTGAGACGAGGCAAGAAAGGTGTTCCTGATAAAGCAACTGATCGATAAATAACGCACGTTGCAACTTTGGTAAGTGATTTATGTAAAGTACCGCGCTGTTACTAGTTGTTGTTAGATTAAATGGTTCGGTGGTGTTGCTGAAAGTTCGACGAAAGTTGTTCTGTCTGCGCTGGAAATTGTAATTGTGTAACGTTTGCAAAACTGTTCTCCTTTCCGTCATCACTCCAGCAGACCCGGTAACCTGATACGCGACGGAGTGGCTAAGCTGTCAGGAAAATGAATATAGATCATGCGGAAAAGGCACTAGAACAGGAAGAGCAGAATCAACCAGAGAAGCAGCAGCAGCAGCAGCAGGAGCAAAAGCAGGGCCAACCGGAGGAGGAATCAACGGTGTCAGAAACGAAGGCGGCAACGGCAACAGTCCCTAAAGCGTCCACGGTACTGGCGTTACTAATTTCCCCTTCTTCACCCTCGTCAACGTCGACGGTTTCGCCGACTGCTTCGTCAATTTCGAAAAACAGTAGCACGGACGAGGTTGAGGAGACCACGGCGGAAGCGGAACCGGCCAATCAGCAACAGCAACAACAAGTTCAGCCAGCGCAGTGTATCGAGTCGACGGAGGCAGCACATCATGAAGATAAGGAGGCACAGCATCAGCAGCAGGAGCTAAAGGTAGAACAGCAGCAGGACCCCGAACAACGACGGCAAGATGAAGACGTTCACCACAATAACAGTCCGGCGAGACAGGTGCAGTGTTCACCGACGGAAGGTCACGGTGCCGGTTGTATGGCAATCGCGACGGAACGATCAAATGCAACGATGACACTAACTGTAGCACACGATGCGACCGTCTTGCTGTTTGCCCAGTGTATACCCGCAAACGTGACCACCGAATTAGGGACACCGGGTGCAGTGGTGCCGGTTACGAAAAGCGATGCCGGGGAGGGTAACACCTTGAGCGACGATGACGAAACGGCGATGGTAGAATCAGCAGCCCCAAAACCAACCGCTTTAGCCTTATTACCATCGCAAGCACCATCGTTGTCAGCGTCGAGCTCTAGTTCTTCGTCCACGACATCGTCGCCATCCGTTGGTGAGGAGCGGAGGCTGCCCGTCGTACCGGAAGAGGAAGCGTTCGCGGATGATGTGCCAGAGGATGAACGATGTGGTGTGCCGTCGCAGGGGCAGATCGATTCCAATGGCTGCATCAATGACCGGTACAATAACAACGACAATGAAGCAGGCAAGTGCAGTGATAGTGACTTTCAACTTGTGAGCGACCGTGCGCCTCCGTCGACAACGGTTAAGGTTAGCAATGACGATGACAATGGTAAAGTGGTGGGTATAGTCGAAGAGGCCCGTACCGGTGTCAGTCTTGTGTTGGAGGAAGGCGACCTAACGTCTGCTGCGGCACGCGCAACCGAAATAGCGCTTGAGCAACGTGACGAGCAGAGGTATGACATCGAAACCACCACCACCGATGGTGAGAACGACGATAGGTGGCTTGCATCGCAACACATCACCGCCGTGTCAGTTGAAGCGAATGCCAGCGTGCCGTCCGTAGCACAGACAGAGATAGTACAAACGTTACCGATCGAAACGGTCGACGACCACCACACCGCGACTGTGAAACGGCAGGGCGACATAATTACTGCTGCCGCGACAGCTGACGGTGAGCGTGGTGGTGTGAGTATTGCGACGGCGCGAATGGTACAGAGCGGTGTCCCTGCCATCGTCGACGAATCGTTTCCACCTTGCTCGTTATCGTCCTCCCTTACGTCCTCTTCCGTAGCCGTATCGTCGTCCTCATCGTCACCGTCGTCAGAATGCTCGCCCGAGGTTATGGTGTTGGCCGAATCCCAACAAGCACCGAACGCTACTGGCGATGGCCCAGCGAACGACACTCAACTGGTAGCAGCCGACAATCGATCGCTATGTGATAGTTCGTCACCTAAAGGACACTCGCCAATCGTTGTTGCGGTGGTGGGTGAAGGATTTACCGGTCCTGTACCACCACCTCCTGTCGATGTTGGCATTGACACTACATCACCACCTAGCACGCGTCCGCTCACGCTAGCCGAGGAACTGTCGCAAGCAGCCGCAGCAGCAGTAGCAGCAGTCGTACCATCTTTAGCAGTGAGTGCAGCGCAACCGGCCGCAGTCGTCGATGTCCTACCAAAGAGTGCCGCCGGTACAGTAGCAGCGGTAGCCAGCGGTAGAAGAAGCACATCACCACCGATACTACACAGCAGCTTGAAGAAACCGAACAGAATGGGAGTGCTGACCGGTGCGGCTACGGCAGCAACAGCAGCGGCAAAGGGAGAACCGAGACGACGGGTCTCCTTCCCGAGGGATGCGCAGCTCATCACTGGCTATCTGGATCCAGTCATACCCTGGGCAAGCAGTGAGTAGCGAGTAGTTTGTGCCGGTGGTCGTACATACTTTAAACAATTCCTTACCCATGCTCATTCCCTCTACCCTCTACAGTATCGATATGCGAAACACCGGAGCTGCTCGAGCTTTACCGCACTTCCTGCAAGCGGCACAATACGCTGCCTCTGAAAGTGGTTCTCGATCATCTGCAGTCGATCGACGTAACGAAGGGTCGCGTACCGTTGCTGTCGCTCAAGGACCAACAGCTCAACTACAGTTGCTGCGAGGCGCTGGAGGAAATATTTAAGCACGTGCAGTATCGCTGCATAGACCTGTCGCACAGCGGGCTGGACGATGTGACTGCGAGCGTGATGTTCGATATCATCGAGTACTACGAGGCGGCGAACGAGCTGGATATATCGGACAATCTGCAGATGTCGAGCAAAACCTGGACGGCGTGCATCAACATGATCAAGAAGAGCCAGGCGCTGAACGTGCTGGTTACGCGCGGGCCCACGATCTCCGATTACCAGGCGACGAACCTAGCCAAGGCCTTAAATACCTCCGCCATACACACGCTGAAGCTGGAACACTGTGTGCTCAGCCAGCAGCCAATCGCGTCGCTCTGCACCATATTGAAACGCAACACAGTACTGCGCGAGCTTTGGTTAGCGCACAATCAGCTGATCTGCGAGGACGCCCAGCAGATTGCTAATCTGCTCCGTGCGAACTTTTACATTCAGCTCATCGACATCTCCAACAATCGTATCGGGGTAGGCCGCCGTACAACGGAATTCCAAGCGCGATTCTTTATTGATTATTCTTTTTTCTTCTTTCTTCCAACCTGTGCGGACAGGACAAGGGTGTGGAACACATCGTCAGTGCGATCGTTGATCAGTCGGTGTACTTCCGGGATGTGCAGGAGAAAAAGCGCAAAGGCGAGCTAAACTTTAGCGACCTCTCCAGCAGCCTGAACAACATCAACAGTGTGAAAAATTATTTTCCCCAGCGGCTACGGGCGGCATCCGAGTCGGTGTCCACACCGACGGCAACGGAAGTGGAGCTGGACGCGTCGTCCCCTTCATCCTTAACGCTGACGCCTCCGGTAACGCCACCATCCACACCCGCACTTCCATCATTAGAAAGCTCCATGGAGCAGCAAATGGAAACGGCAAACGCAAGTACCACGGCACCAACAGTGTATACGAACCAGCAGCGGTCCGACGGTGACGAAACGAACCCACCACAACAATCATCATCATCATCTCCACCAACCCCGCCAGCGTCCGGTGCTGTTCCCATTGCTCCAGCGAACGTGAATCTAGTGGAAATGAGTACAAAACATAGTGTAAGTCTACAAACAACTAGTGATAGAGAAGAGCACAGAGATACAGTGGCAACGGCGGCGCGGTCCGTAGTGATGACGGCCGAGGAGGAAGCACTGATGAATTCCTCTAGCGTTGGAGCAACACCAGCCGCAGCGGGTGTAGTGACACAGGAGGAAGGTGATGAGGGCAATACGGTAATGAGCACCACAGCGGAAACAGTACAAACCGGTCACAGCGAATCGACCACGGTTGTGCCGCAACACCAGCAACAGGATGATTGCATTGCGTTACTTGCAAGTCTGGAAACCCATTCGGAGAGCCCCGTACCGCAGGCGCCTAAGAAGGCCCGGCTGGCGAAGCAAGACAGTGTATTGAGTGAATTTGAGGCCACGATATGCACGGCCATGGACACCGGTGAAAACGACAACAGGAGCAAGCAGCTGAATGGCAACAACCGATCCGAGGAGGCAGTGCCGTTACCAGAAATCAAGGAAACAACAGCGCGACCGATATTGATGGAAGAAGACGTGTCCGAATTGTGCGCCGACTACGATGACGATGGTAGCAATTTGCGCATTTCCGAGGAGAATCTCTTCGTCGATCTCGGTATTCCCGCCCTGTGTGAGGATGGTCCTGGCGAGCCAAAGGATGACGCGGGTGATTCATCGAGCGAGGTATTTTTACCACCACCATCAAAGAAGGACGAGCTGCAGTTGCGAATTGAAAAAACGCAGCAACCCACCGATGTGCAGCAGAAGCAACAAGACACTACAACGGCTACTGCGATCCAATTGCAGCCGGGAGGCGGTAATAGAGAAAGAAAAAGTGCCATTAGCAGCAGTGATCCGATGGTGGTGCATCCGGAACTACCCTCACCACAACCACCGTCAGCACCACCGGTACCCGCGAAAAAAGATCGCACCCAATCGAGCAGCAGCGACAGTATCGTGGTTAGTAAAACACAACCTACTCCGCCGCTGCACATGGTGGAGGTGGAAATTAAGGATAGTGTGCCGTTATCTCGCTCGCTCGATTCTGTTGGTGGGCTCGATGAGTCAGATTTCGAAAGTAACAGCCCGTTCCGGTCGACGGCACCGACAAGTTTCCCGAACGAGCGTTCGTTTAGCTCGGAGAGCCTTAACAGCGAAACGTCGATCGATTCAAACGATTCGAAGTCGAGCCTAAAAATACACGAATCAAAGTTTGCCGCCAAAAATGGTACGCTTGAACGGCAGCAGCAAACGAACGGGAACCGGGTGGCGCACGGGTCAGACCAGCCGGCTACACCGAGCCCGAGCGGTCTACAGGTGCTGGTTCTGTGGAACAACGAGATAACGCGCAACTCGGCGCGCCATTTTCAACGGCTGCTTGAGAAAACCAACACGTTGGATACTTTGAACGTCGGGAGTAACCAGCTGTGCAATAGCTTCGTGTCCAACATCAGCGCCAGTCTGAAGGCGAACACGACGCTCACCAACCTGGGCCTACAGAGTGCACATCTGTCCGATAAGGGTGCGAAGGCGATGGCGGAAATCATCGAGTTCGGTGGGAATGCTTCATTACAACGGATTGATTTGCGCCACAACAATATCCAGAAGGCGGGTCTTGAGGCGCTCAACGAGGCAATGAAATCGAACAAATCTATCACACGTATCGATCTGGATGATACACCCAGACGTATCAAGGTAAGCGTTTTTTTTTAGTTTGATTATAACATACTTAGGGAGAGTTGAATTAGATTTAGGGAGAATACTAGATCTGTAAAGCATTTCAGTCGGTTGGATATCAAATAACTGTTTGGCAGTTTATTTTTCAGTTGTTGGTGGAAACTCCGGACATGCTAAACTATTTATTAAACATTCACAACAACTGACTATGATCCGTCATTTGTTGTTTATGCTTTCACTGAAGCGCTTCATTGACTCTTCTATTGTTTCCTTTGATCGACTATTCCAGGATACCTCACTGGATGGCGTTGGTTCCGAGTACAGCCGATTGGTGAATAACATCCGGGCGCAGTGTGAACGCAACAAGAACCCGCCGGAACCGAACGAACCGATCAGCACCTCGGTCCGTCGGGCCCGTGCCAACTATCTGAGTTCGCGTAAAATTTCCCTTACCTGTCAGTCGATCAAGACGTCGCCGAGCGCGATTGCGGACAAGCAGCATCTACTAGACCCGAACGGTGCGTGTAAAAAGTCAACCGGTGGCCGCTTGCGGTCCCCGCTGCCCAGTCCCATACCGTCGCCCATCGCCTCACCCGTGCCGAGTCCGTCCCGTAACCGCTTTCATGTGTCGCGCGTAACCGATGCCGGTAGCACTGCCGGGTCAGCCTCCTCGCCGTCACCGTCGTCGACCGGCAGTTCGCCCACGCTCTTCTTTCCCTCGAACTCGCGGTTCCGTGTAGTGACGGTGGCGGAGCCGGACCTGGCCGCCGGCAGTGGTAAGAGTGCTAACAATCCGTATCGCAGCAGCAGCACCATCAGTTTGCCCACGAGCAAATCGTCCACCGCATCATCCACTAGCACCATGACCACGTCGGCTGCCATTACACGGCGTCCGGTGTGCAGTTCCGCACCGACACTCTCATCTTTCCATCCACCATCGCCATTGTCTCCGTTGGCCGCCAGTAGTACTGGTGGCGGTGCTAGTCCGATGTCGGTGCGAGTTGGATACGCTAGCCAAACACCATCTCCCCTGTTGCCACCGTCTTATGGAAGTGGCAGCAGCGGTGGAAGCAGCACCGGTAGCAGCATTGGCAACATGAACACGCTCAACACACACATACTACCATCACCTATGATAGTGGCCGCGTCTGGCGTAATTCCGGGAACATCTCCCACCATCATGATGCCGCCAACGCTCGTTCCAGTAGCAAACTCTTCAATCCCACTGGGGATACCACAGACACTCGCACAGCAGCAGCCACCTCAACCATTCGTGCCGATGATGCATCATCAGCTACCACCGAACTATCACATCATCAGGACGTTCGGTCCAATAAACAACACCGGGATTCCACTGCAACCGGTGCAATTTCAATACCAACACCAAGCGCAACAGTATCCCATCCTCACCGAACAGTCACTAAATGTGGTGCTGCCATCACCACACCAGCAGCACCAGCAGCAGCAACAACAACAACATCAGCAGCAACAACAGCAACAGCAGCAACAGCACCAGCAACAGCAGCAACAGCAACAGCAACAGCAACAGCAACAGCAACAGCAACAGCAACAGCAACAACAGCAACAGCAGCAACAGCAACAGCAACAGCAACAGCAACAGCAACAGCAACAGCAACAGCAACAACAGCAACAGCAGCAACAGCAACAGCAACAGCAGCAACAGCAGGAACAGCAGCAACAGCAGCAGCAACAGCTCGCCCAGCAAACGCTCCTCCTCAACACAACCAACCTTCAACAACCACAAACGACACCACCCACATCGTCATTAATTGGAAAGATACGCCAACCGTTGGCAGAATCACAGAATCAACACAGTAGCAGCAACACGAGCAGTACCACACTTCACGACTCCGTCATTTCCTCCACCAGCATCGAGAGTCCCGATTTGGAGGTGAAACGCTTCATGTCCGGTGGTGCCTTGCGGGATGACAGCTGCTGCTCGTCGATCAGCAGCAACAGCATCGATTCGATCGACAATGCAAACTTTACCACCTTCAACACATCAATCAGCTCGACGGATGAAAGCTTCGATCTGATCGTAACCTCTCCGCCGCCAGTCAGTAGCAGCAAGTCGTCCACATCCAGCGTCGCCCAAAGCGTATCCAAGCCTTATCCAGATGAGGAGAGCACGCTGGTTGTTCAATCGCGTGCAGCAACTGGTTCCGTTCTGCCCCAGCACGGTGGCGACGTGTTGAAACGGTCCCTGGACGCACCCGCCAGCATTTCGTCCTCCAGTATGGTGCAGCTGAATCTAGCGAGCTCTTCGCAGGAATCACTCTACGATGTGCACGATCTTTCCGGTTCGTCCAACTCATCCGTGTCCACATCGATTGGCTATGTTGGTGCGGTAGGAAGTGTAACGTCCCCTCCCACATCGAAGCCGCCCGCGGGTCATCCGACGATAGTCTCAAGTGTTGTGCAGACTCCGAAAGCAAGCACACTGCTCGGGAGCTCGAACTCGAACGAGAGCACGCTCACGTCGGTGCATAACCTTGACCGGGAACCGGCCGCGGTAAAAGTGGCGAATGAACCGAAGCCTCCGCGCGTCCGCAAAACTTCCTGGATCCTTGGAGGCAGCAGCGTGGGTGGAGGAGGTGGTAGCAGCCACAAGCACACCGATTCCAGTTCGAGCGGCGGCAGCACCCCCACGCCCGGTGGTGGTGGTAGCGTTTACACACCGGCGATCGAAAAACTGTTGAGCCTGTTCAATCCGAGCAATCTGTTTTCCTCGAACAAATCGTCGGCCAGCCCTCCACCTCCCCAACCAGCACAATCGGCAGCGACGCATGATTCAGCCACCGGAACCTCCGGTGGATCAGCGCCACCGTCTCGAAAGGAGAGCCCGATGGGTGGGCTTTTCTACTGGGCACATCATGGTAGTAGCGGTGGTAGCGGCAACAGCACCAACAACACCAGTACCAATACCAGTCCTACCACCAAAAAGGACGACGATCGTTCCACGCTTCTTAAGGTGAATGTTTCGCCGGAAACAACACTTACACCACAGCAGCTGCAACCACTGCAGAACCAAGCGCAAGTGATGGCACACTTGACATCAGTTGCGGTCGGATCTTCCGTGGGTCAGCAGCAAAGCGCGGAGCATATGCCTCCTCAGCTGAAGGTGGAAATGAAGGAAAACATCTCACCGGAGAACACCATCACAAATAAGCTGCTGCTTTCGTCGAGTGCGGTCGGTTCAGTGGATGCAACGACGGTAACATCAATCCCCGCTATACCACCGCACGCGAAGGTAATCTTCCAACTCGGTGGAGACTACGACGAATCGGAGGACGATATCGATACGCTGACGAGCAAGTACGGCAACCATACGAGTTTAGGCGGCGGTGGTGGTAGTGGTGCACCAGAAATGACCGCTACACCTCCCGTCACCTGTACCGGCGGCCGAGGTGGCGGCAGTGGTTCCAACAGTTTTCTCGGGGGCGGCGGAAGCACGACGAGCAACAGCAGTGGCATTAGCATCGACAGTGGCACCAGCACCGGTGAGCTGCGGATGATTTCACCGTCACCGAGCGCCGCCAGCGCGCAGTCGGGCACCTCGGATACGGTCGTGGTACTTAGCCACCTTGGGCAGCTGGCTCGGGATTCGCTCAGCATGTTCAAAAACCCAAGCCTTACCTCGCAGGACTCTATCTCGATCCGCTCGATGGAATCGCTGACAGAGATGGCGAGCAGTGGAAGTGGTGCCGGTGGTGCCGAGGCGAAATTAAACGTTCCCGAGACATCGACACCTTCACCGGCGGCAGCAGCAGCAGCAGCTTCAGCATCATCCTCATCCTCATCCTCATCCGCTGCACCAACACTATCGACACGACACGAAACTCACTAGGGGAAAGGTTGAACATGGGTTGATATTGGGCAGTGACTTATCATCCGGGCGTGTGTGTATGTGTGTGTATTTGTGTAAGTTCTTTTTACGAGAACCTTTAATTTCATTGCGTGTGCGTGAGCGTGTGCTCCAGCAATCGGTTCATTGCACCAACCTATAGGCCAGATTTTTGTAATTTGTTGTGTACTTAGCATGTATGTAGCCACAATGTGTCTAGCTGTGCTTAACTCGATAGCCTTCAGAAGCAATCGGGAAGGAAGGATTTCGAGCAATCGAGAAAGTTGAAATATTTAGTCCAAGTGACTTTACCACTCACATACAGCTCCACAATACTTCTTGTTTTCTGTTTTTGTGTTTTATCCGTTTTTTTCTCTTTCATTCCGCTTGCAGACGTTGCAACAATATTTGCGTGCTCTCATTAACTACCGTTCTTTCAGTCTGAATCTGATAAAAAAGAAACATGATGTGCCTTCTTGAATAATTGAAACTCAACGTAAACATTAACGCAGATTTTGAGTGAATCCGCAGCAATCGCGTCCATGTAACAGAAAGCTGCACACAGAGGCTTTTATGTGAAAACACGAAACGAGAGCGAGTAAGCGTGTAGTTGACATGACAACATACCCATCGGTCGAGTAGATGAATGCTTTATTGGATGAAGAAAATGCGAGTGCAACGTAAAACAGAAAACAAACCAACTTTGATATAAATACTATACTTGACTGAATAGGATATATACACTAAACGAAAATCGCATGGCGTAAGTGGGACCGGCGCACCATTATTATTCTGCAATTACGATTTAAACAGGGACGGCACCGATGATGGGTTGTGTAGCGTGAGTGAAATAGAGATTCGGTGTGCGCTCATCATACTCTCTCATCAAATTAAGAATATTGTGTGTTTGTGTGAGTTGCTTGCGTGAGACATTGGAGGCTTCTGTTCTTGGTGTCCTCTTTCTTGATCCACTTTTTTTTGTTATTACGTTGATAGTTTTGCATCAAATCGGAGTAAGCTGGGAATGATAACAAGCAATAAGGTTGTGAATCGATGCTGTTGATCGATTACCCGGCCACCATCAACGTTAGCACTAGACATTGCTAGATTAAAGTCTACGTGGCTAGCGTGGCGCAGTGGTGTACCGAGGTAGCTATTGCTGTGCACCTTTGAATCATTAACAGTTGTTAACTCTTTCGTTGCATCCGTTTTCGGATAACGTTCGAAGAGAATGATACTAATGAAACAGCTCGAGATGTTTTTTTTACTGTTTGGAATTTTGGGGTTTGACTCGTGTTTAGAAGCTAAGCGGCTTGAGTGGTATACTGCGACGCAAGGAAAGAGAGCGGTATTTTTGTTAGCAACAAAAATGTTAGCGCTAGACTTACCATCCCATGAAACTCACGTACATTATAAGCTACTTTCCAACGTAGACAACTAGTTGGCAGCATGGCACGAATTTAGCATGGCATGCACACGGTCACGGAAACCTTGTAAAACATACGACACAAGAATATGGCCTATAGGAACTGGTGTATATGTGCTGGTTGGACTTAGGAAACAACAAAATTTTACCTTATTTTAATGCGATGATTCATTACGTGTTCGTCAAATGTTTGTGAAAGAGAAAGTGCGAAAGGTAGCGATAAGTTGAGACAGGCACCGAAAACTGGCAGAAGATCGAATGAGACAATTATTGTCAACGTTCGTGAATGAAATATAAAAACTAATGAAAAAAGCGCCAAGAAAGCGCGATGAGGCGATGGTACTATAAGTGTGCATTCGTAGAGCAAACCGTTGAGTGTAACCAGGTTTGGCTTAGGTGTATTAAAGTTGAGTCGTGAGAGAAAGCAAACTTTAGGTATTTATAAGTTTCATTTTGTTAACATATCTTTGATCCACACGTTACTTATGGCAAATTTACGGCGAAAATTTAGTTTAGGCAGCAGGTTACTTAAACAAAAACCATCCACACATGCACACACACACGCACGCGGAACAAATCATCCTGAGCACATAAGACACACAGCGTTGATAATGAATGGAGAAGTTATAGAAATCGTAATGCGAAAGGAAACAGATAAAAGAAACACTTCAAGGATCGTTTAATCGTGCATACTTCATCGTCCCTACCTAACATAACCTGTTAACTTACCCATTCCCTTTGCGTAACCACCGAATCATGCAGTGATCTCATCGTGAGGCGAAACCACACCACCATAACAGTTACAAACGAATGGAACATTTCGCTATCGGTTGTACTTTTGTGTGAATCACCTTGTACTTAATGTCCTGGCCCACCGGTAGGGTCGTTCGTTTCTCTGCCTAGAATGGTTGCTTCGTGGCCAATTATGTGTTGCGCGCATTGTGTACGACCTAGTTTCCTTCTTCTGTGATACAAGAAAAGCACACTTGTGATAAAGTGAAATTTATTCGTTCATACGATATATGGTACCGTTTGTTGGTTGTTCGTTTTTTTATTATTTTGTTTGTAACATCATTTATTATTTTGTTTATTTATTTGTTTTTGCTTCATCGTGTTGTGTTTGTTTGCTTCGGTACATCTAATACCCTGCAGATATTAATCCAATTGGCATTCCTCGGTATCGCCATACAATTTTTTGGTTTATGTTAAAAAAACATGCTTTTTCGTCAAACCTTCTTGACATGACAAACCGGCACGAATGAAGTTAAAGCGTAAGAAACAAAGCTAGAACAGAGAAAGAAAGAAAGAGAGAGAGAGAGAGAGGAGAGAGATTATATTATGTATGAAGAATGCGAAACAGCACGTCAAGCAACAAGTGATAGGCCGATTGAAATAGAGATAGCAGTGTGTGTGTGTGTGTGTGTGTGTGAGAGAGAGAGAGAGAGAGAAACATAGAGAGACAGAGAGAGAGAGAGAGAGCGATTGCAAATTGATGTTGAATGAATGCTGTAAGTACACGTAAAGCTGCAGTAGAATTAGTAAATGTACAACAATCGCAACAGTGCAGTGCCGCAGCAAAAGTGGGCAAGAGAAACGAACAGACCGACCAAGGCGAAGAACCACATACAAGTCCTTAAGTTTTCGTTACACACCGCGCATTGAATTGAAAAGCTACCGTATACACGTGGCAAAGATACAGCTTCTGCGGTTGAAAAGAATTTCATCACGATCACAAAAGATCCTATGCGTACAAGGAATACCAGGAAATACTTTTAATTTAAAATACGTTCTTAAACATCACGAAGGATAAAATCAAACACACGCGTGCGATCACACTAACATATCCATATATTTCATTAACGGATCATCATAGATTGCTTTGCATCGCAGCCACCATGAAACATGAAACACCATACCAAGAAGTTAACGATAGATGTATCTGTTTATGTATATGTGTGTGTATCCTCGCATGTGTTTGAATTTGGGTCCTTCTATTCCGCTCAAGGTGTACAAGCAATAGAGTTACATACTGAACGAAAAAAGGTGCTTCACCCATTCATTCAAAATACACAACAAACGCATGTTTATTGATCACCGCGTAAAGGTTTCGTCAAGTTAGGTTTGCCGCCCTATTCATCCTCATCACATTCGCCGCTCGTTCAACACGACACGACACGTGTGGGTGTTGTAATTTTCCTCAACTTTAGGTTTGGATTTTGTCGTTACTATCATGCTGTGTTTAATATCCTTTTCGTTCATTCTTTTACGTGTCCATTCTCAACGAACCCCTCCCCTTCCGCTCCTCGCTCCCTGTCCCACCCTTTGCCACTTCTGCTATAATAATCCCCACCTGCAACCAATACCTAGATTTGTAGATAGATTTTTTTAATTAATTATTTTATTATGTTGTACGTTAATAAAACTGAAAAGTAACCGTTGAGTTTATCTGCAAGAAAAACGTTCGTTGTGTTATGTTATGTTGCCAACGCCTTCTGCGATGCTGCCACACCGGCCGTGCTGTCATCGCCGCGAGAATAAGGATCATCCCATGGTGTCACTTGCTCGTCGAACCCTTGTTTGTGTGCACAGTCTGCATTCGAACCCATTCCACTAATCCTTATTCCTCTCGATCCTCTTCCGTCTTTTCCGCTTTCCTTTCACTTCCCTCACGCAGATGGGTGCGGTGCGGCGGTGCTGCTTCAGCTGCGCCTCAAGCATGAGCAGCAACAGGCGAAGAAGAAGCTCATGAAATCCAAGTCCTTGCCCGATATGAAGACAATAAGTTAGGTGAGGGAGAGGAGAGCCGCGAGCGTTTTTATGTGTTATCTCCCCCACGCCTCCTCTCTCCTATGGTGGTCCTGTGAGGTAATAATATTTTCGTTTTATTTTTTGTTTTTCAATACAACACCCGATTTAAAATAAACTTCTTCTGTACTATCCCCCATCTGTACTGTAAACTGGCTGTACGTTTGATTGTTACTTCTCTTAAACAAATACAGAAAGAAACACGGCATTAGCATCACAGGGTGCTGTTTATGGTTAGTTTATTTAGCCTTAGCTTCCGCTTTCATTATTTGCTCTTCTTCTTCCAAACGCCGCATGATCGTTTCTCGTTCCACGGCGAGCTGCACTTTTCGCTTTTCCGCTTCGATCGCACCGAGATCGAGGTTCGTGTTGCCGAACTTGTTGTGATGGTGCGTCAGCAATGGTTCCTCCTCGGATTCTGCTTGCGTTTGCAGCGACTCTCGTATCACCTGCTCCCGGTTTGTTTGCCACTTGTACTGCCAGAAGCGTACCTCCTCCATCGTGGTACCGGTGGCACGCATAATGCCCAGCGAAAGACCGCCAGCCAAACCTCCCAACGCAAGACCCACCAGCCCCCCGGAAGCCATCCCGCGTAAACCCATGCTGAATTTATACATTGCACCTGTGATACCGCCGGCAGCTAGATATTCGTACAAGGAAGATTTCCCCCGATATACTGAAACGACCGTTTGTATGCCACTGTTGGAAGAGTAATCACAATGTTATTCTACTGCAGTAATAAGTAAAAAAACAGCAACACTGTTACGGCAAAAACACCTACATATAGCTCGTGGTAAAGAGCGCCAATCGCCAACCCCATCGGAACGCACCCTTCGCAAAGTTCACCGTCACCTGATCCTGCAACTTCTTTTTCGCTTCGAAGCTGGACTGAAAGGCCGTCGCCTGATTGCGTTCGATAAAATTCATGTAGGCAACGCGCGAGTTCACAAACCCACCGTAGCACGCTCCGAACAGAAAGCCAAGAAAACCGGCCTGATAGATGGAGTTGAGCTCACTGGAAACGCGTCCGAATTCGCTGGTGATGAGAGGAAGGACAAAATGTTAAATATATGATGATTGCTAAAATACACGATTGATTCGCGCATTCTTACTCGACCGTAAACATCATTCGAAGCCGTTCCATGCCGGTTTGTTTGTCACCCGGTGCCTCCGCATACATGCTCTGTACTGTTTTGGTGTCAATTTTGATCTGATCATGATCGCTGGCGTTGAATGGAAAGAGTCCAGCCGCGACGAAACCACCCGGCACGCACAATCTGTGGAACGTCCTTCGTAGCATCTTTGTGGACTGCATGATGTGGTAAGTTACCCGACGTTTCGGCAGAACGAATCGCAGGATTCGTTACAGCAACCGTATGGATGGAACGATGGGACGGGATCTAGGAACAGTTGTAAATGGTAATTGATTTGATAACACAAATATATTGTGTTACACGACTACCACAGCAGATATGAATTACGCAAAATACGTACGGTTTTGCGGTGCCCTTTTAAAAAATGTAAACAAACAAAGAAAAATGAAAAAATACTCTCAGCTGACGTGTGTCAAAAAGTGCTGAATTGTATTATTCAGTTTATCCGGTCTTATGTAATGCTGAATAGGGCCGCGTAAAACGGAATTACCGTGTTGATGCAGAATATTGGGACTGCTGGTTGCGATGGAACATTTCCGTTGCATACATTTTTACTGATTTAAATTATATTTTTAATCCATTTTCATTAATGCTAGCTTGATTCGAAACCGTTATGCAAGTAGTCAACTAGTAAGTATCGAGTGCTATAACTTTTCAAAATCAATTTTCCTGCGGATTATTTAGACTATTCTGAATAGAATGATTCAATGCAGAGGCGGAGTGAAGTCTAGATCACCTATTTATGAGCATGCGATGAATGCTATTATGTGACATCACACAAATATATACTCATTAAAAACGATTTATTTATTGTTTGTTATCAAATCAATCAAACAGCATAACAAATGAATTACGATTAATTGGGTAAGGGTGATTTATAGAAGAAAATTAGAAATTTTAAACAACAATAATGAAAATTTGCATCAGCTAGCCATCCTATTTTAATCTCACTTCTTGAAACACTTTCTCCTGAGAGTAAAACGGAAAGTGATAAAAACGATTCCGTGAAATAGTCAAGTATAAATCGCCAGTATAAATATAAACACGTGATTGGCAATATGAATGGAAGATGCTGTTACGCTACAGCCTGCTGGGTTTTCGCTCAGATGTATTTCACTATTCCATCTCTTCTGGCATGCATCGTAAAACCACAAGAAACTTCCTCCTGATCATTGCGGTTCGATTTGAATCGAACACGTCGCTTCAAGCACCCCGCGCAGCAACAAAACAAATCAGCCCCCTCCGCAATGCTCACCGTAACTGTGTCAACAATGACGACTTTCTCCACACTCGGCAGAAAGACCGAATGCTGCTCCCCACACGGTCAGCAAATTTTGGGCAGCCCACAACGATGATGATGATGATGATAATGATGGTTACACCTTTCGGGCATTGTATCGTTCAGTTTCACTTTTGATTCCACTGACGAAGGTTGTACGCGGATTTTTCTGACCGACTCTACAAGATGCCCTTTCCGCAGAGTATAGAATTTTTGGAGCCCGAACTGAACGAACAAATGATGAAACATTTTCATGGTTTGTTACTGTGCCCGATGTGCGGAGAGTTAGTGTTTGGTTAACATTTTGATTTATTTTGTCGGAAACTAGGTGAACGTACCGGATTTGTGCAAGTTGGCGAAAACCGTTGGTATTTTCCGTCCCGGTTCAAGCAGTATGCTGAAAGTTTATATTCGTTCGAAGCACGGTCGGACGATACGTGGGTAATGTGTTGTGCTTTTGCAAATGAAACAATTTGTCAAGAACAATGGGTAAAGTGCGCTGGTTTGATTTGTGATTATTTTCTCCCCAGATCGTCACCTACCCCCGATCAGGCACTACATGGACGCAGGAGATGGTTTGGTTGCTTTGCAACGAATTTGACTTTGACACCGCCAAAAGCATACCGCTAACGCAGCGGTTTCCCTTTCTGGAGTAAGCGGTTTTCCGGTTTTACGTTCACTTGAAAAACAATGTGTGAAAATAATTAATTTGTTAACACAATTGTTGCTGCAGATTTTTTCTGTTCGTGCACGACGATACAAAGGCGGAGTTTTTGAAGGAAAACGAACACGACGCAGAGAGCATGAAATTTATTGAAAAACTTTCCCAACCCGTCAGCCAGATGCTTGACGAAATGAAGACGCCTCGATTCATCAAAACACATCTTCCCATCTCTCTTTTACCGCCAAGTGTCTTTGAGAAGAAAGCCAAGGTTCGGTGCATGCGGGTGCAGTAATTTAAATGAAAACATTTCCCGATAAACATTCCTCCCTTTTAGATCATCTACGTCGCACGCAACCCCTCCGATGTGGTGGTATCGTACTATCATCTGAACCGGTTGTATCGAACCCAGGGCTATGTGGGAGACTTCGAAACGTTTTACGATTACTTTGAACGCGATTTAAGTAAGTTTATCGAATCTTCAACATGATGAATTTAAATAATGTTATCACATTTCATTTTAGCTGCCTGGTCACCGTACTGGACGCACATTAAGGAGGGATGGGCCGAAAGGGATCGGGAAAACGTGCTCTTCATGTACTACGAGGACATGAAACACAATCTTCCAGCAACGATTCGCAAGACAGCGGCCTTTCTGGGCAAACCGTTTTCGGATGCACAAATTGACGATTTGTGCACGCATTTGGATATACGTAACTTCCGCAATAACGCATCGGTCACGGGCGAGGAGCTAAAGGTTGTGGGAATCCTGAACAGCGGCGAGCAGGGATTCGTTCGGAAGGGGCAGGTTGGCGGTAACGCGGAAGAGATGACGGAAGACATTAAGCGACGGATTGCTGAGTGGTCGAAACGGAACTTGGCAGATACTGATATAAAATTTCCCGAATGGTAGCTACTCGATGCTCGATGCCGGAGCTCATACAACAACTGTTTTTAATGCAAATATACACTGTTCAACCCATTTCCTTCATTGCGTAACGATGAACTGTGAAGATTTTGATTCAATAAATGAATAAGTAAATAAATTACACCTCCATTCGAGATTCCGCCACTATCACCCACGGGGTTTGCATACGTTTTGTATACGGAGAAAATGTGGTGTTCAATTTATAAGAAATAAAAAAATAAAAAATAATTCATTTCATTTTATCAAAAGCTTATCATTTTATCAAATTAATTACATATATGGCAACGATTTTGCGCATATTTTAAAAACTGTTAGATTTGTTTTAGCTTTATTGTAGAAATATTCCCCTACAACGTAAGTTTAACAGTAAGGGGCAAGTTTGTATAGTGATTCACGACAAACGAGGTTAGATTAGGGTTGATGAAACTTTGAAAACTTTGTTATTAGAGTTGATGAATCTTAATATCTTAGGAATATTGAATGCCACATATCAATCTAAAGATTTAAAAGAAAACAGAAGTTAAATTGAAAAACCAGTTTTTTAAGTTCCAAAATTCTCACAATTTATTGTGCAATCACTTCTCGGGTAAAAAGGAATTATAGAGTCCCTAAACTCCCGTTTGACAGTTCGAGCAGTTGTGGTGAGTCACGCACTGGCTGTGTTATGATTTCAAAGACCGTTCAATGTGGGTGGAGGTTTGTTTACACTTTGCATCCATTCTCTGTTTGTTTTCTGTTGCTGAGGTAAATAAAGTGCGTGCATCAGGAAACGTTCGAAGCATTTGTGTGTTTCGTAAGATGATTTATATATTTTATATTTCAAATAATTCACTTAAATTTCACATTATCCGATACTGTGGCGGTTATGAAAAATATAAAGAAATGCCGCCTACTCGTCGTGCCGCGTGGGCTGTCGTCTCGTGTTTGCTGTGATCTCGTGATGATTATAGCGATTGGAACCGACTTCCAGCTCAGGAGAGTTAGCGTTTAGCAGCGGTAAAGCTATTTTGTGCAACTCTTGGCGACAATCAAAGTGTGTTGAAACATCATCTAATTTGATAAACCTTCTCATAGTGAGTTTTCTTGCCTTCGTTGAGTGCTAGTAACAACTATTAAACATTGTTTTTATTTTTATTACAGAAATCTTTTATTGAATGGCTGCCACGGATGGACGGCGTAGATGTTTTTTTCCGGTCCCTGCGTAACTGAGTTAGTGTAGTAATGCGAATAAATAGAATAACATACTGAAACGAAATGATTTTATGAACTTGTGAAGTGATAACATACCTACAAGATAATATTCCTCTGAAGATAGAAAGAAAGCAGATGACTGCGAGCGTTGCACTGATTGTGGTGTTCAGTGACAGTTTCTTACCATAGCTAAAGGAACTTCCGAAGATACATTTTTCCATTTTGTGTGTTAATAGTGAAGGAGAAGGAGGCCCAAGG